>JAUJYP020000560.1:0-238593 GCA_030674075.2 Linum usitatissimum | reverse complement strand
CCCATTTAAAAAGTTCTAATTTTCACCTCAAAATTTGTAAATTTCCAAAGGGAACACCTCTGGAAATGAACCATTTTGACATGAAAATTCCAAATTTTCAAATCGATTAGTATTTTACATGCATGTTGGAAATAACTTGAAAGCTAAGTTTCATCATAATGCCCCCAAAATAATTGGATTATGAATTTTAAAATCATATTAACTCGATATTGTTTTATCATGTGAAGAAATATTATCTAACTTCATGTACCTATTATTTGAAGGGCAAAACATGGTGAAACCTCAAATTTTAGCCATTTCCTACACGAGAAATATTAACCCATTTAAAAAGTTCTAATTTTCACCTCAAAATTTGTAAATTTCCAAAGGGAACACCTCTGGAAATGAACCATTTTGACATGAAAATTCCAAATTTTCAAATCGATTAGTATTTTACATGCATGTTGAAATAACTTAAAAGCTAAGTTTCATCATAACGACTCCCCTGAAATAATTGGATTATGAATTTGAAAATCATATTAACTCGATATTGTTTTATCATGTGAAGAAATATTATCTAACTTCATGTACCTATTATTTGAAGGGCAAAACATGGTGAAACCTCAAATTTTAGCCATTTCCACTACACGAGAAATATTAGCCCATTTAAAAAGTTCTAATTTTCACCTCAAAATTTGTAAATTTCAAAGAGAACACCTATGGAAATGAACCATTTTGACATGAAAATTCCAAGTTTTCAAATCGATTAGTATTTCACATGCATGTTGGAAATAACTAGAAAGCTAAGTTTCATCATAATGACCCCCTGAAATAATTGGATTATGAATTTGAAAATCATATTAACTCGATATTGTTTTATCATGTGAAGAAATATTATCTAACTTTATGTACCTATTATTTGAAGGGCAAAACATGGTGAAACCTCAAATTTTAGCCATTTCCTACACGAGAAATATTAGCCCATTTAAAAAGTTCTAATTTTCACCTCAAAATTTGTAAATTTCCAAAGGGAACACCTATGGAAATGAACCATTTTGACATGAAAATTCCAAATTTTCAAATCGATTAGTATTTTACATGCATGTTGGAAATAACTTAAAAGCTAAGTTTCATCATAATGACCCCCCGAAATAATTGGATTATGAATTTGAAAATCATATTAACTCGATATTGTTTTATCATGTGAAGAAATATTATCTAACTTCAAGTACCTATTATTTGAAGGGCAAAACATGGTGAAACCACAATTTTTAGCCATTACATACACGAGAAATATTAGCCCATTTAAAAAGTTCTAATTTTCACCTCAAAATTTGTAAATTTCCAAAGGGAACACCTATGGAAATGAACCATTTTGACAAGAAAATTTCAAATTTTCAAATCGATTAGTATTTTACATGCATGTTGGAAATAACTTGAAAGCTAAGTTTCATCATAATGACCCCCCGAAATAATTGGATTATGAATTTGAAAATCATATTAACTCGATATTGTTTTATCATGTGAAGAAATATTATCTAACTTCATGTACCTATTATTTGAAGGGCAAAACATGGTGAAACCTCAAATTTTTAGCCATTTCCTACACGAGAAATATTAACCCATTTAAAAAGTTCTAATTTTCACCTCAAAATTTGTAAATTTCCAAAGGGAACACCTATGGAAATGAACCATTTTGACATGAAAATTTCAAATTTTCAAATCGATTAGTATTTTACATGCATGTTGGAAATAACTTGAAAGCTAAGTTTCATCATAATGACCCCCTGAAATAATTGGATTATGAATTTGAAAATCTTATTAACTCGATATTGTTTTATCATGTGAAGAAATATTATCTAACTTCATGTACCTATTATTTGAAGGGCAAAACATGGTGAAACCTCAAATTTTAGCCATTTCCACTACATTCGAGAAATATTAACCCATCATTAAAGTTTTAATTTCCCCACAATTGTAAATTTCCAAGACACCACTGAAAAGAACCATTTTGACAAGAAAATTTCAAATTTTCAAATCGATTAGTATTTTACATGCATGTTGGAAATAACTTGAAAGCTAAGTTTCATCATAATGACCCCCCGAAATAATTGGATTATGAATTTGAAAATCATAATAACTCGATATTGTTTTATCATGTGAAGAAATATTATCTAACTTCATGTACCTATTATTTGAAGGGCAAAACATGGTGAAACCACAAATTTTAGCCATTACCTACACGAGAAATATTAGCCCATTTAAAAAGTTCTAATTTTCACCTCAAAATTTGTAAATTTCCAAAGGGAACACCTATGGAAATGAACCATTTTGACATGAAAATTCCAAATTTTCAAATCGATTAGTATTTTACATGCATGTTGGAAATAACTTGAAAGCTAAGTTTCATCATAATGACCCCCCGAAATAATTGGATTATGAATTTGAAAATCATATTAACTCGATATTGTTTTATCATGTGAAGAAATATTATCTAACTTCATGTACCTATTATTTGAAGGGCAAAACATGGTGAAACCTCAAATTTTAGCCATTTCCTACACGAGAAATATTAACCCATTTAAAAAGTTCTAATTTTCACCTCAAAATTTGTAAATTTCCAAAGGGAACACCTATGGAAATGAACCATTTTGACATGAAAATTCCAAATTTTCAAATCGATTAGTATTTTACATGCATGTTGGAAATAACTTGAAAGCTAAGTTTCATCATAATGACCCCCTGAAATAATTGGATTATGAATTTGAAAATCATATTAACTCGATATTGTTTTATCATGTGAAGAAATATTATCTAACTTCATGTACCTATTATTTGAAGGGCAAAACATGGTGAAACCTCAAATTTTAGCCATTTCCCTACACGAGAAATATTAACCCATTTAAAAAGTTCTAATTTTCACCTCAAAATTTGTAAATTTCCAAAGGGAACACCTATGGAAATGAACCATTTTGACATGAAAATTCCAAATTTTCAAATCGATTAGTATTTTACATGCATGTTGGAAATAACTTGAAAAGCTAAGTTTCATCATAATGACCCCCGAAATAATTGGATTATGAATTTGAAAATCATATTAACTCGATATTGTTTTATCATGTGAAGAAATATTATCTAACTTCATGTACCTATTATTTGAAGGGCAAAACATGGTGAAACCTCAAATTTTAGCCATTTCCTACACGAGAAATATTAACCCATTTAAAAAGTTCTAATTTTCACCTCAAAATTTGTAAATTTCCAAAGGGAACACCTATGGAAATGAACCATTTTGACATGAAAATTTCAAATTTTCAAATCGATTAGTATTTTACATGCATGTTGGAAATAACTTGAAAGCTAAGTTTCATCATAATGACCCCCCGAAATAATTGGATTATGAATTTGAAAATCATAATAACTCGATATTGTTTTATCATGTGAAGAAATATTATCTAACTTCATGTACCTATTATTTGAAGGGCAAAACATGGTGAAACCTCAAATTTTAGCCATTTCCAATACACGAGAAATATTAACCCATTTAAAAAGTTCTAATTTTCACCTCAAAATTTGTAAATTTCCAAAGGGAACACCTATGGAAATGAACCATTTTGACATGAACATTCCAAATTTTCAAATCGATTAGTATTTTACATGCATGTTGGAAATAACTTGAAAGCTAAGTTTCATCATAATGACCCCCGAAATAATTGGATTATGAATTTGAAAATCATATTAACTCGATATTGTTTTATCATGTGAAGAAATATTATCTAACTTCATGTACCTATTATTTGAAGGGCAAAACATGGTGAAACCTCAAATTTTAGCCATTTCCTACATGAGAAATATTAACCCATTTAAAAAGTTCTAATTTTCACCTCAAAATTTGTAAATTTCCAAAGGGAACACCTATGGAAATGAACCATTTTGACATGAAAATTTCAAATTTTCAAATCGATTAGTATTTTACATGCATGTTGGAAATAACTTGAAAGCTAAGTTTCATCATAATGACCCCCGAAATAATTGGATTATGAATTTGAAAATCATATTAACTCGATATTGTTTTATCATGTGAAGAAATATTATCTAACTTCATGTACCTATTATTTGAAGGGCAAAACATGGTGAAACCTCAAATTTTAGCCATTTCCAACTACACGAGAAATATTAACCCATTTAAAAAGTTCTAATTTTCACCTCAAAATTTGTAAATTTCCAAAGGGAACACCTATGGAAATGAACCATTTTGACATGAAAATTCCAAATTTTCAAATCGATTAGTATTTTACATGCATGTTGGAAATAACTTAAAAGCTAAGTTTCATCATAATGACCCCCCGAAATAATTGGATTATGAATTTGAAAATCATATTAACTCGATATTGTTTTATCATGTGAAGAAATATTATCTAACTTCATGTACCTATTATTTGAAGGGCAAAACATGGTGAAACCTCAAATTTTAGCCATTTCCACATACACGAGAAATATTAACCCATTTAAAAAGTTCTAATTTTCACCTCAAAATTTGTAAATTTCCAAAGGGAACACCTATGGAAATGAACCATTTTGACAAGAAAATTCCAAATTTTCAAATCGATTAGTATTTTACATGCATGTTGGAAATAACTTGAAAGCTAAGTTTCATCATAATGACCCCCCGAAATAATTGGATTATGAATTTGAAAATCATATTAACTCGATATTGTTTTATCATGTGAAGAAATATTATCTAACTTCATGTACCTATTATTTGAAGGGCAAAACATGGTGAAACCTCAAATTTTAGCCATTTCCCTACACGAGAAATATTAACCCATTTAAAAAGTTCTAATTTTCACCTCAAAATTTGTAAATTTCCAAAGGGAACAGCTGTGGAAATGAACCATTTTGACATGAAAATTCCAAATTTTCAAATCGATTAGTATTTTACATGCATGTTGGAAATAACTTGAAAGCTAAGTTTCATCATAATGACCCCCTGAAATAATTGGATTATGAATTTGAAAATCTTATTAACTCGATATTGTTTTATCATGTGAAGAAATATTATCTAACTTCATGTACCTATTATTTGAAGGGCAAAACATGGTGAAACCTCAAATTTTAGCCATTTCCTACACGAGAAATATTAACCCATTTAAAAAGTTCTAATTTTCACCTCAAAATTTGTAAATTTCCAAAGGGAACACCTATGGAAATGAACCATTTTGACATGAAAATTCCAAATTTTCAAATCGATTAGTATTTGACATGCATGTTGGAAATAACTTGAAAGCTAAGTTTCATCATAATGACCCCCGAAATAATTGGATTATGAATTTGAAAATCATATTAACTCGATATTGTTTTATCATGTGAAGAAATATTATCTAACTTCATGTACCTATTATTTGAAGGGCAAAACATGGTGAAACCTCAAATTTTAGCCATTTCCTACACGAGAAATATTAACCCATTTAAAAAGTTCTAATTTTCACCTCAAAATTTGTAAATTTCCAAAGGGAACACCTATGGAAATGAACCATTTTGACATGAAAATTCCAAATTTTCAAATCGATTAGTATTTTACATGCATGTTGGAAATAACTTGAAAGCTAAGTTTCATCATAATGACCCCCGAAATAATTGGATTATGAATTTGAAAATCATATTAACTCGATATTGTTTTATCATGTGAAGAAATATTATCTAACTTCATGTACCTATTATTTGAAGGGCAAAACATGGTGAAACCTCAAATTTTAGCCATTTCCTACACGAGAAATATTAACCCATTTAAAAAGTTCTAATTTTCACCTCAAAATTTGTAAATTTCCAAAGGGAACACCTCTGGAAATGAACCATTTTGACATGAAAATTCCAAATTTTCAAATCGATTAGTATTTGACATGCATGTTGGAAATAACTTGAAAGCTAAGTTTCATCATAATGACCCCCTGAAATAATTGGATTATGAATTTGAAAATCTTAATAACTCGATATTGTTTTATCATGTGAAGAAATATTATCTAACTTCATGTACCTATTATTTGAAGGGCAAAACATGGTGAAACCTCAAATTTTAGCCATTTCCTACACGAGAAATATTAACCCATTTAAAAAGTTCTAATTTTCACCTCAAAATTTGTAAATTTCCAAAGGGAACACCTATGGAAATGAACCATTTTGACATGAAAATTCCAAATTTTCAAATCGATTAGTATTTTACATGCATGTTGGAAATAACTTGAAAGCTAAGTTTCATCATAATGACCCCCCGAAATAATTGGATTATGAATTTGAAAATCATAATAACTCGATATTGTTTTATCATGTGAAGAAATATTATCTAACTTCATGTACCTATTATTTGAAGGGCAAAACATGGTGAAACCTCAAATTTTAGCCATTTCCTACACGAGAAATATTAACCCATTTAAAAAGTTCTAATTTTCACCTCAAAATTTGTAAATTTCCAAAGGGAACACCTATGGAAATGAACCATTTTGACATGAAAATTCCAAATTTTCAAATCGATTAGTATTTTACATGCATGTTGGAAATAACTTGAAAGCTAAGTTTCATCATAATGACCCCCTCGAAATAATTGGATTATGAATTTGAAAATCATATTAACTCGATATTGTTTTATCATGTGAAGAAATATTATCTAACTTCATGTACCTATTATTTGAAGGGCAAAACATGGTGAAACCTCAAATTTTAGCCATTTCCTACACGAGAAATATTAACCCATTTAAAAAGTTCTAATTTTCACCTCAAAATTTGTAAATTTCCAAAGGGAACACCTATGGAAATGAACCATTTTGACATGAAAATTCCAAATTTTCAAATCGATTAGTATTTTACATGCATGTTGGAAATAACTTGAAAGCTAAGTTTCATCATAATGACCCCCCGAAATAATTGGATTATGAATTTGAAAATCTTAATAACTCGATATTGTTTTATCATGTGAAGAAATATTATCTAACTTCATGTACCTATTATTTGAAGGGCAAAACATGGTGAAACCTCAAATTTTAGCCATTTCCTACACGAGAAATATTAACCCATTTAAAAAGTTCTAATTTTCACCTCAAAATTTGTAAATTTCCAAAGGGAACACCTCTGGAAATGAACCATTTTGACATGAAAATTCCAAATTTTCAAATCGATTAGTATTTGACATGCATGTTGGAAATAACTTGAAAGCTAAGTTTCATCATAATGACCCCCCGAAATAATTGGATTATGAATTTGAAAATCTTAATAACTCGATATTGTTTTATCATGTGAAGAAATATTATCTAACTTCATGTACCTATTATTTGAAGGGCAAAACATGGTGAAACCTCAAATTTTAGCCATTTCCTACACGAGAAATATTAACCCATTTAAAAAGTTCTAATTTTCACCTCAAAATTTGTAAATTTCCAAAGGGAACACCTATGGAAATGAACCATTTTGACAAGAACATTCCAAATTTTCAAATCGATTAGTATTTGACATGCATGTTGGAAATAACTTGAAAGCTAAGTTTCATCATAATGACCCCCCGAAATAATTGGATTATGAATTTGAAAATCTTAATAACTCGATATTGTTTTATCATGTGAAGAAATATTATCTAACTTCATGTACCTATTATTTGAAGGGCAAAACATGGTGAAACCTCAAATTTTAGCCATTTCCTACACGAGAAATATTAACCCATTTAAAAAGTTCTAATTTTCACCTCAAAATTTGTAAATTTCCAAAGGGAACACCTATGGAAATGAACCATTTTGACATGAAAATTCCAAATTTTCAAATCGATTAGTATTTTACATGCATGTTGGAAATAACTTGAAAGCTAAGTTTCATCATAATGACCCCCCGAAATAATTGGATTATGAATTTGAAAATCATAATAACTCGATATTGTTTTATCATGTGAAGAAATATTATCTAACTTCATGTACCTATTATTTGAAGGGCAAAACATGGTGAAACCTCAAATTTTAGCCATTTCCTACACGAGAAATATTAACCCATTTAAAAAGTTCTAATTTTCACCTCAAAATTTGTAAATTTCCAAAGGGAACACCTATGGAAATGAACCATTTTGACATGAAAATTCCAAGTTTTCAAATCGATTAGTATTTTACATGCATGTTGGAAATAACTTGAAAGCTAAGTTTCATCATAATGACCCCCCGAAATAATTGGATTATGAATTTGAAAATCATATTAACTCGATATTGTTTTATCATGTGAAGAAATATTATCTAACTTCATGTACCTATTATTTGAAGGGCAAAACATGGTGAAACCTCAAATTTTAGCCATTTCCTACACGAGAAATATTAACCCATTTAAAAAGTTCTAATTTTCACCTCAAAATTTGTAAATTTCCAAAGGGAACACCTATGGAAATGAACCATTTTGACATGAAAATTCCAAATTTTCAAATCGATTAGTATTTTACATGCATGTTGGAAATAACTTGAAAGCTAAGTTTCATCATAATGACCCCCCGAAATAATTGGATTATGAATTTGAAAATCATAATAACTCGATATTGTTTTATCATGTGAAGAAATATTATCTAACTTCATGTACCTATTATTTGAAGGGCAAAACATGGTGAAACCTCAAATTTTAGCCATTTCCTACACGAGAAATATTAACCCATTTAAAAAGTTCTAATTTTCACCTCAAAATTTGTAAATTTCCAAAGGGAACACCTCTGGAAATGAACCATTTTGACATGAAAATTCCAAATTTTCAAATCGATTAGTATTTTACATGCATGTTGGAAATAACTTGAAAGCTAAGTTTCATCATAATGACCCCCCGAAATAATTGGATTATGAATTTGAAAATCTTAATAACTCGATATTGTTTTATCATGTGAAGAAATATTATCTAACTTCATGTACCTATTATTTGAAGGGCAAAACATGGTGAAACCTCAAATTTTAGCCATTTCCTACACGAGAAATATTAACCCATTTAAAAAGTTCTAATTTTCACCTCAAAATTTGTAAATTTCCAAAGGGAACACCTATGGAAATGAACCATTTTGACATGAAAATTCCAAATTTTCAAATCGATTAGTATTTTACATGCATGTTGGAAATAACTTGAAAGCTAAGTTTCATCATAATGACCCCCCGAAATAATTGGATTATGAATTTGAAAATAGTATTAACTCGATATTGTTTTATCATGTGAAGAAATATTATCTAACTTCATGTACCTATTATTTGAAGGGCAAAACATGGTGAAACCTCAAATTTTAGCCATTTCCTACACGAGAAATATTAACCCATTTAAAAAGTTCTAATTTTCACCTCAAAATTTGTAAATTTCCAAAGGGAACACCTCTGGAAATGAACCATTTTGACATGAAAATTCCAAATTTTCAAATCGATTAGTATTTTACATGCATGTTGGAAATAACTTGAAAGCTAAGTTTCATCATAATGACCCCCTGAAATAATTGGATTATGAATTTGAAAATCTTATTAACTCGATATTGTTTTATCATGTGAAGAAATATTATCTAACTTCATGTACCTATTATTTGAAGGGCAAAACATGGTGAAACCTCAAATTTTAGCCATTTCCTACACGAGAAATATTAACCCATTTAAAAAGTTCTAATTTTCACCTCAAAATTTGTAAATTTCCAAAGGGAACACCTATGGAAATGAACCATTTTGACATGAAAATTCCAAATTTTCAAATCGATTAGTATTTTACATGCATGTTGGAAATAACTTGAAAGCTAAGTTTCATCATAATGACCCCCTGAAATAATTGGATTATGAATTTGAAAATCATAATAACTCGATATTGTTTTATCATGTGAAGAAATATTATCTAACTTCATGTACCTATTATTTGAAGGGCAAAACATGGTGAAACCTCAAATTTTAGCCATTTCCTACACGAGAAATATTAACCCATTTAAAAAGTTCTAATTTTCACCTCAAAATTTGTAAATTTCCAAAGGGAACACCTATGGAAATGAACCATTTTGACATGAAAATTCCAAATTTTCAAATCGATTAGTATTTTACATGCATGTTGGAAATAACTTGAAAGCTAAGTTTCATCATAATGACCCCTCGAAATAATTGGATTATGAATTTGAAAATCTTAATAACTCGATATTGTTTTATCATGTGAAGAAATATTATCTAACTTCATGTACCTATTATTTGAAGGGCAAAACATGGTGAAACCTCAAATTTTAGCCATTTCCTACACGAGAAATATTAACCCATTTAAAAAGTTCTAATTTTCACCTCAAAATTTGTAAATTTCCAAAGGGAACACCTCTGGAAATGAACCATTTTGACATGAAAATTCCAAATTTTCAAATCGATTAGTATTTGACATGCATGTTGGAAATAACTTGAAAGCTAAGTTTCATCATAATGACCCCCCGAAATAATTGGATTATGAATTTGAAAATCTTAATAACTCGATATTGTTTTATCATGTGAAGAAATATTATCTAACTTCATGTACCTATTATTTGAAGGGCAAAACATGGTGAAACCTCAAATTTTAGCCATTTCCTACACGAGAAATATTAACCCATTTAAAAAGTTCTAATTTTCACCTCAAAATTTGTAAATTTCCAAAGGGAACACCTATGGAAATGAACCATTTTGACATGAAAATTCCAAATTTTCAAATCGATTAGTATTTTACATGCATGTTGGAAATAACTTGAAAGCTAAGTTTCATCATAATGACCCCCGAAATAATTGGATTATGAATTTGAAAATCATATTAACTCGATATTGTTTTATCATGTGAAGAAATATTATCTAACTTCATGTACCTATTATTTGAAGGGCAAAACATGGTGAAACCTCAAATTTTAGCCATTTCCTACACGAGAAATATTAACCCATTTAAAAAGTTCTAATTTTCACCTCAAAATTTGTAAATTTCCAAAGGGAACACCTATGGAAATGAACCATTTTGACATGAAAATTCCAAATTTTCAAATCGATTAGTATTTTACATGCATGTTGGAAATAACTTGAAAGCTAAGTTTCATCATAATGACCCCCTGAAATAATTGGATTATGAATTTGAAAATCTTATTAACTCGATATTGTTTTATCATGTGAAGAAATATTATCTAACTTCATGTACCTATTATTTGAAGGGCAAAACATGGTGAAACCTCAAATTTTAGCCATTTCCTACACGAGAAATATTAACCCATTTAAAAAGTTCTAATTTTCACCTCAAAATTTGTAAATTTCCAAAGGGAACACCTATGGAAATGAACCATTTTGACATGAAAATTCCAAATTTTCAAATCGATTAGTATTTTACATGCATGTTGGAAATAACTTGAAAGCTAAGTTTCATCATAATGACCCCCCGAAATAATTGGATTATGAATTTGAAAATCATATTAACTCGATATTGTTTTATCATGTGAAGAAATATTATCTAACTTCATGTACCTATTATTTGAAGGGCAAAACATGGTGAAACCTCAAATTTTAGCCATTTCCTACACGAGAAATATTAACCCATTTAAAAAGTTCTAATTTTCACCTCAAAATTTGTAAATTTCCAAAGGGAACACCTATGGAAATGAACCATTTTGACATGAAAATTCCAAATTTTCAAATCGATTAGTATTTTACATGCATGTTGGAAATAACTTGAAAGCTAAGTTTCATCATAATGACCCCCCGAAATAATTGGATTATGAATTTGAAAATCATAATAACTCGATATTGTTTTATCATGTGAAGAAATATTATCTAACTTCATGTACCTATTATTTGAAGGGCAAAACATGGTGAAACCTCAAATTTTAGCCATTTCCTACACGAGAAATATTAACCCATTTAAAAAGTTCTAATTTTCACCTCAAAATTTGTAAATTTCCAAAGGGAACACCTATGGAAATGAACCATTTTGACATGAAAATTCCAAATTTTCAAATCGATTAGTATTTTACATGCATGTTGGAAATAACTTGAAAGCTAAGTTTCATCATAATGACCCCCGAAATAATTGGATTATGAATTTGAAAATCATAATAACTCGATATTGTTTTATCATGTGAAGAAATATTATCTAACTTCATGTACCTATTATTTGAAGGGCAAAACATGGTGAAACCTCAAATTTTAGCCATTTCCTACACGAGAAATATTAGCCCATTTAAAAAGTTCTAATTTTCACCTCAAAATTTGTAAATTTCCAAAGGGAACACCTATGGAAATGAACCATTTTGACATGAAAATTCCAAATTTTCAAATCGATTAGTATTTTACATGCATGTTGGAAATAACTTGAAAGCTAAGTTTCATCATAATGACCCCCCGAAATAATTGGATTATGAATTTGAAAATCATATTAACTCGATATTGTTTTATCATGTGAAGAAATATTATCTAACTTCATGTACCTATTATTTGAAGGGCAAAACATGGTGAAACCTCAAATTTTAGCCATTTCCTACACGAGAAATATTAGCCCATTTAAAAAGTTCTAATTTTCACCTCAAAATTTGTAAATTTCCAAAGGGAACACCTATGGAAATGAACCATTTTGACAAGAAAATTCCAAATTTTCAAATCGATTAGTATTTTACATGCATGTTGGAAATAACTTGAAAGCTAAGTTTCATCATAATGACCCCCCGAAATAATTGGATTATGAATTTGAAAATAGTATTAACTCGATATTGTTTTATCATGTGAAGAAATATTATCTAACTTCATGTACCTATTATTTGAAGGGCAAAACATGGTGAAACCTCAAATTTTAGCCATTTCCTACACGAGAAATATTAACCCATTTAAAAAGTTCTAATTTTCACCTCAAAATTTGTAAATTTCCAAAGGGAACACCTATGGAAATGAACCATTTTGACATGAAAATTCCAAATTTTCAAATCGATTAGTATTTTACATGCATGTTGGAAATAACTTGAAAGCTAAGTTTCATCATAATGACCCCCCGAAATAATTGGATTATGAATTTGAAAATCATATTAACTCGATATTGTTTTATCATGTGAAGAAATATTATCTAACTTCATGTACCTATTATTTGAAGGGCAAAACATGGTGAAACCTCAAATTTTAGCCATTTCCTACACGAGAAATATTAGCCCATTTAAAAAGTTCTAATTTTCACCTCAAAATTTGTAAATTTCCAAAGGGAACACCTATGGAAATGAACCATTTTGACATGAAAATTCCAAGTTTTCAAATCGATTAGTATTTTACATGCATGTTGGAAATAACTTGAAAGCTAAGTTTCATCATAATGACCCCCGAAATAATTGGATTATGAATTTGAAAATCATATTAACTCGATATTGTTTTATCATGTGAAGAAATATTATCTAACTTCATGTACCTATTATTTGAAGGGCAAAACATGGTGAAACCTCAAATTTTAGCCATTTCCTACACGAGAAATATTAGCCCATTTAAAAAGTTCTAATTTTCACCTCAAAATTTGTAAATTTCCAAAGGGAACACCTATGGAAATGAACCATTTTGACATGAAAATTCCAAATTTTCAAATCGATTAGTATTTTACATGCATGTTGGAAATAACTTGAAAGCTAAGTTTCATCATAATGACCCCCCGAAATAATTGGATTATGAATTTGAAAATAGTATTAACTCGATATTGTTTTATCATGTGAAGAAATATTATCTAACTTCATGTACCTATTATTTGAAGGGCAAAACATGGTGAAACCTCAAATTTTAGCCATTTCCTACACGAGAAATATTAGCCCATTTAAAAAGTTCTAATTTTCACCTCAAAATTTGTAAATTTCCAAAGGGAACACCTATGGAAATGAACCATTTTGACATGAAAATTCCAAATTTTCAAATCGATTAGTATTTTACATGCATGTTGGAAATAACTTGAAAGCTAAGTTTCATCATAATGACCCCCCGAAATAATTGGATTATGAATTTGAAAATCATATTAACTCGATATTGTTTTATCATGTGAAGAAATATTATCTAACTTCATGTACCTATTATTTGAAGGGCAAAACATGGTGAAACCTCAAATTTTAGCCATTTCCTACACGAGAAATATTAACCCATTTAAAAAGTTCTAATTTTCACCTCAAAATTTGTAAATTTCCAAAGGGAACACCTATGGAAATGAACCATTTTGACATGAAAATTCCAAATTTTCAAATCGATTAGTATTTTACATGCATGTTGGAAATAACTTGAAAGCTAAGTTTCATCATAATGACCCCCCGAAATAATTGGATTATGAATTTGAAAATCATAATAACTCGATATTGTTTTATCATGTGAAGAAATATTATCTAACTTCATGTACCTATTATTTGAAGGGCAAAACATGGTGAAACCTCAAATTTTAGCCATTTCCTACACGAGAAATATTAACCCATTTAAAAAGTTCTAATTTTCACCTCAAAATTTGTAAATTTCCAAAGGGAACACCTCTGGAAATGAACCATTTTGACATGAAAATTCCAAATTTTCAAATCGATTAGTATTTGACATGCATGTTGGAAATAACTTGAAAGCTAAGTTTCATCATAATGACCCCCCTGAAATAATTGGATTATGAATTTGAAAATCATAATAACTCGATATTGTTTTATCATGTGAAGAAATATTATCTAACTTCATGTACCTATTATTTGAAGGGCAAAACATGGTGAAACCTCAAATTTTAGCCATTTCCTACACGAGAAATATTAACCCATTTAAAAAGTTCTAATTTTCACCTCAAAATTTGTAAATTTCCAAAGGGAACACCTATGGAAATGAACCATTTTGACATGAAAATTCCAAGTTTTCAAATCGATTAGTATTTTACATGCATGTTGGAAATAACTTGAAAGCTAAGTTTCATCATAATGACCCCCCGAAATAATTGGATTATGAATTTGAAAATAGTATTAACTCGATATTGTTTTATCATGTGAAGAAATATTATCTAACTTCATGTACCTATTATTTGAAGGGCAAAACATGGTGAAACCTCAAATTTTAGCCATTTCCTACACGAGAAATATTAACCCATTTAAAAAGTTCTAATTTTCACCTCAAAATTTGTAAATTTCCAAAGGGAACACCTATGGAAATGAACCATTTTGACATGAAAATTCCAAGTTTTCAAATCGATTAGTATTTTACATGCATGTTGGAAATAACTTGAAAGCTAAGTTTCATCATAATGACCCCCCGAAATAATTGGATTATGAATTTGAAAATCATATTAACTCGATATTGTTTTATCATGTGAAGAAATATTATCTAACTTCATGTACCTATTATTTGAAGGGCAAAACATGGTGAAACCTCAAATTTTAGCCATTTCCTACACGAGAAATATTAACCCATTTAAAAAGTTCTAATTTTCACCTCAAAATTTGTAAATTTCCAAAGGGAACACCTATGGAAATGAACCATTTTGACATGAAAATTCCAAATTTTCAAATCGATTAGTATTTTACATGCATGTTGGAAATAACTTGAAAGCTAAGTTTCATCATAATGACCCCCTGAAATAATTGGATTATGAATTTGAAAATCTTAATAACTCGATATTGTTTTATCATGTGAAGAAATATTATCTAACTTCAAGTACCTATTATTTGAAGGGCAAAACATGGTGAAACCTCAAATTTTAGCCATTTCCTACACGAGAAATATTAACCCATTTAAAAAGTTCTAATTTTCACCTCAAAATTTGTAAATTTCCAAAGGGAACACCTCTGGAAATGAACCATTTTGACAAGAACATTCCAAATTTTCAAATCGATTAGTATTTGACATGCATGTTGGAAATAACTTGAAAGCTAAGTTTCATCATAATGACCCCCCGAAATAATTGGATTATGAATTTGAAAATCTTAATAACTCGATATTGTTTTATCATGTGAAGAAATATTATCTAACTTCATGTACCTATTATTTGAAGGGCAAAACATGGTGAAACCTCAAATTTTAGCCATTTCCTACACGAGAAATATTAACCCATTTAAAAAGTTCTAATTTTCACCTCAAAATTTGTAAATTTCCAAAGGGAACACCTATGGAAATGAACCATTTTGACATGAAAATTCCAAATTTTCAAATCGATTAGTATTTGACATGCATGTTGGAAATAACTTGAAAGCTAAGTTTCATCATAATGACCCCCCGAAATAATTGGATTATGAATTTGAAAATCATAATAACTCGATATTGTTTTATCATGTGAAGAAATATTATCTAACTTCATGTACCTATTATTTGAAGGGCAAAACATGGTGAAACCTCAAATTTTAGCCATTTCCTACACGAGAAATATTAACCCATTTAAAAAGTTCTAATTTTCACCTCAAAATTTGTAAATTTCCAAAGGGAACACCTCTGGAAATGAACCATTTTGACAAGAACATTCCAAATTTTCAAATCGATTAGTATTTGACATGCATGTTGGAAATAACTTGAAAGCTAAGTTTCATCATAATGACCCCCTGAAATAATTGGATTATGAATTTGAAAATCTTAATAACTCGATATTGTTTTATCATGTGAAGAAATATTATCTAACTTCATGTACCTATTATTTGAAGGGCAAAACATGGTGAAACCTCAAATTTTAGCCATTTCCTACACGAGAAATATTAACCCATTTAAAAAGTTCTAATTTTCACCTCAAAATTTGTAAATTTCCAAAGGGAACACCTATGGAAATGAACCATTTTGACATGAAAATTCCAAGTTTTCAAATCGATTAGTATTTTACATGCATGTTGGAAATAACTTGAAAGCTAAGTTTCATCATAATGACCCCCCGAAATAATTGGATTATGAATTTGAAAATCATATTAACTCGATATTGTTTTATCATGTGAAGAAATATTATCTAACTTCATGTACCTATTATTTGAAGGGCAAAACATGGTGAAACCTCAAATTTTAGCCATTTCCCTACACGAGAAATATTAACCCATTTAAAAAGTTCTAATTTTCACCTCAAAATTTGTAAATTTCCAAAGAGAACACCTATGGAAATGAACCATTTTGACATGAAAATTCCAAGTTTTCAAATCGATTAGTAT
Source organism: Linum usitatissimum (assembly GCA_030674075.2). Taxonomy (NCBI): domain Eukaryota; kingdom Viridiplantae; phylum Streptophyta; class Magnoliopsida; order Malpighiales; family Linaceae; genus Linum; species Linum usitatissimum. The sequence continues at coordinate 221,519 of JAUJYP020000560.1, read as the reverse complement.
TTTACATGCATGTTGGAAATAACTTGAAAGCTAAGTTTCATCATAATGACCCCCCGAAATAATTGGATTATGAATTTGAAAATCATAATAACTCGATATTGTTTTATCATGTGAAGAAATATTATCTAACTTCATGTACCTATTATTTGAAGGGCAAAACATGGTGAAACCTCAAATTTTAGCCATTTCCTACACGAGAAATATTAACCCATTTAAAAAGTTCTAATTTTCACCTCAAAATTTGTAAATTTCCAAAGGGAACACCTATGGAAATGAACCATTTTGACATGAAAATTCCAAATTTTCAAATCGATTAGTATTTGACATGCATGTTGGAAATAACTTGAAAGCTAAGTTTCATCATAATGACCCCCTGAAATAATTGGATTATGAATTTGAAAATCTTAATAACTCGATATTGTTTTATCATGTGAAGAAATATTATCTAACTTCATGTACCTATTATTTGAAGGGCAAAACATGGTGAAACCTCAAATTTTAGCCATTTCCTACACGAGAAATATTAGCCCATTTAAAAAGTTCTAATTTTCACCTCAAAATTTGTAAATTTCCAAAGGGAACACCTATGGAAATGAACCATTTTGACATGAAAATTCAAATTTTCAAATCGATTAGTATTTGACATGCATGTTGGAAATAACTTGAAAGCTAAGTTTCATCATAATGACCCCCCGAAATAATTGGATTATGAATTTGAAAATAGTATTAACTCGATATTGTTTTATCATGTGAAGAAATATTATCTAACTTCATGTACCTATTATTTGAAGGGCAAAACATGGTGAAACCTCAAATTTTAGCCATTTCCTACACGAGAAATATTAACCCATTTAAAAAGTTCTAATTTTCACCTCAAAATTTGTAAATTTCCAAAGAGAACACCTATGGAAATGAACCATTTTGACATGAAAATTCCAAGTTTTCAAATCGATTAGTATTTTACATGCATGTTGGAAATAACTTGAAAGCTAAGTTTCATCATAATGACCCCCCGAAATAATTGGATTATGAATTTGAAAATCATATTAACTCGATATTGTTTTATCATGTGAAGAAATATTATCTAACTTCATGTACCTATTATTTGAAGGGCAAAACATGGTGAAACCTCAAATTTTAGCCATTTCCCATACACGAGAAATATTAACCCATTTAAAAAGTTCTAATTTTCACCTCAAAATTTGTAAATTTCCAAAGGGAACACCTATGGAAATGAACCATTTTGACATGAAAATTCCAAATTTTCAAATCGATTAGTATTTTACATGCATGTTGGAAATAACTTAAAAGCTAAGTTTCATCATAATGACCCCCCGAAATAATTGGATTATGAATTTGAAAATCATATTAACTCGATATTGTTTTATCATGTGAAGAAATATTATCTAACTTCATGTACCTATTATTTGAAGGGCAAAACATGGTGAAACCTCAAATTTTAGCCATTTCCTACACGAGAAATATTAACCCATTTAAAAAGTTCTAATTTTCACCTCAAAATTTGTAAATTTCCAAAGGGAACACCTATGGAAATGAACCATTTTGACATGAAAATTCCAAATTTTCAAATCGATTAGTATTTGACATGCATGTTGGAAATAACTTGAAAGCTAAGTTTCATCATAATGACCCCCCGAAATAATTGGATTATGAATTTGAAAATCATAATAACTCGATATTGTTTTATCATGTGAAGAAATATTATCTAACTTCATGTACCTATTATTTGAAGGGCAAAACATGGTGAAACCTCAAATTTTAGCCATTTCCTACACGAGAAATATTAGCCCATTTAAAAAGTTCTAATTTTCACCTCAAAATTTGTAAATTTCCAAAGGGAACACCTATGGAAATGAACCATTTTGACATGAAAATTCCAAATTTTCAAATCGATTAGTATTTGACATGCATGTTGGAAATAACTTAAAAGCTAAGTTTCATCATAATGACCCCCCGAAATAATTGGATTATGAATTTGAAAATCATATTAACTCGATATTGTTTTATCATGTGAAGAAATATTATCTAACTTCATGTACCTATTATTTGAAGGGCAAAACATGGTGAAACCTCAAATTTTAGCCATTTACTACACGAGAAATATTAGCCCATTTAAAAAGTTCTAATTTTCACCTCAAAATTTGTAAATTTCCAAAGGGAACACCTATGGAAATGAACCATTTTGACATGAAAATTCCAAATTTTCAAATCGATTAGTATTTTACATGCATGTTGGAAATAACTTGAAAGCTAAGTTTCATCATAATGACCCCCCGAAATAATTGGATTATGAATTTGAAAATCATATTAACTCGATATTGTTTTATCATGTGAAGAAATATTATCTAACTTCATGTACCTATTATTTGAAGGGCAAAACATGGTGAAACCTCAAATTTTAGCCATTTCCTACACGAGAAATATTAACCCATTTAAAAAGTTCTAATTTTCACCTCAAAATTTGTAAATTTCCAAAGGGAACACCTATGGAAATGAACCATTTTGACATGAAAATTCCAAATTTTCAAATCGATTAGTATTTGACATGCATGTTGGAAATAACTTAAAAGCTAAGTTTCATCATAATGACCCCCCGAAATAATTGGATTATGAATTTGAAAATCATAATAACTCGATATTGTTTTATCATGTGAAGAAATATTATCTAACTTCATGTACCTATTATTTGAAGGGCAAAACATGGTGAAACCTCAAATTTTAGCCATTTCCTACACGAGAAATATTAACCCATTTAAAAAGTTCTAATTTTCACCTCAAAATTTGTAAATTTCCAAAGGGAACACCTATGGAAATGAACCATTTTGACATGAAAATTTCAAATTTTCAAATCGATTAGTATTTGACATGCATGTTGGAAATAACTTAAAAGCTAAGTTTCATCATAATGACCCCCCGAAATAATTGGATTATGAATTTGAAAATCATATTAACTCGATATTGTTTTATCATGTGAAGAAATATTATCTAACTTCATGTACCTATTATTTGAAGGGCAAAACATGGTGAAACCTCAAATTTTAGCCATTTCCCTACACGAGAAATATTAACCCATTTAAAAAGTTCTAATTTTCACCTCAAAATTTGTAAATTTCCAAAGGGAACACCTATGGAAATGAACCATTTTGACATGAAAATTTCAAATTTTCAAATCGATTAGTATTTGACATGCATGTTGGAAATAACTTAAAAGCTAAGTTTCATCATAATGACCCCCCGAAATAATTGGATTATGAATTTGAAAATCATATTAACTCGATATTGTTTTATCATGTGAAGAAATATTATCTAACTTCATGTACCTATTATTTGAAGGGCAAAACATGGTGAAACCTCAAATTTTAGCCATTTCCTACACGACAAATATTAGCCCATTTAAAAAGTTCTAATTTTCACCTCAAAATTTGTAAATTTCCAAAGGGAACACCTATGGAAATGAACCATTTTGACATGAAAATTCCAAATTTTCAAATCGATTAGTATTTGACATGCATGTTGGAAATAACTTAAAAGCTAAGTTTCATCATAATGACCACCCGAAATAATTGGATTATGAATTTTAAAATCATATTAACTCGATATTGTTTTATCATGTGAAGAAATATTATCTAACTTCAAGTACCTATTATTTGAAGGGCAAAACATGGTGAAACCTCAAATTTTAGCCATTCCCAACATACACGTGAAATATTAACCCATTTAAAAAGTTCTAATTTTCACCTCAAAATTTGTCAATTTCCAAAGGGAACACCTATGGAAATGAACCATTTTGACATGAAAATTTCAAATTTTCAAATCGATTAGTATTTGACATGCATGTTGGAAATAACTTAAAAGCTAAGTTTCATAATAATGACCCCCTGAAATAATTGGATTATGAATCTTAAAATCATATTAACTCGATGTTGTTTTATCATGTGAAGAAATATTATCTAACTTCAAGTACCTATTATTTGAAGGGCAAAACATGGTGAACCTCAATTTTTAGCCATTCCCAACATACACGTGAAATATTAACCCATTTAAAAAGTTCTAATTTTCACCTCAAAAGTTGTAAATTTCCAAAGGGAACACCTATGGAAATGAACCATTTTGACATGAAAATTTCAAATTTTCAAATCGATTAGTATTTGACATGCATGTTGGAAATAACTTAAAAGCTAAGTTTCATCATAATGACCCCCCGAAATAATTGGATTATGAATTTTAAAATCATATTAACTCGATATTGTTTTATTATGTGAAGAAATATTATCTAACTTCAAGTACCTATTATTTGAAGGGCATAACATGGTGAAACCTCAATTTTTAGCCATTCCCAACATACACGAGAAATATTAGCCCATTTAAAAAGTTCTAATTTTCACCTCAAAAGTTGTCAATTTCCAAAGAGAACACCTATGGAAATGAACCATTTTGACATGAAAATTTCAAATTTTCAAATCGATTAGTATTTCACATGCATGTTGGAAATAACTTGAAAGCTAAGTTTCATCATGGAATGACCCCCGAAATAATTGGATTATGAATTTAAAAATCAAAATTAACTCGATATTGTTTTATCATGTGAAGAAATATTATCTAACTTTATTTACCTATTATTTGAAGGGCAAAACATGGTGAAACCACAATATTTACCCATTACCTACACGACAAATATTAGCCCATTTAAAAAGTTCTAATTTTCACCTCAAAATTTGTAAATTTCCAAAGGGAACACCTATGGAAATGAACCATTTTGACATGAAAATTCCAATTTTCAAATCGATTAGTATTTGACATGCATGTTGGAAATAACTTAAAAGCTAAGTTTCATCATAATGACCCCCCGAAATAATTGGATTATGAATTTTAAAATCATATTAACTCGATATTGTTTTATCATGTGAAGAAATATTATCTAACTTCAAGTACCTATTATTTGAAGGGCTTAACATGGTGAAACCTCAATTTTTAGCCATTCCCAACATACACGTGAAATATTAGCCCATTTAAAAAGTTCTAATTTTCACCTCAAAATTTGTAAATTTCCAAAGGGAACACCTATGGAAATGAACCATTTTCACAAGAAAATTCAAATTTTCAAATCGATTAGTATTTGACATGCATGTTGGAAATAACTTAAAAGCTAAGTTTCATCATAATGACCCCCTGAAATAATTGGATTATGAATTTTAAAATCATATTAACTCGATATTGTTTTCCCATGTGAAGAAATATTATCTAACTTCAAGTACCTATTATTTGAAGGGCTTAACATGGTGAAACCTCAATTTTTAGCCATTCCCAACATACACGTGAAATATTAACCCATTTAAAAAGTTCTAATTTTCACCTCAAAAGTTGTCAATTTTCAAAGAGAACACCTATGGAAATGAACCATTTTGACATGAAAATTTCAAATTTTCAAATCGATTAGTATTTGACATGCATGTTGGAAATAACTTAAAAGCTAAGTTTCATAATAATGACCCCCTGAAATAATTGGATTATGAATCTTAAAATCATATTAACTCGATGTTGTTTTATCATGTGAAGAAATATTATCTAACTTCAAGTACCTATTATTTGAAGGGCAAAACATGGTGAACCTCAATTTTTAGCCATTCCCAACATACACGTGAAATATTAACCCATTTAAAAAGTTCTAATTTTCACCTCAAAAGTTGTAAATTTCCAAAGAGAACACCTATGGAAATGAACCATTTTGACATGAAAATTTCAAATTTTCAAATCGATTAGTATTTGACATGCATGTTGGAAATAACTTAAAAGCTAAGTTTCATCATAATGACCCCCTCGAAATAATTGGATTATGAATTTTAAAATCATATTAACTCGATATTGTTTTATCATGTGAAGAAATATTATCTAACTTCAAGTACCTATTATTTGAAGGGCATAACATGGTGAAACCTCAATTTTTAGCCATTCCCAACATACACGTCAAATATTAGCCCATTTAAAAAGTACTAATTTTCACCTCAAAAGTTGAAAATTTTCAAAGAGAACACCTATGGAAAGGAACCAGTTTGACATGGAAATTACAAATTTTCAAATCGATTAGTATTTGATAAGCATGTTAGAAATAACTTAAAAGCTAAGTTTCATCATAATGACCCCCGAAATAATTGGATTATGAATTTGAAAATCATATTAACTCGATATTGTTTTATCATGTGAAGAAATATTATCTAACTTCATGTACCTATTATTTGAAGGGCTTAACATGGTGAAACCTCAATTTTTAGCCATTCCCCTACACGTCAAATATTAGCCCATTTAAAAAGTTCTAATTTTCACCTCAAAATTTGTAAATTTCCAAAGGGAACACCTATGGAAATGAACCATTTTGACATGAAAATTTAAATTTTCAAATCGATTAGTATTTGACATGCATGTTGGAAATAACTTAAAAGCTAAGTTTCATCATAATGACCCCCGAAATAATTGGATTATGAATTTTAAAATCATATTAACTCGATATTGTTTTCTCATGTGAAGAAATATTATCTAACTTCAAGTACCTATTATTTGAAGGGCTTAACATGGTGAAACCTCAATTTTTAGCCATTCCCAACATACACGTCAAATATTAACCCATTTAAAAAGTTCTAATTTTCACCTCAAAAGTTGTCAATTTTCAAAGAGAACACCTATGGAAATGAACCATTTTGACATGAAAATTTCAAATTTTCAAATCGATTAGTATTTGACATGCATGTTGGAAATAACTTAAAAGCTAAGTTTCATCATAATGACCCCCCGAAATAATTGGATTATGAATTTTAAAATCATATTAACTCGATATTATTTTCTTATGTGAAGAAATATTATCTAACTTCAAGTACCTATTATTTGAAGGGCGTAACATGGTGAAACCTCAATTTTTAGCCATTCCCAACATACACGTCAAATATTAACCCATTTAAAAAGTTCTAATTTTCACCTCAAAAGTTGTCAATTTTCAAAGAGAACACCTATGGAAATGAACCAGTTTGACATTAAAATTTCAGATTTTCAAATCGATTAGTATTTGACATGCATGTTGGAAATAACTTAAAAGCTAAGTTTCATCATAATGACCCCCTAAATAATTGGATTATGAATTTTAAAATCATATTAACTCGATATTGTTTTCTTATGTGAAGAAATATTATCTAACTTCAAGTACCTATTATTTGAAGGGCGTAACATGGTGAAACCTCAATTTTTAGCCATTCCCAACATACACGTCAAATATTAGCCCATTTAAAAAGTTCTAATTTTCACCTCAAAAGTTGTCAATTTTTAAAGAGAACACCTATGGATATGAACCATTTGACATGAAAATTTCAAATCTTCAAATCGATTAGTATTTCACAAGCATTTTGTAAATTAATAAAAAGCTATGTTTCATCATGGAAACCCCACCGAAATAACTGGACAAACGTATTTAAAAATCAAAATTACTCGATATTGTTTTATCATATGAAGAAATATTATCTAACTTTATTTGCCTATTATATGAAGGGCTTAACATGGTGAAACCTCAATTTTTAGCCATTCCCTACACGTCAAATATTAGCCCATTTAAAATGTTCTAATTTTCACCTCAAAATTTGTCAATTTCCAAAGGGAACTCATATGGAAATGAACCATTTTGACATGAAAATTTCAATTTTCAAATCGATTTTTATTTGACATGCATGTTGGAAATAACTTAAAAGCTAAGTTTCATCATAATGACCCCCGAAATAATTGGATTATGAATTTTAAAATCATATTAACTCGATATTGTTTTCCCATGTGAAGAAATATTATCTAACTTCAAGTACCTATTATTTGAAGGGCTTAACATGGTGAAACCATAATTTTTAGCCATTCCCAACATACACGTCAAATATTAGCCCATTTAAAAAGTTCTAATTTTCACCTCAAAATTTGTCAATTTCCAAAGGGAACACCTATAGAAATGAACCATATTCACAAGAAAATATTAAATTTTCAAATCGATTAGTATTTGACATGCATGTTGGTAATAACTTAAAAGCTAAGTTTCATCATAATGACCCCCCGAAATAATTGGATTATGAATTTTAAAATCATATTAACTCGATATTGTTTTCCCATGTGAAGAAATATTATCTAACTTCAAGTACCTATTATTTGAAGGGCTTAACATGGTGAAACCTCAATTTTTAGCTATTCCCAACATACACGTCAAATATTAACCCATTTAAAAAGTTCTAATTTTCACCTCAAAAGTTGTCAATTTTCAAAGAGAACACCTATGGAAATGAACCATTTTGACATGAAAATTTCAAATTTTCAAATCGATTAGTATTTGACATGCATGTTGGAAATAACTTAAAAGCTAAGTTTCATCATAATGACCCCCGAAATAATTGGATTATGAATTTTAAAATCATATTAACTCGATATTGTTTTCTTATGTGAAGAAATATTATCTAACTTCAAGTACCTATTATTTGAAGGGCGTAACATGGTGAAACCTCAATTTTTAGCCATTCCCAACATACACGTCAAATATTAACCCATTTAAAAAGTTCTAATTTTCACCTCAAAAGTTGTCAATTTTCAAAGAGAACACCTATGGAAATGAACCAGTTTGACATGAAAATTTCAGATTTTCAAATCGATTAGTATTTGACATGCATGTTGGAAATAACTTAAAAGCTAAGTTTCATCATAATGACCCCCCGAAATAATTGGATTATGAATTTTAAAATCATATTAACTCGATATTGTTTTCTTATGTGAAGAAATATTATCTAACTTCAAGTACCTATTATTTGAAGGGCGTAACATGGTGAAACCTCAATTTTTAGCCATTCCCAACATACACGTCAAATATTAGCCCATTTAAAAAGTTCTAATTTTCACCTCAAAAGTTGTCAATTTTTAAAGAGAACACCTATGGATATGAACCATTTGACATGAAAATTTCAAATCTTCAAATCGATTAGTATTTCACAAGCATTTTGTAAATTAATAAAAAGCTATGTTTCATCATGGAAACCCACTGAAATAACTGACAAACGTATTTAAAAATCAAAATTACTCGATATTGTTTTATCATATGAAGAAATATTATCTAACTTTATTTGCCTATTATATGAAGGGCTTAACATGGTGAAACCTCAATTTTTAGCCATTCCCTACACGTCAAATATTAGCCCATTTAAAATGTTCTAATTTTCACCTCAAAATTTGTCAATTTCCAAAGGGAACTCATATGGAAATGAACCATTTTGACATGAAAATTTCAATTTTCAAATCGATTTTTATTTGACATGCATGTTGGAAATAACTTAAAAGCTAAGTTTCATCATAATGACCCCCTGAAATAATTGGATTATGAATTTTAAAATCATATTAACTCGATATTGTTTTCCCATGTGAAGAAATATTATCTAACTTCAAGTACCTATTATTTGAAGGGCTTAACATGGTGAAACCATAATTTTTAGCCATTCCCAACATACACGTCAAATATTAGCCCATTTAAAAAGTTCTAATTTTCACCTCAAAATTTGTCAATTTCCAAAGGGAACACCTATAGTAATGAACCATATTCACAAGAAAATATTAAATTTTCAAATCGATTAGTATTTGACATGCATGTTGGTAATAACTTAAAAGCTAAGTTTCATCATAATGACCCCCTGAAATAATTGGATTATGAATTTTAAAATCATATTAACTCTATATTGTTTTCCCATGTGAAGAAATATTATCTAACTTCAAGTACCTATTATGTGAAGGGGTTAACATGGTGAAACCTCAATTTTTAGCCATTCCCAACATACACGTCAAATATTAACCCATTTAAAAAGTTCTAATTTTCACCTCAAAAGTTGTCAATTTTCAAAGAGAACACCTATGGAAATGAACCAGTTTGACATGAAAATTTCAGATTTTCAAATCGATTAGTATTTGACATGCATGTTTGAAATAACTTAAAAGCTAAGTTTCATCATAATGACCCCCCGAAATAATTGGATTATGAATTTTAAAATCATATTAACTCGATATTGTTTTCCCATGTGAAGAAATATTATCTAACTTCAAGTACCTATTATTTGAAGGGCGTAACATGGTGAAACCTCAATTTTTAGCCATTTCCCAACATACACGTCAAATATTAACCCATTTAAAAAGTTCTAATTTTTACCTCAAAAGTTGTCAATTTTCAAAGAGAACACCTATGGAAATGAACCAGTTTGACATGAAAATTTCAAATTTTCAAATCGATTAGTATTTGACATGCATGTTGGAAATAACTTAAAAGCTAAGTTTCATCATAATGACCCCCTGAAATAATTGGATTATGAATTTTAAAATCATATTAACTCGATATTGTTTTCTCATGTGAAGAAATATTATCTAACTTCAAGTACCTATTATTTGAAGGGCTTAATATGGTGAAACCTCAATTTTTAGCCATTCCCAACATACACGTCAAATATTAGCCCATTTAAAAAGTTCTAATTTTCACCTCAAAATTTGTCAATTTCCAAAGGAGAACACCTATGGAAATGAACCATATTCACATGAAAATATTAAATTTTCAAATCGATTAGTATTTGACATGCATGTTGGTAATAACTTAAAAGCTAAGTTTCATCATAATGACCCCCTGAAATAATTGGATTATGAATTTTAAAATCATATTAACTCGATATTGTTTTCCCATGTGAAGAAATATTATCTAACTTCAAGTACCTATTATTTGAAGGGCTTAACATGGTGAAACCTCAATTTTTAGCTATTCCCAACATACACGTCAAATATTAACCCATTTAAAAAGTTCTAATTTTCACCTCAAAAGTTGTCAATTTTCAAAGAGAACACCTATGGAAATGAACCAGTTTGACATGAAAATTTCAGATTTTCAAATCGATTAGTATTTGACATGCATGTTGGAAATAACTTAAAAGCTAAGTTTCATCATAATGACCCCCCGAAATAATTGGATTATGAATTTTAAAATCATATTAACTCGATATTGTTTTCTTATGTGAAGAAATATTATCTAACTTCAAGTACCTATTATTTGAAGGGCGTAACATGGTGAAACCTCAATTTTTAGCCATTCCCAACATACACGTCAAATATTAACCCATTTAAAAAGTTCTAATTTTCACCTCAAAAGTTGTCAATTTTCAAAGAGAACACCTATGGAAATGAACCATTTTGACATGAAAATTTCAAATTTTCAAATCGATTAGTATTTGACATGCATGTTGGAAATAACTTAAAAGCTAAGTTTCATCATAATGACCCCCCGAAATAATTGGATTATGAATTTTAAAATCATATTAACTCGATATTGTTTTCTTATGTGAAGAAATATTATCTAACTTCAAGTACCTATTATTTGAAGGGCGTAACATGGTGAAACCTCAATTTTTAGCCATTCCCAACATACACGTCAAATATTAACCCATTTAAAAAGTTCTAATTTTCACCTCAAAATTTGTCAATTTTCAAAGAGAACACCTATGGAAATGAACCATTTTGACATGAAAATTTCAGATTTTCAAATCGATTAGTATTTGACATGCATGTTGGAAATAACTTAAAAGCTAAGTTTCATCATAATGACCCCCTGAAATAATTGGATTATGAATTTTAAAATCATATTAACTCGATATTGTTTTCCCATGTGAAGAAATATTATCTAACTTCAAGTACCTATTATTTGAAGGGCTTAACATGGTGAAACCTCAATTTTTAGCCATTCCCAACATACACGTCAAATATTAGCCCATTTAAAAAGTTCTAATTTTCACCTCAAAATTTGTCAATTTCCAAAGGGAACACCTATAGAAATGAACCATATTCACAAGAAAATTTAAATTTTCAAATCGATTAGTATTTGACATGCATGTTGGTAATAACTTAAAAGCTAAGTTTCATCATAATGACCCCCCGAAATAATTGGATTATGAATTTTAAAATCATATTAACTCGATATTGTTTTCCCATGTGAAGAAATATTATCTAACTTCAAGTACCTATTATTTGAAGGGCTTAACATGGTGAAACCTCAATTTTTAGCTATTCCCAACATACACGTCAAATATTAACCCATTTAAAAAGTTCTAATTTTCACCTCAAAAGTTGTCAATTTTCAAAGAGAACACCTATGGAAATGAACCATTTTGACATGAAAATTTCAAATTTTCAAATCGATTAGTATTTGACATGCATGTTGGAAATAACTTAAAAGCTAAGTTTCATCATAATGACCCCCCGAAATAATTGGATTATGAATTTTAAAATCATATTAACTCGATATTATTTTCTTATGTGAAGAAATATTATCTAACTTCAAGTACCTATTATTTGAAGGGCGTAACATGGTGAAACCTCAATTTTTAGCCATTCCCAACATACACGTCAAATATTAACCCATTTAAAAAGTTCTAATTTTCACCTCAAAAGTTGTCAATTTTCAAAGAGAACACCTATGGAAATGAACTAGTTTGACATTAAAATTTCAGATTTTCAAATCGATTAGTATTTGACATGCATGTTGGAAATAACTTAAAAGCTAAGTTTCATCATAATGACCCCCCGAAATAATTGGATTATGAATTTTAAAATCATATTAACTCGATATTGTTTTCTTATGTGAAGAAATATTATCTAACTTCAAGTACCTATTATTTGAAGGGCGTAACATGGTGAAACCTCAATTTTTAGCCATTCCCAACATACACGTCAAATATTAGCCCATTTAAAAAGTTCTAATTTTCACCTCAAAAGTTGTCAATTTTTAAAGAGAACACCTATGGATATGAACCAGTTTGACATGAAAATTTCAAATCTTCAAATCGATTAGTATTTCACAAGCATTTTGTAAATTAATAAAAAGCTATGTTTCATCATGGAAACCCACTGAAATAACCGACAAACGTATTTAAAAATCAAAATTACTCGATATTGTTTTATCATATGAAGAAATATTATCTAACTTTATTTGCCTATTATATGAAGGGCTTAACATGGTGAAACCTCAATTTTTAGCCATTCCCTACACGTCAAATATTAGCCCATTTAAAATGTTCTAATTTTCACCTCAAAATTTGTCAATTTCCAAAGGGAACTCATATGGAAATGAACCATTTTGACATGAAAATTTCAATTTTCAAATCGATTTTTATTTGACATGCATGTTGGAAATAACTTAAAAGCTAAGTTTCATCATAATGACCCCCCGAAATAATTGGATTATGAATTTTAAAATCATATTAACTCGATATTGTTTTCCCATGTGAAGAAATATTATCTAACTTCAAGTACCTATTATTTGAAGGGCTTAACATGGTGAAACCATAATTTTTAGCCATTCCCAACATACACGTCAAATATTAGCCCATTTAAAAAGTTCTAATTTTCACCTCAAAATTTGTCAATTTCCAAAGGGAACACCTATAGTAATGAACCATATTCACAAGAAAATATTAAATTTTCAAATCGATTAGTATTTGACATGCATGTTGGTAATAACTTAAAAGCTAAGTTTCATCATAATGACCCCCAGAAATAATTGGATTATGAATTTTAAAATCATATTAACTCGATATTGTTTTCCCATGTGAAGAAATATTTTCTAACTTCAAGTACCTATTATTTGAAGGGCTTAACATGGTGAAACCTCAATTTTTAGCCATTCCCAACATACACGTCAAATATTAACCCATTTAAAAAGTTCTAATTTTCACCTCAAAAGTTGTCAATTTTCAAAGAGAACACCTATGGAAATGAACCATTTTGACATGAAAATTTCAGATTTTCAAATCGATTAGTATTTGACATGCATGTTGGAAATAACTTAAAAGCTAAGTTTCATCATAATGACCCCCCGAAATAATTGGATTATGAATTTTAAAATCATATTAACTCGATATTGTTTTCTCATGTGAAGAAATATTATCTAACTTCAAGTACCTATTATTTGAAGGGCTTAACATGGTGAAACCTCAATTTTTAGCCATTCCCAACATACACGTCAAATATTAACCCATTTAAAAAGTTCTAATTTTCACCTCAAAAGTTGTCAATTTTCAAAGAGAACACCTATGGAAATGAACCATTTTGACATGAAAATTTCAAATTTTCAAATCGATTAGTATTTGACATGCATGTTGGAAATAACATAAAAGCTAAGTTTCATCATAATGACCCCCCTGAAATAATTGGATTATTGAATTTTAAAATCATATTAACTCGATATTGTTTTCTCATGTGAAGAAATATTATCTAACTTCAAGTACCTATTATATGAAGGGCTTAACATGGTGAAACCTCAATTTTTAGCCATTCCCAACATACACGTCAAATATTAGCCCATTTAAAAAGTTCTAATTTTCACCTCAAAATTTGTCAATTTCCAAAGGGAACACCTATAGTAATGAACCATATTCACAAGAAAATATTAAATTTTCAAATCGATTAGTATTTGACATGCATGTTGGTAATAACTTAAAAGCTAAGTTTCATCATAATGACCCCCCGAAATAATTGGATTATGAATTTTAAAATCATATTAACTCGATATTGTTTTCCCATGTGAAGAAATATTATCTAACTTCAAGTACCTATTATTTGAAGGGCTTAACATGGTGAAACCTCAATTTTTAGCTATTCCCAACATACACGTCAAATATTAACCCATTTAAAAAGTTCTAATTTTCACCTCAAAAGTTGTCAATTTTCAAAGAGAACACCTATGGAAATGAACCATTTTGACATGAAAATTTCAAATTTTCAAATCGATTAGTATTTGACATGCATGTTGGAAATAACTTAAAAGCTAAGTTTCATCATAATGACCCCCCGAAATAATTGGATTATGAATTTTAAAATCATATTAACTCGATATTATTTTCTTATGTGAAGAAATATTATCTAACTTCAAGTACCTATTATTTGAAGGGCGTAACATGGTGAAACCTCAATTTTTAGCCATTCCCAACATACACGTCAAATATTAACCCATTTAAAAAGTTCTAATTTTCACCTCAAAAGTTGTCAATTTTCAAAGAGAACACCTATGGAAATGAACCATTTTGACATGAAAATTTCAGATTTTCAAATCGATTAGTATTTGACATGCATGTTGGAAATAACTTAAAAGCTAAGTTTCATCATAATGACCCCCCGAAATAATTGGATTATGAATTTTAAAATCATATTAACTCGATATTATTTTCTTATGTGAAGAAATATTATCTAACTTCAAGTACCTATTATTTGAAGGGCGTAACATGGTGAAACCTCAATTTTTAGCCATTCCCAACATACACGTCAAATATTAACCCATTTAAAAAGTTCTAATTTTCACCTCAAAAGTTGTCAATTTTCAAAGAGAACACCTATGGAAATGAACCAGTTTGACATTAAAATTTCAGATTTTCAAATCGATTAGTATTTGACATGCATGTTGGAAATAACTTAAAAGCTAAGTTTCATCATAATGACCCCCTGAAATAATTGGATTATGAATTTTAAAATCATATTAACTCGATATTGTTTTCTTATGTGAAGAAATATTATCTAACTTCAAGTACCTATTATTTGAAGGGCGTAACATGGTGAAACCTCAATTTTTAGCCATTCCCAACATACACGTCAAATATTAGCCCATTTAAAAAGTTCTAATTTTCACCTCAAAAGTTGTCAATTTTTAAAGAGAACACCTATGGATATGAACCAGTTTGACATGAAAATTTCAAATCTTCAAATCGATTAGTATTTCACAAGCATTTTGTAAATTAATAAAAAGCTATGTTTCATCATGGAAACCCACTGAAATAACCGACAAACGTATTTAAAAATCAAAATTACTCGATATTGTTTTATCATATGAAGAAATATTATCTAACTTTATTTGCCTATTATATGAAGGGCTTAACATGGTGAAACCTCAATTTTTAGCCATTCCCTACACGTCAAATATTAGCCCATTTAAAATGTTCTAATTTTCACCTCAAAATTTGTCAATTTCCAAAGGGAACTCATATGGAAATGAACCATTTTGACATGAAAATTTCAATTTTCAAATCGATTTTTATTTGACATGCATGTTGGAAATAACTTAAAAGCTAAGTTTCATCATAATGACCCCCCGAAATAATTGGATTATGAATTTTAAAATCATATTAACTCGATATTGTTTTCCCATGTGAAGAAATATTTTCTAACTTCAAGTACCTATTATTTGAAGGGCTTAACATGGTGAAACCTCAATTTTTAGCCATTCCCAACATACACGTCAAATATTAACCCATTTAAAAAGTTCTAATTTTCACCTCAAAAGTTGTCAATTTTCAAAGAGAACACCTATGGAAATGAACCATTTTGACATGAAAATTTCAAATTTTCAAATCGATTAGTATTTGACATGCATGTTGGAAATAACTTAAAAGCTAAGTTTCATCATAATGACCCCTGAAATAATTGGATTATGAATTTTAAAATCATATTAACTCTATATTGTTTTCCCATGTGAAGAAATATTATCTAACTTCAAGTACCTATTATTTGAAGGGCTTAACATGGTGAAACCTCAATTTTTAGCCATTCCCAACATACACGTCAAATATTAGCCCATTTAAAAAGTTCTAATTTTCACCTCAAAATTTGTCAATTTCCAAAGGGAACACCTATGGAAATGAACCATATTGACATGAAAATATTAAATTTTCAAATCGATTAGTATTTGACATGCATGTTGGTAATAACTTAAAAGCTAAGTTTCATCATAATGACCCCCGAAATAATTGGATTATGAATTTTAAAATCATATTAACTCGATATTGTTTTCCCATGTGAAGAAATATTATCTAACTTCAAGTACCTATTATTTGAAGGGCTTAACATGGTGAAACCTCAATTTTTAGCTATTCCCAACATACACGTCAAATATTAACCCATTTAAAAAGTTCTAATTTTCACCTCAAAAGTTGTCAATTTTCAAAGAGAACACCTATGGAAATGAACCAGTTTGACATGAAAATTTCAGATTTTCAAATCGATTAGTATTTGACATGCATGTTGGAAATAACTTAAAAGCTAAGTTTCATCATAATGACCCCCTGAAATAATTGGATTATGAATTTTAAAATCATATTAACTCGATATTATTTTCTTATGTGAAGAAATATTATCTAACTTCAAGTACCTATTATTTGAAGGGCGTAACATGGTGAAACCTCAATTTTTAGCCATTCCCAACATACACGTCAAATATTAACCCATTTAAAAAGTTCTAATTTTCACCTCAAAAGTTGTCAATTTTCAAAGAGAACACCTATGGAAATGAACCAGTTTGACATTAAAATTTCAAATCTTCAAATCGATTAGTATTTGACATGCATGTTGGAAATAACTTAAAAGCTAAGTTTCATCATAATGACCCCCCGAAATAATTGGATTATGAATTTTAAAATCATATTAACTCGATATTGTTTTCTTATGTGAAGAAATATTATCTAACTTCAAGTACCTATTATTTGAAGGGCGTAACATGGTGAAACCTCAATTTTTAGCCATTCCCAACATACACGTCAAATATTAACCCATTTAAAAAGTTCTAATTTTCACCTCAAAAGTTGTCAATTTTCAAAGAGAACACCTATGGAAATGAACCAGTTTGACATGAAAATTTCAAATCTTCAAATCGATTAGTATTTGACATGCATGTTGGAAATAACTTAAAAGCTAAGTTTCATCATAATGACCCACTGAAATAATTGGATTATGAATTATAAAATCATATTAACTCGATATTGTTTTCTTATGTGAAGAAATATTATCTAACTTCAATTACCTATTATTTGAAGGGCGTAACATGGTGAAACCTCAATTTTTAGCCATTCCCAACATACACGTCAAATATTAGCCCATTTAAAAAGTTCTAATTTTCACCTCAAAAGTTGTCAATTTTCAAAGAGAACACCTATGGAAATGAACCATTTTGACATGAAAATTTCAAATTTTCAAATCGATTAGTATATGACATGCATGTTGGAAATAACTTAAAAGCTAAGTTTCATCATAATGACCCCCTGAAATAATTGGATTATGAATTTTAAAATCATATTAACTCGATATTGTTTTCCCATGTGAAGAAATATTATCTAACTTCAAGTACCTATTATTTGAAGGGCTTAACATGGTGAAACCATAATTTTTAGCCATTCCCAACATACACGTCAAATATTAGCCCATTTAAAAAGTTCTAATTTTCACCTCAAAATTTGTCAATTTCCAAAGGGAACACCTATAGTAATGAACCATATTCACAAGAAAATATTAAATTTTCAAATCGATTAGTATTTGACATGCATGTTGGTAATAACTTAAAAGCTAAGTTTCATCATAATGACCCCCGAAATAATTGGATTATGAATTTTAAAATCATATTAACTCGATATTGTTTTCCCATGTGAAGAAATATTATCTAACTTCAAGTACCTATTATTTGAAGGGCTTAACATGGTGAAACCTCAATTTTTAGCTATTCCCAACATACACGTCAAATATTAACCCATTTAAAAAGTTCTAATTTTCACCTCAAAAGTTGTCAATTTTCAAAGAGAACACCTATGGAAATGAACCAGTTTGACATGAAAATTTCAGATTTTCAAATCGATTAGTATTTGACATGCATGTTGGAAATAACTTAAAAGCTAAGTTTCATCATAATGACCCCCTGAAATAATTGGATTATGAATTTTAAAATCATATTAACTCGATATTATTTTCTTATGTGAAGAAATATTATCTAACTTCAAGTACCTATTATTTGAAGGGCGTAACATGGTGAAACCTCAATTTTTAGCCATTCCCAACATACACGTCAAATATTAACCTATTTAAAAAGTTCTAATTTTCACCTCAAAAGTTGTCAATTTTCAAAGAGAACACCTATGGAAATGAACTAGTTTGACATTAAAATTTCAGATTTTCAAATCGATTAGTATTTGACATGCATGTTGGAAATAACTTAAAAGCTAAGTTTCATCATAATGACCCCCTGAAATAATTGGATTATGAATTTTAAAATCATATTAACTCGATATTGTTTTCTTATGTGAAGAAATATTATCTAACTTCAAGTACCTATTATTTGAAGGGCGTAACATGGTGAAACCTCAATTTTTAGCCATTCCCAACATACACGTCAAATATTAGCCCATTTAAAAAGTTCTAATTTTCACCTCAAAAGTTGTCAATTTTTAAAGAGAACACCTATGGATATGAACCAGTTTGACATGAAAATTTCAAATCTTCAAATCGATTAGTATTTCACAAGCATTTTGTAAATTAATAAAAAGCTATGTTTCATCATGGAAACCCACTGAAATAATTGACAAACGTATTTAAAAATCAAAATTACTCGATATTGTTTTATCATATGAAGAAATATTATCTAACTTTATTTGCCTATTATATGAAGGGCTTAACATGGTGAAACCTCAATTTTTAGCCATTCCCTACACGTCAAATATTAGCCCATTTAAAATGTTCTAATTTTCACCTCAAAATTTGTCAATTTCCAAAGGGAACTCATATGGAAATGAACCATTTTGACATGAAAATTTCAATTTTCAAATCGATTTTTATTTGACATGCATGTTGGAAATAACTTAAAAGCTAAGTTTCATCATAATGACCCCCCGAAATAATTGGATTATGAATTTTAAAATCATATTAACTCGATATTGTTTTCCCATGTGAAGAAATATTATCTAACTTCAAGTACCTATTATTTGAAGGGCTTAACATGGTGAAACCATAATTTTTAGCCATTCCCAACATACACGTCAAATATTAGCCCATTTAAAAAGTTCTAATTTTCACCTCAAAATTTGTCAATTTCCAAAGGGAACACCTATAGTAATGAACCATATTCACAAGAAAATATTAAATTTTCAAATCGATTAGTATTTGACATGCATGTTGGTAATAACTTAAAAGCTAAGTTTCATCATAATGACCCCCCTGAAATAATTGGATTATGAATTTTAAAATCATATTAACTCGATATTGTTTTCCCATGTGAAGAAATATTATCTAACTTCAAGTACCTATTATATGAAGGGCTTAACATGGTGAAACCTCAATTTTTAGCCATTCCCAACATACACGTCAAATATTAGCCCATTTAAAAAGTTCTAATTTTCACCTCAAAATTTGTCAATTTCCAAAGGGAACACCTATAGTAATGAACCATATTCACAAGAAAATATTAAATTTTCAAATCGATTAGTATTTGACATGCATGTTGGTAATAACTTAAAAGCTAAGTTTCATCATAATGACCCCTGAAATAATTGGATTATGAATTTTAAAATCATATTAACTCTATATTGTTTTCCCATGTGAAGAAATATTATCTAACTTCAAGTACCTATTATGTGAAGGGGTTAACATGGTGAAACCTCAATTTTTAGCCATTCCCAACATACACGTCAAATATTAACCCATTTAAAAAGTTCTAATTTTCACCTCAAAAGTTGTCAATTTTCAAAGAGAACACCTATGGAAATGAACCATATTGACATGAAAATTTCAGATTTTCAAATTGATTAGTATTTGACATGCATGTTTGAAATAACTTAAAAGCTAAGTTTCATCATAATGACCCCCTGAAATAATTGGATTATGAATTTTAAAATCATATTAACTCGATATTGTTTTCCCATGTGAAGAAATATTATCTAACTTCAAGTACCTATTATTTGAAGGGCTTAACATGGTGAAACCTCAATTTTTAGCTATTCCCAACATACACGTCAAATATTAACCCATTTAAAAAGTTCTAATTTTCACCTCAAAAGTTGTCAATTTTCAAAGAGAACACCTATGGAAATGAACCAGTTTGACATGAAAATTTCAGATTTTCAAATCGATTAGTATTTGACATGCATGTTGGAAATAACTTAAAAGCTAAGTTTCATCATAATGACCCCCCGAAATAATTGGATTATGAATTTTAAAATCATATTAACTCGATATTGTTTTCTTATGTGAAGAAATATTATCTAACTTCAAGTACCTATTATTTGAAGGGCGTAACATGGTGAAACCTCAATTTTTAGCCATTCCCAACATACACGTCAAATATTAGCCCATTTAAAAAGTTCTAATTTTCACCTCAAAAGTTGTCAATTTTTAAAGAGAACACCTATGGATATGAACCAGTTTGACATGAAAATTTCAAATCTTCAAATCGATTAGTATTTCACAAGCATTTTGTAAATTAATAAAAAGCTATGTTTCATCATGGAAACCCACTGAAATAATCGACAAACGTATTTAAAAATCAAAATTACTCGATATTGTTTTATCATATGAAGAAATATTATCTAACTTTATTTGCCTATTATATGAAGGGCTTAACATGGTGAAACCTCAATTTTTAGCCATTCCCTACACGTCAAATATTAGCCCATTTAAAATGTTCTAATTTTCACCTCAAAATTTGTCAATTTCCAAAGGGAACTCATATGGAAATGAACCATTTTGACATGAAAATTTCAATTTTCAAATCGATTTTTATTTGACATGCATGTTGGAAATAACTTAAAAGCTAAGTTTCATCATAATGACCCCCCGAAATAATTGGATTATGAATTTTAAAATCATATTAACTCGATATTGTTTTCCCATGTGAAGAAATATTATCTAACTTCAAGTACCTATTATTTGAAGGGCTTAACATGGTGAAACCATAATTTTTAGCCATTCCCAACATACACGTCAAATATTAGCCCATTTAAAAAGTTCTAATTTTCACCTCAAAATTTGTCAATTTCCAAAGGGAACACCTATAGTAATGAACCATATTCACAAGAAAATATTAAATTTTCAAATCGATTAGTATTTGACATGCATGTTGGTAATAACTTAAAAGCTAAGTTTCATCATAATGACCCCCCTGAAATAATTGGATTATGAATTTTAAAATCATATTAACTCGATATTGTTTTCCCATGTGAAGAAATATTATCTAACTTCAAGTACCTATTATTTGAAGGGGTTAACATGGTGAAACCTCAACTTTTAGCCATTCCCGACATACACGTCAAATATTAACCCATTTAAAAAGTTCTAATTTTCACCTCAAAAGTTGTCAATTTTCAAAGAGAACACCTATGGAAATGAACCAGTTTGACATGAAAATTTCAGATTTTCAAATTGATTAGTATTTGACATGCATGTTTGAAATAACTTAAAAGCTAAGTTTCATCATAATGACCCCCTGAAATAATTGGATTATGAATTTTAAAATCATATTAACTCGATATTGTTTTCCCATGTGAAGAAATATTATCTAACTTCAAGTACCTATTATTTGAAGGGCTTAACATGGTGAAACCTCAATTTTTAGCTATTCCCAACATACACGTCAAATATTAACCCATTTAAAAAGTTCTAATTTTCACCTCAAAAGTTGTCAATTTTCAAAGAGAACACCTATGGAAATGAACCATTTTGACATGAAAATTTCAAATTTTCAAATCGATTAGTATTTGACATGCATGTTGGAAATAACTTAAAAGCTAAGTTTCATCATAATGACCCCCCGAAATAATTGGATTATGAATTTTAAAATCATATTAACTCGATATTGTTTTCCCATGTGAAGAAATATTTTCTAACTTCAAGTACCTATTATTTGAAGGGCGTAACATGGTGAAACCTCAATTTTTAGCCATTCCCAACATACACGTCAAATATTAACCTATTTAAAAAGTTCTAATTTTCACCTCAAAAGTTGTCAATTTTCAAAGAGAACACCTATGGAAATGAACCATTTTGACATGAAAATTTCAAATTTTCAAATCGATTAGTATTTGACATGCATGTTGGAAATAACTTAAAAGCTAAGTTTCATCATAATGACCCCCGAAATAATTGGATTATGAATTTTAAAATCATATTAACTCGATATTATTTTCTTATGTGAAGAAATATTATCTAACTTCAAGTACCTATTATTTGAAGGGCGTAACATGGTGAAACCTCAATTTTTAGCCATTCCCAACATACACGTCAAATATTAACCCATTTAAAAAGTTCTAATTTTCACCTCAAAATTTGTCAATTTTCAAAGAGAACACCTATGGAAATGAACCATATTTGACATGAAAATTTCAAATTTTCAAATCGATTAGTATTTGACATGCATGTTGGAAATAACTTAAAAGCTAAGTTTCATCATAATGACCCCCCGAAATAATTGGACTATTGAATTTTAAAATCATATTAACTCGATATTGTTTTCTCATGTGAAGAAATATTATCTAACTTCAAGTACCTATTATTTGAAGGGCTTAACATGGTGAAACCTCAATTTTTAGCCATTCCCAACATACACGTCAAATATTAACCCATTTAAAAAGTTCTAATTTTCACCTCAAAAGTTGTCAATTTTCAAAGAGAACACCTATGGAAATGAACCATTTGACATGAAAATTTCAAATTTTCAAATCGATTAGTATTTGACATGCATGTTTGAAATAACTTAAAAGCTAAGTTTCATCATAATGACCCCCCGAAATAATTGGATTATGAATTTTAAAATCATATTAACTCGATATTGTTTTCCCATGTGAAGAAATATTATCTAACTTCAAGTACCTATTATTTGAAGGGCTTAACATGGTGAAACCTCAATTTTTAGCTATTCCCAACATACACGTCAAATATTAACCCATTTAAAAAGTTCTAATTTTCACCTCAAAAGTTGTCAATTTTCAAAGAGAACACCTATGGAAATGAACCAGTTTGACATGAAAATTTCAGATTTTCAAATCGATTAGTATTTGACATGCATGTTGGAAATAACTTAAAAGCTAAGTTTCATCATAATGACCCCTTGAAATAATTGGATTATGAATTTTAAAATCATATTAACTCGATATTGTTTTCTTATGTGAAGAAATATTATCTAACTTCAAGTACCTATTATTTGAAGGGCGTAACATGGTGAAACCTCAATTTTTAGCCATTCCCAACATACACGTCAAATATTAGCCCATTTAAAAAGTTCTAATTTTCACCTCAAAAGTTGTCAATTTTTAAAGAGAACACCTATGGATATGAACCAGTTTGACATGAAAATTTCAAATCTTCAAATCGATTAGTATTTCACAAGCATTTTGTAAATTAATAAAAAGCTATGTTTCATCATGGAAACCCACTGAAATAATCGACAAACGTATTTAAAAATCAAAATTACTCGATATTGTTTTATCATATGAAGAAATATTATCTAACTTTATTTGCCTATTATATGAAGGGCTTAACATGGTGAAACCTCAATTTTTAGCCATTCCCTACACGTCAAATATTAGCCCATTTAAAATGTTCTAATTTTCACCTCAAAATTTGTCAATTTCCAAAGGGAACTCATATGGAAATGAACCATTTTGACATGAAAATTTCAATTTTCAAATCGATTTTTATTTGACATGCATGTTGGAAATAACTTAAAAGCTAAGTTTCATCATAATGACCCCCTGAAATAATTGGATTATGAATTTTAAAATCATATTAACTCGATATTGTTTTCCCATGTGAAGAAATATTATCTAACTTCAAGTACCTATTATTTGAAGGGCTTAACATGGTGAAACCATAATTTTTAGCCATTCCCAACATACACGTCAAATATTAGCCCATTTAAAAAGTTCTAATTTTCACCTCAAAATTTGTCAATTTCCAAAGGGAACACCTATAGTAATGAACCATATTCACAAGAAAATATTAAATTTTGAAATCGATTAGTATTTGACATGCATGTTGGTAATAACTTAAAAGCTAAGTTTCATCATAATGACCCCCTGAAATAATTGGATTATGAATTTTAAAATCATATTAACTCGATATTGTTTTCCCATGTGAAGAAATATTATCTAACTTCAAGTACCTATTATTTGAAGGGGTTAACATGGTGAAACCTCAACTTTTAGCCATTCCCGACATACACGTCAAATATTAACCCATTTAAAAAGTTCTAATTTTCACCTCAAAAGTTGTCAATTTTCAAAGAGAACACCTATGGAAATGAACCAGTTTGACATGAAAATTTCAGATTTTCAAATTGATTAGTATTTGACATGCATGTTTGAAATAACTTAAAAGCTAAGTTTCATCATAATGACCCCCTGAAATAATTGGATTATGAATTTTAAAATCATATTAACTCGATATTGTTTTCCCATGTGAAGAAATATTATCTAACTTCAAGTACCTATTATTTGAAGGGCTTAACATGGTGAAACCTCAATTTTTAGCTATTCCCAACATACACGTCAAATATTAACCCATTTAAAAAGTTCTAATTTTCACCTCAAAAGTTGTCAATTTTCAAAGAGAACACCTATGGAAATGAACCAATTTGACATGAAAATTTCAAATTTTCAAATCGATTAGTATTTGACATGCATGTTGGAAATAACTTAAAAGCTAAGTTTCATCATAATGACCCCCCGAAATAATTGGATTATGAATTTTAAAATCATATTAACTCGATATTATTTTCTTATGTGAAGAAATATTATCTAACTTCAAGTACCTATTATTTGAAGGGCGTAACATGGTGAAACCTCAATTTTTAGCCATTCCCAACATACACGTCAAATATTAACCCATTTAAAAAGTTCTAATTTTCACCTCAAAAGTTGTCAATTTTCAAAGAGAACACCTATGGAAATGAACCAGTTTGACATGAAAATTTCAAATTTTCAAATCGATTAGTATTTGACATGGATGTTGGAAATAACTTAAAAGCTAAGTTTCATCATAATGACCCCCTGAAAATAATTGGATTATGAATTTTAAAATCATATTAACTCGATATTGTTTTCTTATGTGAAGAAATATTATCTAACTTCAAGTACCTATTATTTGAAGGGCTTAACATGGTGAAACCTCAATTTTTAGCCATTCCCAACATACACGTCAAATATTAACCCATTTAAAAAGTTCTAATTTTCACCTCAAAAGTTGTCAATTTTCAAAGAGAACACCTATGGAAATGAACCAGTTTGACATGAAAATTTCAAATCTTCAAATCGATTAGTATTTGACATGCATGTTGGAAATGACTTAAAAGCTAAGTTTCATCATAATGACCCCCCGAAATAATTGGATTATGAATTTTAAAATCATATTAACTCGATATTATTTTCTTATGTGAAGAAATATTATCTAACTTCAAGTACCTATTATTTGAAGGGCGTAACATGGTGAAACCTCAATTTTTAGCCATTCCCAACATACACGTCAAATATTAACCCATTTAAAAAGTTCTAATTTTCACCTCAAAAGTTGTCAATTTTCAAAGAGAACACCTATGGAAATGAACCAGTTTGACATTAAAATTTCAGATTTTCAAATCGATTAGTATTTGACATGCATGTTGGAAATAACTTAAAAGCTAAGTTTCATCATAATGACCCCCTGAAATAATTGGATTATGAATTTTAAAATCATATTAACTCGATATTGTTTTCTTATGTGAAGAAATATTATCTAACTTCAAGTACCTATTATTTGAAGGGCGTAACATGGTGAAACCTCAATTTTTAGCCATTCCCAACATACACGTCAAATATTAGCCCATTTAAAAAGTTCTAATTTTCACCTCAAAAGTTGTCAATTTTTAAAGAGAACACCTATGGATATGAACCAGTTTGA
Source organism: Linum usitatissimum (assembly GCA_030674075.2). Lineage (NCBI taxonomy): Eukaryota > Viridiplantae > Streptophyta > Magnoliopsida > Malpighiales > Linaceae > Linum > Linum usitatissimum. The sequence goes on along the minus strand of JAUJYP020000560.1, from coordinate 194,750 downwards.
CATGAAAATTTCAAATCTTCAAATCGATTAGTATTTCACAAGCATTTTGTAAATTAATAAAAAGCTATGTTTCATCATGGAAACCCACTGAAATAATCGACAAACGTATTTAAAAATCAAAATTACTCGATATTGTTTTATCATATGAAGAAATATTATCTAACTTTATTTGCCTATTATATGAAGGGCTTAACATGGTGAAACCTCAATTTTTAGCCATTCCCTACACGTCAAATATTAGCCCATTTAAAATGTTCTAATTTTCACCTCAAAATTTGTCAATTTCCAAAGGGAACTCATATGGAAATGAACCATTTTGACATGAAAATTTCAATTTTCAAATCGATTTTTATTTGACATGCATGTTGGAAATAACTTAAAAGCTAAGTTTCATCATAATGACCCCCCGAAATAATTGGATTATGAATTTTAAAATCATATTAACTCGATATTGTTTTCCCATGTGAAGAAATATTATCTAACTTCAAGTACCTATTATTTGAAGGGCTTAACATGGTGAAACCATAATTTTTAGCCATTCCCAACATACACGTCAAATATTAGCCCATTTAAAAAGTTCTAATTTTCACCTCAAAATTTGTCAATTTCCAAAGGGAACACCTATAGTAATGAACCATATTCACAAGAAAATATTAAATTTTCAAATCGATTAGTATTTGACATGCATGTTGGTAATAACTTAAAAGCTAAGTTTCATCATAATGACCCCTGAAATAATTGGATTATGAATTTTAAAATCATATTAACTCGATATTGTTTTCCCATGTGAAGAAATATTATCTAACTTCAAGTACCTATTATTTGAAGGGGTTAACATGGTGAAACCTCAACTTTTAGCCATTCCCGACATACACGTCAAATATTAACCCATTTAAAAAGTTCTAATTTTCACCTCAAAAGTTGTCAATTTTCAAAGAGAACACCTATGGAAATGAACCAGTTTGACATGAAAATTTCAAATTTTCAAATTGATTAGTATTTGACATGCATGTTTGAAATAACTTAAAAGCTAAGTTTCATCATAATGACCCCCCGAAATAATTGGATTATGAATTTTAAAATCATATTAACTCGATATTGTTTTCCCATGTGAAGAAATATTATCTAACTTCAAGTACCTATTATTTGAAGGGCTTAACATGGTGAAACCTCAATTTTTAGCTATTCCCAACATACACGTCAAATATTAACCCATTTAAAAAGTTCTAATTTTCACCTCAAAAGTTGTCAATTTTCAAAGAGAACACCTATGGAAATGAACCAGTTTGACATGAAAATTTCAGATTTTCAAATCGATTAGTATTTGACATGCATGTTGGAAATAACTTAAAAGCTAAGTTTCATCATAATGACCCCCCGAAATAATTGGATTATGAATTTTAAAATCATATTAACTCGATATTATTTTCTTATGTGAAGAAATATTATCTAACTTCAAGTACCTATTATTTGAAGGGCGTAACATGGTGAAACCTCAATTTTTAGCCATTCCCAACATACACGTCAAATATTAACCCATTTAAAAAGTTCTAATTTTCACCTCAAAAGTTGTCAATTTTCAAAGAGAACACCTATGGAAATGAACCAGTTTGACATTAAAATTTCAGATTTTCAAATCGATTAGTATTTGACATGCATGTTGGAAATAACTTAAAAGCTAAGTTTCATCATAATGACCCCCTGAAATAATTGGATTATGAATTTTAAAATCATATTAACTCGATATTGTTTTCTTATGTGAAGAAATATTATCTAACTTCAAGTACCTATTATTTGAAGGGCGTAACATGGTGAAACCTCAATTTTTAGCCATTCCCAACATACACGTCAAATATTAGCCCATTTAAAAAGTTCTAATTTTCACCTCAAAAGTTGTCAATTTTTAAAGAGAACACCTATGGATATGAACCGGTTTGACATGAAAATTTCAAATCTTCAAATCGATTAGTATTTCACAAGCATTTTGTAAATTAATAAAAAGCTATGTTTCATCATGGAAACCCACCGAAATAACCGACAAACGTATTTAAAAATCAAAATTACTCGATATTGTTTTATCATATGAAGAAATATTATCTAACTTTATTTGCCTATTATATGAAGGGCTTAACATGGTGAAACCTCAATTTTTAGCCATTCCCTACACGTCAAATATTAGCCCATTTAAAATGTTCTAATTTTCACCTCAAAATTTGTCAATTTCCAAAGGGAACTCATATGGAAATGAACCATTTTGACATGAAAATTTCAATTTTCAAATCGATTTTTATTTGACATGCATGTTGGAAATAACTTAAAAGCTAAGTTTCATCATAATGACCCCCTGAAATAATTGGATTATGAATTTTAAAATCATATTAACTCGATATTGTTTTCCCATGTGAAGAAATATTATCTAACTTCAAGTACCTATTATTTGAAGGGCTTAACATGGTGAAACCATAATTTTTAGCCATTCCCAACATACACGTCAAATATTAGCCCATTTAAAAAGTTCTAATTTTCACCTCAAAATTTGTCAATTTCCAAAGGGAACACCTATAGTAATGAACCATATTCACAAGAAAATATTAAATTTTCAAATCGATTAGTATTTGACATGCATGTTGGTAATAACTTAAAAGCTAAGTTTCATCATAATGACCCCCTGAAATAATTGGATTATGAATTTTAAAATCATATTAACTCGATATTGTTTTCCCATGTGAAGAAATATTATCTAACTTCAAGTACCTATTATTTGAAGGGCTTAACATGGTGAAACCTCAATTTTTAGCCATTCCCAACATACACGTCAAATATTAACCCATTTAAAAAGTTCTAATTTTCACCTCAAAAGTTGTCAATTTTCAAAGAGAACACCTATGGAAATGAACCAGTTTGACATGAAAATTTCAGATTTTCAAATCGATTAGTATTTGACATGCATGTTGGAAATAACTTAAAAGCTAAGTTTCATCATAATGACCCCCGAAATAATTGGATTATGAATTTTAAAATCATATTAACTCGATATTGTTTTCTTATGTGAAGAAATATTATCTAACTTCAAGTACCTATTATTTGAAGGGCGTAACATGGTGAAACCTCAATTTTTAGCCATTCCCAACATACACGTCAAATATTAACCCATTTAAAAAGTTCTAATTTTCACCTCAAAAGTTGTCAATTTTCAAAGAGAACACCTATGGAAATGAACCAGTTTGACATGAAAATTTCAGATTTTCAAATCGATTAGTATTTGACATGCATGTTGGAAATAACTTAAAAGCTAAGTTTCATCATAATGACCCCCTGAAATAATTGGATTATGAATTTTAAAATCATATTAACTCGATATTGTTTTCTTATGTGAAGAAATATTATCTAACTTCAAGTACCTATTATTTGAAGGGCGTAACATGGTGAAACCTCAATTTTTAGCCATTCCCAACATACACGTCAAATATTAGCCCATTTAAAAAGTTCTAATTTTCACCTCAAAAGTTGTCAATTTTTAAAGAGAACACCTATGGATATGAACCAGTTTGACATGAAAATTTCAAATCTTCAAATCGATTAGTATTTCACAAGCATTTTGTAAATTAATAAAAAGCTATGTTTCATCATGGAAACCCACTGAAATAATCGGACAAACGTATTTAAAAATCAAAATTACTCGATATTGTTTTATCATATGAAGAAATATTATCTAACTTTATTTGCCTATTATATGAAGGGCTTAACATGGTGAAACCTCAATTTTTAGCCATTCCCTACACGTCAAATATTAGCCCATTTAAAATGTTCTAATTTTCACCTCAAAATTTGTCAATTTCCAAAGGGAACTCATATGGAAATGAACCATTTTGACATGAAAATTTCAATTTTCAAATCGATTAGTATTTGACATGCATGTTGGAAATAACTTAAAAGCTAAGTTTCATCATAATGACCCCCCGAAATAATTGGATTATGAATTTTAAAATCATATTAACTCGATATTGTTTTCCCATGTGAAGAAATATTATCTAACTTCAAGTACCTATTATTTGAAGGGCTTAACATGGTGAAACCTCAATTTTTAGCCATTCCCAACATACACGTCAAATATTAGCCCATTTAAAAAGTTCTAATTTTCACCTCAAAAGTTGTCAATTTTCAAAGAGAACACCTATGGAAATGAACCATATTCACATGAAAATATTAAATTTTCAAATCGATTAGTATTTGACATGCATGTTGGTAATAACTTAAAAGCTAAGTTTCATCATAATGACCCCCTGAAATAATTGGATTATGAATTTTAAAATCATATTAACTCGATATTGTTTTCCCATGTGAAGAAATATTTTCTAACTTCAAGTACCTATTATTTGAAGGGCTTAACATGGTGAAACCTCAATTTTTAGCCATTCCCAACATACACGTCAAATATTAACCCATTTAAAAAGTTCTAATTTTCACCTCAAAAGTTGTCAATTTTCAAAGAGAACACCTATGGAAATGAACCAGTTTGACATTAAAATTTCAGATTTTCAAATCGATTAGTATTTGACATGCATGTTGGAAATAACTTAAAAGCTAAGTTTCATCATAATGACCCCCTGAAATAATTGGATTATGAATTTTAAAATCATATTAACTCGATATTGTTTTCTTATGTGAAGAAATATTATCTAACTTCAAGTACCTATTATTTGAAGGGCGTAACATGGTGAAACCTCAATTTTTAGCCATTCCCAACATACACGTCAAATATTAGCCCATTTAAAAAGTTCTAATTTTCACCTCAAAAGTTGTCAATTTTTAAAGAGAACACCTATGGATATGAACCAGTTTGACATGAAAATTTCAAATCTTCAAATCGATTAGTATTTCACAAGCATTTTGTAAATTAATAAAAAGCTATGTTTCATCATGGAAACCCACTGAAATAACTGGACAAACGTATTTAAAAATCAAAATTACTCGATATTGTTTTATCATATGAAGAAATATTATCTAACTTTATTTGCCTATTATATGAAGGGCTTAACATGGTGAAACCTCAATTTTTAGCCATTCCCTACACGTCAAATATTAGCCCATTTAAAATGTTCTAATTTTCACCTCAAAATTTGTCAATTTCCAAAGGGAACTCATATGGAAATGAACCATTTTGACATGAAAATTTCAATTTTCAAATCGATTAGTATTTGACATGCATGTTGGAAATAACTTAAAAGCTAAGTTTCATCATAATGACCCCCCGAAATAATTGGATTATGAATTTTAAAATCATATTAACTCGATATTGTTTTCCCATGTGAAGAAATATTATCTAACTTCAAGTACCTATTATTTGAAGGGCTTAACATGGTGAAACCTCAATTTTTAGCCATTCCCAACATACACGTCAAATATTAACCCATTTAAAAAGTTCTAATTTTCACCTCAAAATTTATTAATTTTCAAAGAGAACACCTATGGAAATGAACCATTTTGACATGAAAATTTCAAATTTTCAAATCGATTAGTATTTGACATGCATGTTGGAAATAACTTAAAAGCTAAGTTTCATCATAATGACCCCCGAAATAATTGGATTATGAATTTTAAAATCATATTAACTCGATATTGTTTTCCCATGTGAAGAAATATTTTCTAACTTCAAGTACCTATTATTTGAAGGGCTTAACATGGTGAAACCTCAATTTTTAGCCATTCCCAACATACACGTCAAATATTAACCCATTTAAAAAGTTCTAATTTTCACCTCAAAAGTTGTCAATTTTCAAAGAGAACACCTATGGAAATGAACCAGTTTGACATGAAAATTTCAAATTTTCAAATCGATTAGTATTTGACATGCATGTTGGAAATAACTTAAAAGCTAAGTTTCATCATAATGACCCCCCGAAATAATTGGATTATGAATTTTAAAATCATATTAACTCGATATTGTTTTCTTATGTGAAGAAATATTATCTAACTTCAAGTACCTATTATTTGAAGGGCGTAACATGGTGAAACCTCAATTTTTAGCCATTCCCAACATACACGTCAAATATTAGCCCATTTAAAAAGTTCTAATTTTCACCTCAAAAGTTGTCAATTTTTAAAGAGAACACCTATGGATATGAACCAGTTTGACATGAAAATTTCAAATCTTCAAATCGATTAGTATTTCACAAGCATTTTGTAAATTAATAAAAAGCTATGTTTCATCATGGAAACCCACTGAAATAACTGACAAACGTATTTAAAAATCAAAATTACTCGATATTGTTTTATCATATGAAGAAATATTATCTAACTTTATTTGCCTATTATATGAAGGGCTTAACATGGTGAAACCTCAATTTTTAGCCATTCCCTACACGTCAAATATTAGCCCATTTAAAATGTTCTAATTTTCACCTCAAAATTTGTCAATTTCCAAAGGGAACTCATATGGAAATGAACCATTTTGACATGAAAATTTCAATTTTCAAATCGATTTTTATTTGACATGCATGTTGGAAATAACTTAAAAGCTAAGTTTCATCATAATGACCCCCTGAAATAATTGGATTATGAATTTTAAAATCATATTAACTCGATATTGTTTTCCCATGTGAAGAAATATTATCTAACTTCAAGTACCTATTATTTGAAGGGCTTAACATGGTGAAACCATAATTTTTAGCCATTCCCAACATACACGTCAAATATTAGCCCATTTAAAAAGTTCTAATTTTCACCTCAAAATTTGTCAATTTCCAAAGGGAACACCTATAGTAATGAACCATATTCACAAGAAAATATTAAATTTTCAAATCGATTAGTATTTGACATGCATGTTGGTAATAACTTAAAAGCTAAGTTTCATCATAATGACCCCCTGAAATAATTGGATTATGAATTTTAAAATCATATTAACTCGATATTGTTTTCCCATGTGAAGAAATATTATCTAACTTCAAGTACCTATTATTTGAAGGGGTTAACATGGTGAAACCTCAACTTTTAGCCATTCCCGACATACACGTCAAATATTAACCCATTTAAAAAGTTCTAATTTTCACCTCAAAAGTTGTCAATTTTCAAAGAGAACACCTATGGAAATGAACCAGTTTTGACATGAAAATTTCAAATTTTCAAATTGATTAGTATTTGACATGCATGTTTGAAATAACTTAAAAGCTAAGTTTCATCATAATGACCCCCCGAAATAATTGGATTATGAATTTTAAAATCATATTAACTCGATATTGTTTTCCCATGTGAAGAAATATTATCTAACTTCAAGTACCTATTATTTGAAGGGCTTAACATGGTGAAACCTCAATTTTTAGCTATTCCCAACATACACGTCAAATATTAACCCATTTAAAAAGTTCTAATTTTCACCTCAAAAGTTGTCAATTTTCAAAGAGAACACCTATGGAAATGAACCATTTTGACATGAAAATTTCAAATTTTCAAATCGATTAGTATTTGACATGCATGTTGGAAATAACTTAAAAGCTAAGTTTCATCATAATGACCCCCTGAAATAATTGGATTATGAATTTTAAAATCATATTAACTCGATATTGTTTTCTTATGTGAAGAAATATTATCTAACTTCAAGTACCTATTATTTGAAGGGCGTAACATGGTGAAACCTCAATTTTTAGCCATTCCCAACATACACGTCAAATATTAGCCCATTTAAAAAGTTCTAATTTTCACCTCAAAAGTTGTCAATTTTTAAAGAGAACACCTATGGATATGAACCAGTTTGACATGAAAATTTCAAATCTTCAAATCGATTAGTATTTCACAAGCATTTTGTAAATTGGTAAAAAGCTATGTTTCAGCATGGCAACCCCCTGAAATAACTGACAAACGTATTTAAAAATCAAAATTACTCGATATTGTTTTATCATATGAAGAAATATTATCTAACTTTATTTGCCTATTATATGAAGGGCTTAACATGGTGAAACCTCAATTTTTAGCCATTCCCTACACGTCAAATATTAGCCCATTTAAAATGTTCTAATTTTCACCTCAAAATTTGTCAATTTCCAAAGGGAACTCATATGGAAATGAACCATTTTGACATGAAAATTTCAATTTTCAAATCGATTTGTATTTGACATGCATGTTGGAAATAACTTAAAAGCTAAGTTTCATCATAATGACCCCCGAAATAATTGGATTATGAATTTTAAAATCATATTAACTCGATATTGTTTTCCCATGTGAAGAAATATTATCTAACTTCAAGTACCTATTATTTGAAGGGCTTAACATGGTGAAACCTCAATTTTTAGCCATTCCCAACATACACGTCAAATATTAGCCCATTTAAAAAGTTCTAATTTTCACCTCAAAATTTGTCAATTTCCAAAGGGAACACCTATAGTAATGAACCATATTCACAAGAAAATTTCAAATTTTCAAATCGATTAGTATTTGACATGCATGTTGGAAATAACTTAAAAGCTAAGTTTCATCATAATGACCCCCTGAAATAATTGGATTATGAATTTTAAAATCATATTAACTCGATATTGTTTTCTTATGTGAAGAAATATTATCTAACTTCAAGTACCTATTATGTGAAGGGGTTAACATGGTGAAACCTCAATTTTTAGCCATTCCCAACATACACGTCAAATATTAACCCATTTAAAAAGTTCTAATTTTCACCTCAAAAGTTGTCAATTTTCAAAGAGAACACCTATGGAAATGAACCAGTTTGACATGAAAATTTCAGATTTTCAAATCGATTAGTATTTGACATGCATGTTGGAAATAACTTAAAAGCTAAGTTTCATCATAATGACCCCCCGAAATAATTGGATTATGAATTTTAAAATCATATTAACTCGATATTGTTTTCTCATGTGAAGAAATATTATCTAACTTCATGTACCTATTATTTGAAGGGCTTAACATGGTGAAACCTCAATTTTTAGCCATTCCCAACATACACGTCAAATATTAGCCCATTTAAAAAGTTCTAATTTTCACCTCAAAATTTGTCAATTTTCAAAGAGAACACCTATGGAAATGAACCATTTTGACATGAAAATTTCAAATTTTCAAATCGATTAGTATTTGACATGCATGTTGGAAATAACTTAAAAGCTAAGTTTCATCATAATGACCCCCGAAATAATTGGATTATGAATTTTAAAATCATATTAACTCGATATTGTTTTCTCATGTGAAGAAATATTATCTAACTTCAAGTACCTATTATTTGAAGGGCTTAATATGGTGAAACCTCAATTTTTAGCCATTCCCAACATACACGTCAAATATTAGCCCATTTAAAAAGTTCTAATTTTCACCTCAAAAGTTGTCAATTTTCAAAGAGAACACCTATGGAAATGAACCATTTTGACATGAAAATTTCAAATTTTCAAATCGATTAGTATTTGACATGCATGTTGGAAATAACTTAAAAGCTAAGTTTCATCATAATGACCCCCTGAAATAATTGGATTATGAATTTTAAAATCATATTAACTCGATATTATTTTCTCATGTGAAGAAATATTATCTAACTTCAAGTACCTATTATTTGAAGGGCGTAACATGGTGAAACCTCAATTTTTAGCCATTCCCAACATACACGTCAAATATTAACCCATTTAAAAAGTTCTAATTTTCACCTCAAAAGTTGTCAATTTTCAAAGAGAACACCTATGGAAATGAACCATTTTGACATGAAAATTTCAGATTTTCAAATCGATTAGTATTTGACATGCATGTTGGAAATAACTTAAAAGCTAAGTTTCATCATAATGACCCCCGAAATAATTGGATTATGAATTTTAAAATCATATTAACTCGATATTGTTTTCTTATGTGAAGAAATATTATCTAACTTCAAGTACCTATTATTTGAAGGGCGTAACATGGTGAAACCTCAATTTTTAGCCATTCCCAACATACACGTCAAATATTAGCCCATTTAAAAAGTTCTAATTTTCACCTCAAAAGTTGTCAATTTTCAAAGAGAACACCTATGGAAATGAACCAGTTTGACATGAAAATTACAAATTTTCAAATCGATTAGTATTTCACATGCATGTTGGAAATAACTTAAAAGCTAAGTTTCATCATAATGACCCACCGAAATAATTGGATTATGAATTTAAAAATCATATTAACTCGATATTGTTTTATCATATGAAGAAATATTATCTAACTTCATGTGCCTATTATTTGAAGGGCTTAACATGGTGAAACCTCAATTTTTAGCCATTCCCAACATACACGTCAAATATTAGCCCATTTAAAAAGTTCTAATTTTCACCTCAAAATTTGTCAATTTTCAAAGGGAACACCTATGGAAATGAACCATTTTGACATGAAAATTTCAAATTTTCAAATCGATTAGTATTTGACATGCATGTTGGAAATAACTTAAAAGCTAAGTTTCATCATAATGACCCCCCGAAATAATTGGATTATGAATTTTTAAAATCATATTAACTCGATATTGTTTTATCATGTGAAGAAATATTATCTAACTTCATGTACCTATTATTTGAAGGGCTTAACATGGTGAAACCTCAATTTTTAGCCATTCCCAACTACACGTCAAATATTAGCCCATTTAAAAAGTTCTAATTTTCACCTCAAAATTTGTCAATTTCCAAAGGGAACACCTATAGTAATGAACCATATTCACAAGAAAATATTAAATTTTCAAATCGATTAGTATTTGACATGCATGTTGGTAATAACTTAAAAGCTAAGTTTCATCATAATGACCCCCTGAAATAATTGGATTATGAATTTTAAAATCATATTAACTCGATATTGTTTTCCCATGTGAAGAAATATTATCTAACTTCAAGTACCTATTATTTGAAGGGGTTAACATGGTGAAACCTCAACTTTTAGCCATTCCCGACATACACGTCAAATATTAACCCATTTAAAAAGTTCTAATTTTCACCTCAAAAGTTGTCAATTTTCAAAGAGAACACCTATGGAAATGAACCATTTTGACATGAAAATTTCAGATTTTCAAATTGATTAGTATTTGACATGCATGTTGGAAATAACTTAAAAGCTAAGTTTCATCATAATGACCCCCTGAAATAATTGGATTATGAATTTTAAAATCATATTAACTCGATATTGTTTTCTCATGTGAAGAAATATTATCTAACTTCAAGTACCTATTATTTGAAGGGCTTAACATGGTGAAACCTCAATTTTTAGCTATTCCCAACATACACGTCAAATATTAACCCATTTAAAAAGTTCTAATTTTCACCTCAAAAGTTGTCAATTTTCAAAGAGAACACCTATGGAAATGAACCATTTTGACATGAAAATTTCAAATTTTCAAATCGATTAGTATTTGACATGCATGTTGGAAATAACTTAAAAGCTAAGTTTCATCATAATGACCCCCTGAAATAATTGGATTATGAATTTTAAAATCATATTAACTCGATATTATTTTCTTATGTGAAGAAATATTATCTAACTTCAAGTACCTATTATTTGAAGGGCGTAACATGGTGAAACCTCAATTTTTAGCCATTCCCAACATACACGTCAAATATTAACCCATTTAAAAAGTTCTAATTTTCACCTCAAAAGTTGTCAATTTTCAAAGAGAACACCTATGGAAATGAACCATTTTGACATTAAAATTTCAAATTTTCAAATCGATTAGTATTTGACATGCATGTTGGAAATAACTTAAAAGCTAAGTTTCATCATAATGACCCCCTGAAAATAATTGGATTATGAATTTTAAAATCATATTAACTCGATATTGTTTTCTTATGTGAAGAAATATTATCTAACTTCAAGTACCTATTATTTGAAGGGCGTAACATGGTGAAACCTCAATTTTTAGCCATTCCCAACATACACGTCAAATATTAACCCATTTAAAAAGTTCTAATTTTCACCTCAAAATTTGTCAATTTTCAAAGAGAACACCTATGGAAATGAACCAGTTTGACATGAAAATTTCAAATTTTCAAATCGATTAGTATTTGACATGCATGTTGGAAATAACTTAAAAGCTAAGTTTCATCATAATGACCCCCCGAAATAATTGGATTATGAATTTTAAAATCATATTAACTCGATATTGTTTTATCATGTGAAGAAATATTATCTAACTTCAAGTACCTATTATTTGAAGGGCGTAACATGGTGAAACCTCAATTTTTAGCCATTCCCCATACACGTCAAATATTAGCCCATTTAAAAAGTTCTAATTTTCACCTCAAAATTTGTCAATTTCCAAAGGGAACACCTATGGAAATGAACCATTTTGACATGAAAATTTCAAATTTTCAAATCGATTAGTATTTGACATGCATGTTGGAAATAACTTAAAAGCTAAGTTTCATCATGGAAGACCCCCTGAAATAATTGGATTATGAATTTTAAAAATCATATTAACTCGATATTGTTTTATCATATGAAGAAATATTATCTAACTTCATGTACCTATTATTTGAAGGGCTTAACATGGTGAAACCTCAATTTTAGCCATTCCCAACATACACGTCAAATATTAGCCCATTTAAAAAGTTCTAATTTTCACCTCAAAATTTGTCAATTTCCAAAGGGAACACCTATGGAAATGAACCATTTTCACAAGAAAATTTTAAATTTTCAAATCGATTAGTATTTGACATGCATGTTGGAAATAACTTAAAAGCTAAGTTTCATCATAATGACCCCTCGAAATAATTGGATTATGAATTTTAAAATCATATTAACTCGATATTGTTTTATCATGTGAAGAAATACTATCTAACTTCATGTACCTATTATTTGATGGGCTTAACATGGTGAAGCCTCAATATTTAGCCATGCCGTACATACATGTCAAATATTAACCCATTTAAAAAGTTCTAATTTTCACCTCAAAATTTGTCAATTTTCAAAGAGAACACCTATGGAAATGAACCATTTTGACATGAAAATTTCAAATTTTCAAATCGATTAGTATATGACATGCATGTTTGAAATAACTTAAAAGCTATGTTTCATCATAATGACCCCCGAAATAATTGGATTATGAATTTTAAAATCATATTAACTCGATATTGTTTTATCATGTGAAGAAATATTATCTAACTTCAAGTACCTATTATTTGAAGGGCTTAACATGGTGAAACCTCAATTTTTAGATATTCCCAACATACACGTCAAATATTAACCCATTTAAAAAGTTCTAATTTTTACCTCAAAAGTTGTCAATTTTCAAAGAGAACACCTATGGAAATGAACCAGTTTGACATGAAAATTTCAAATTTTCAAATCGATTAGTATTTGACATGCATGTTGGAAATAACTTAAAAGCTAAGTTTCATCATAATGACCCCCTGAAATAATTGGATTATGAATTTTAAAATCATATTAACTCGATATTGTTTTATCATGTGAAGAAATATTATCTAACTTCAAGTACCTATTATTTGAAGGGCGTAACATGGTGAAACCTCAATTTTTAGCCATTCCCAACATACACGTCAAATATTAGCCCATTTAAAAAGTTCTAATTTTCACCTCAAAATTTGTCAATTTCCAAAGGGAACACCTATGGAAATGAACCATTTTGACATGAAAATTTCAAATTTTCAAATCGATTAGTATTTGACATGCATGTTGGAAATAACTTAAAAGCTAAGTTTCATCATAATGACCCCCCGAAATAATTGGATTATGAATTTTAAAATCATATTAACTCGATATTGTTTTATCATGTGAAGAAATATTATCTAACTTCAAGTACCTATTATTTGAAGGGCGTAACATGGTGAAACCTCAATTTTTAGCCATTCCCAACATACACGTCAAATATTAACCCATTTAAAAAGTTCTAATTTTCACCTCAAAAGTTGTCAATTTCCAAAGAGAACACCTATGGAAATGAACCATTTTGACATGAAAATTTCAAATTTTCAAATCGATTAGTATTTGACATGCATGTTGGAAATAACTTAAAAGCTAAGTTTCATCATAATGACCCCCGAAATAATTGGATTATGAATTTTAAAATCATATTAACTCGATATTGTTTTCTTATGTGAAGAAATATTATCTAACTTCAAGTACCTATTATTTGAAGGGCGTAACATGGTGAAACCTCAATTTTTAGCCATTCCCAACATACACGTCAAATATTAGCCCATTTAAAAAGTTCTAATTTTCACCTCAAAAGTTGTCAATTTTCAAAGACAACACCTATGGAAATGAACCATTTTGACATGAAAATTTCAATTCTTCAAATCGATTAGTATTTGACAAGCATGTTGGAAATAAATAAAAAGCTATGTTTCATCATGAATGACCCACTAAAATAATTGGATAATGTATTTAAAAATCAAAATTACTCGATATTGTTTTATCATATGAAGAAATATTATATAACTTTATTTGCCTATTATATGAAGGGCTTAACATGGTGAAACCTCAATTTTTAGCCATTCCCTACATACACGTCAAATATTAGCCCATTTAAAAAGTTCTAATTTTCACCTCAAAATTTGTCAATTTCCAAAGGGAACACCTATGGAAATGAACCATTTTGACATGAAAATTTCAAATTTTCAAATCGATTAGTATTTGACATGCATGTTGGAAATAACTTAAAAGCTAAGTTTCATCATAATGACCCCCTGAAATAATTGGATTATGAATTTTAAAATCATATTAACTCGATATTGTTTTACCATGTGAAGAAATATTATCTAACTTCAAGTACCTATTATTTGAAGGGCTTAACATGGTGAAACCACAAATTTTAGCCATTCCCAACATACACGTCAAATATTAACCCATTTAAAAAGTTCTAATTTTCACCTCAAAAGTTGTCAATTTCCAAAGGGAACACCTATGGAAATGAACCATTTTGACATGAAAATTTCAAATTTTCAAATCGATTAGTATTTGACATGCATGTTGGAAATAACTTAAAAGCTAAGTTTCATCATAATGACCCCCCGAAATAATTGGATTATGAATTTTAAAATCATATTAACTCGATATTGTTTTATCATGTGAAGAAATATTATCTAACTTCAAGTACCTATTATTTGAAGGGCATAACATGGTGAAACCTCAATTTTTAGCCATTCCCACATACACGTCAAATATTAACCCATTTAAAAAGTTCTAATTTTCACCTCAAAATTTGTAAATTTTCAAAGAGAACACCTATGGAAATGAACCATTTTGACATGAAAATTTCAAATTTTAAAATCGATTAGTATTTGACATGCATGTTGGAAATAACTTAAAAGCTATGTTTCATCATAATGACCCCTGAAATAATTGGATTATGAATTTTAAAATCATATTAACTCGATATTGTTTTATCATGTGAAGAAATATTATCTAACTTCATGTACCTATTATTTGAAAGGCATAACATGGTGAAACCTCAAATTTTAGCCATTCCCTACACGTCAAATATTAACCCATTTAAAAAGTTCTAATTTTCACCTCAAAAATTGTCAATTTCCAAAGGGAACACCTATGGAAATGAACCATTTTGACATGAAAATTTCAAATTTTCAAATCGATTAGTATTTGACATGCATGTTGGAAATAACTAAAAAGCTAAGTTTCATCATAATGACCCCGAAATAATTGGATTATGAATTTTAAAATCATATTAACTCGATATTATTTTCTTATGTGAAGAAATATTATCTAACTTCAAGTACCTATTATTTGAAGGGCAAAACATGGTGAAACCTCAAATTTTAGCCATTCCCAACATACACGTGAAATATTAGCCCATTTAAAAAGTTCTAATTTTCACCTCAAAATATGTGAATTTCCAAAGAGAACACCTATGGAAATGAACCATTTTGACATGAAAATTTCAAATTTTTAAATCGATTAGTATATGACATGCATGTTGGAAATAACTTAAAAGCTAAGTTTCATCATAATGACCCCCCGAAATAATTGGATTATGAATTTTAAAATCATATTAACTCGATATTGTTTTATCATGTGAAGAAATATTATCTAACTTCAAGTACCTATTATTTGAAGGGCTTAACATGGTGAAACCTCAATTTTTAGCAATTCCCAACATACACGTGAAATATTAACCCATTTAAAAAGTTCTAATTTTCACCTCAAAAGTTGTAAATTTCCAAAGAGAACACCTATGGAAATGAACCATTTTGACATGAAAATTTCAAATTTTCAAATCGATTAGTATTTGACATGCATGTTGGAAATAACTTAAAAGCTAAGTTTCACCATAATGACACACTGAAATAATTGGATTATGAATTTTAAAATCATATTAACTCGATATTGTTTTCTTATGTGAAGAAATATTATCTAACTTCAAGTACCTATTATTTGAAGGGCGTAACATGGTGAAACCTCAAATTTTAGCCATTCCCCATACACGTCAAATATTAGCCCATTTAAAAAGTTCTAATTTTCACCTCAAAATTTGTAAATTTTCAAAGGGAACACCTATGGAAATGAACCATTTTGACATGAAAATTTCAAATTTTCAAATCGATTAGTATTTCACATGCATGTTGGAAATAACTTAAAAGCTAAGTTTCATCATAATGACCCCCGAAAATAATTGGATTATGAATTTAAAAATCATATTAACTCGATATTGTTTTATCATGTGAAGAAATATTATCTAACTTCATGTACCTATTATTTGAAGGGCAAAACATGGTGAAACCTCAAATTTTAGCCATTCCCTACATACACGAGAAATATTAGCCCATTTAAAAAGTTCTAATTTTCACCTCAAAATTTGTAAATTTCCAAAGGGAACACCTATGGAAATGAACCATTTTGACAAGAACATTCCAAATTTTCAAATCGATTAGTATTTGACATGCATGTTGGAAATAACTTGAAAGCTAAGTTTCATCATAATGACCCCCCGAAATAATTGGATTATGAATTTGAAAATCATATTAACTCGATATTGTTTTATCATGTGAAGAAATATTATCTAACTTCATGTACCTATTATTTGAAGGGCAAAACATGGTGAAACCACAAATTTTAGCCATTTCCTACACGAGAAATATTAACCCATTTAAAAAGTTCTAATTTTCACCTCAAAATTTGTAAATTTCCAAAGGGAACACCTATGGAAATGAACCATTTTGACATGAAAATTCCAAATTTTCAAATCGATTAGTATTTTACATGCATGTTGGAAATAACTTGAAAGCTAAGTTTCATCATAATGACCCCCTGAAATAATTGGATTATGAATTTGAAAATCATATTAACTCGATATTGTTTTATCATGTGAAGAAATATTATCTAACTTCATGTACCTATTATTTGAAGGGCAAAACATGGTGAAACCTCAAATTTTAGCCATTTCCTACACGAGAAATATTAACCCATTTAAAAAGTTCTAATTTTCACCTCAAAATTTGTAAATTTCCAAAGGGAACACCTATGGAAATGAACCATTTTGACATGAAAATTCCAAATTTTCAAATCGATTAGTATTTGACATGCATGTTGGAAATAACTTAAAAGCTAAGTTTCATCATAATGACCCCCTGAAATAATTGGATTATGAATTTGAAAATCATATTAACTCGATATTGTTTTATCATGTGAAGAAATATTATCTAACTTCATGTACCTATTATTTGAAGGGCAAAACATGGTGAAACCTCAAATTTTAGCCATTACCTACACGAGAAATATTAGCCCATTTAAAAAGTTCTAATTTTCACCTCAAAATTTGTAAATTTCCAAAGGGAACACCTATGGAAATGAACCATTTTGACATGAAAATTTCAAATTTTCAAATCGATTAGTATTTCACATGCATGTTGGAAATAATTTAAAAGCTAAGTTTCATCATAATGACCCCTGAAATAATTGGATTATGAATTTGAAAATCATATTAACTCGATATTGTTTTATCATGTGAAGAAATATTATCTAACTTCATGTACCTATTATTTGAAGGGCAAAACATGGTGAAACCTCAATTTTTAGCCATTACCTACACGTGAAATATTAACCCATTTAAAAAGTTCTAATTTTCACCTCAAAATTTGTAAATTTCCGAGGGAAACACCTATGGAAATGAACCATTTTGACATGAAAATTTCTAATTTTCAAATCGATTAGTATTTGACATGCATGTTGGAAATAACTTAAAAGCTAAGTTTCATCATAATGACCCCCGAAATAATTGGATTATGAATTTTAAAATCATATTAACTCGATATTGTTTTATCATGTGAAGAAATATTATCTAACTTCATGTACCTATTATTTGAAAGGCATAACATGGTGAAACCACAATTTTTAGCCATTACCTACACGTGAAATATTAGCCCATTTAAAAAGTTCTAATTTTCACCTCAAAATTTGTAAATTTCCAAAGGGAACACCTATGGAAATGAACCATTTTGACATGAAAATTTCAAATTTTCAAATCGATTAGTATTTCACATGCATGTTGGAAATAACTTAAAAGCTATGTTTCATCATAATGACCCCTGAAATAATTGGATTATGAATTTGAAAAATCATATTAACTCGATATTGTTTTATCATGTGAAGAAATATTATCTAACTTCATGTACCTATTATTTGAAGGGCAAAACATGGTGAAACCTCAAATTTTAGTCATTACCTACACGAGAATTATTAGCCCATTTAAAAAGTTCTAATTTTCACCTCAAATTTTGTAAATTTCCAAAGGGAACACCTATGGAAATGAACCATTTTGACATGAAAATTTCAAATTTTCAAATCGATTAGTATTTGACATGCATGTTGGAAATAACTTGAAAGCTAAGTTTCATCATAATGACCCCTGAAATAATTGGATTATGAATTTGAAAATCATATTAACTCGATATTGTTTTATCATGTGAAGAAATATTATCTAACTTCATGTACCTATTATTTGAAGGGCAAAACATGGTGAAACCTCAAATTTTAGTCATTACCTACACGAGAATTATTAGCCCATTTAAAAAGTTCTAATTTTCACCTCAAAATTTGTAAATTTCCAAAGGGAACACCTATGGAAATGAACCATTTTGACATGAAAATTTCAAATTTTCAAATCGATTAGTATTTGACATGCATGTTGGAAATAACTTAAAAGCTAAGTTTCATCATAATGACCCCCCGAAATAATTGGATTATGAATTTAAAAATCATATTAACTCGATATTGTTTTATCATGTGAAGAAATATTATCTAACTTCATGTACCTATTATTTGAAGGGCAAAACATGGTGAAACCTCAAATTTTAGCCATTACCTACACGACAAATATTAGCCCATTTAAAAAGTTCTAATTTTCACCTCAAAATTTGTAAATTTCCAAAGGGAACACCTATGGAAATGAACCATTTTGACATGAAAATTCCAAATTTTCAAATCGATTAGTATTTCACATGCATGTTGGAAATAACTTGAAAGCTAAGTTTCATCATAATGACCCTCTGAAATAATTGGATTATGAATTTGAAAATCATATTAACTCGATATTGTTTTATCATGTGAAGAAATATTATCTAACTTCATGTACCTATTATTTGAAGGGCAAAACATGGTGAAACCTCAATTTTTAGCCATTACCCTACACGAGAAATATTAGCCCATTTAAAAAGTTCTAATTTTCACCTCAAAATTTGTAAATTTCCAAAGGGAACACCTATGGAAATGAACCATTTTGACACGAAAATTCCAAATTTTCAAATCGATTAGTATTTTACATGCATGTTGGAAATAACTTGAAAGCTAAGTTTCATCATAATGACCCCCTGAAATAATTGGATTATGAATTTGAAAATCATATTAACTCGATATTGTTTTATCATGTGAAGAAATATTATCTAACTTCAAGTACCTATTATTTGAAGGGCAAAACATGGTGAACCTCAAATTTTAGCCATTCCCAACATACACGAGAAATATTAGCCCATTTAAAAAGTTCTAATTTTCACCTCAAAATTTGTAAATTTCCAAAGGGAACACCTATGGAAATGAACCATTTTGACATGAAAATTCCAAATTTTCAAATCGATTAGTATTTTACATGCATGTTGAAATAACTTAAAAGCTAAGTTTCATCATAATGACCCCATGAAATAATTGGATTATGAATTTGAAAATCATATTAACTCGATATTGTTTTATCATGTGAAGAAATATTATCTAACTTCATGTACCTATTATTTGAAGGGCAAAACATGGTGAAACCACAATTTTTAGCCATTCCCTACACGAGAAATATTAGCCCATTTAAAAAGTTCTAATTTTCACCTCAAAATTTGTAAATTTCCAAAGGGAACACCTATGGAAATGAACCATTTTGACATGAAAATTTCAAATTTTCAAATCGATTAGTATTTGACATGCATGTTGGAAATAACTTGAAAGCTAAGTTTCATCATAATGACTCCCGAAATAATTGGATTATGAATTTTAAAATCATATTAACTCGATATTGTTTTATCATGTGAAGAAATATTATCTAACTTCATGTACCTATTATTTGAAGGGCAAAACATGGTGAAACCACAGATTTTAGCCATTACCTACACGAGAAATATTAACCCATTTAAAAAGTTCTAATTTTCACCTCAAAATTTGTAAATTTTCAAAGGGAACACCTATGGAAATGAACCATTTTGACATGAAAATTTCAAATTTTCAAATTGATTAGTATTTGACATGCATGTTTGAAATAACTTAAAAGCTAAGTTTCATCATAATGACCCCCTGAAATAATTGGATTCTGAATTTTAAAATCATATTAACTCGATATTGTTTTCCCATGTGAAGAAATATTATCTAACTTCAAGTACCTATTATTTGAAGGGCAAAACATGGTGAAACCTCAATTTTTAGCTATTCCCAACATACACGTCAAATATTAGCCCATTTAAAAAGTTCTAATTTTCACCTCAAAATTTGTCAATTTTCAAAGGGAACACCTATGGAAATGAACCAATTTGACATGAAAATTCGAAATTTTCAAATCGATTAGTATTTGACATGCGTATTGGAAATAACTTAAAAGCTAAGTTTCATCATAATGACCCCTTGAAATAATTGGATTATGAATTTCAAAATCATATTAACTCGATATTATTTTCTTATGTGAAGAAATATTATCTAACTTCAAGTACCTATTATTTGAAGGGCGTAACATGGTGAAACCTCAATTTTTAGCCATTCCCAACATACACGTCAAATATTAGCCCATTTAAAAAGTTCTAATTTTCACCTCAAAAGTTGTCAATTTTTAAAGAGAACACCTATGGATATGAACCATTTCGACATGAAAATTTCAAATCTTCAAATCGATTAGTATTTCACAAGCATTTTGTAAATTAATAAAAAGCTATGTTTCATCATGGAAGACCCCATGAAATAATTGGAAATGTATTTAAAAATAAAAATTACTCGATATTGTTTTATCATATGAAGAAATATTATCTAACTTTATTTGCCTATTATATGAAGGGCTTAACATGGTGAAACCTCAATTTTTAGCCATTCCCTACACGTCAAATACTAGCCCATTTAAAATGTTCTAATTTTCACCTCAAAAGTTGTCAATTTCCATAGGGAACTCATATGGAAATGAACCATTTTGACATGAAAATTTCAATTTTCAAATACATTTTTTATTTGACATGCATGTTTGAAATAACTTAAAAGCTAAGTTTCATCATAATGACCCCCTGAAATAATTGGATTATGAATTTTAAAATCATATTAACTCGATATTGTTTTCCCATGTGAAGAAATATTATCTAACTTCAAGTACCTATTATTTGAAGGGGTTAACATGGTGAAACCTCAACTTTTAGCCATTCCCGACATACACGTCAAATATTAACCCATTTAAAAAGTTCTAATTTTCACCTCAAAAGTTGTCAATTTTCAAAGAGAACACCTATTGAAATGAACCAATTTGACATGAAAATTTCAGATTTTCAAATCGATTAGTATTTGACATGCATATTGGAAATAACTTAAAAGCTAAGTTTCATCATAATGACCCCTTGAAATAATTGGATTATGAATTTCAAAATCATATTAACTCGATATTATTTTCTTATGTGAAGAAATATTATCTAACTTCAAGTACCTATTATTTGAAGGGCGTAACATGGTGAAACTTCAATTTTTAGCCATTCCCAACATACACGTCAAATATTAGCCCATTTAAAAAGTTCTAATTTTCACCTCAAAAGTTGTCAATTTTTAAAGAGAACACCTATGGATATGAACCAGTTCGACATGAAAATTTCAAATCTTCAAATCGATTAGTATTTCACAAGCATTTTGTAAATTGGTAAAAAGCTATGTTTCAGCATGGCAACCCCTTGAAATAACTGACAAACGTATTTAAAAATCAAAATTACTCGATATTGTTTTATCATATGAAGAAATATTATCTAACTTTATTTGCCGATTATATTAAGGGCTTAACATGGTGAAACCTCAATTTTTAGCCATTCCCTACACGTCAAATATTAGCCCATTTAAAATGTTCTAATTTTCACCTCAAAATTTGTCAATTTCCAAAGGGAACTCATATGGAAATGAACCATTTTGACATGAAAATTTCAATTTTCAAATTGATTAGTATTTGACATGCATGTTTGAAATAACTTAAAAGCTAAGTTTCATCATAATGACCCCCTGAAATAATTGGATTATGAATTTTAAAATCATATTAACTCGATATTGTTTTCTTATGTGAAGAAATATTATCTAACTTCAAGTACCTATTATTTGAAGGGCGTAACATGGTGAAACCTCAATTTTTAGCCATTCCCAACATACACGTCAAATATTAGCCCATTTAAAAAGTTCTAATTTTCACCTCAAAAGTTGTCAATTTTTAAAGAGAACAACTATGGATTTGAACCAGTTTGACATGAAAATTTCAAATCTTCAAATCGATTAGTATTTCACAAGCATTTTGTAAATTAATAAAAAGCTATGTTTCATCATGGAAACCCACGAAATAACCGACAAACGTATTTAAAAATCAAAATTAACTCGATATTGTTTTATCATATGAAGTAAATATTATCTAACTTTATTTGCCTATTATATGAAGGGCTTAACATGGTGAAACCTCAATTTTTAGCCATTCCTACACGTCAAATATTAGCCCATTTAAAATGTTCTAATTTTCACCTCAAAATTTGTAAATTTCCAAAGGGGAACTCATATGGAAATGAACCATTTTGACATGAAAATTTCAATTTTCAAATTGATTAGTATTTGACATGCATGTTTGAAATAACTTAAAAGCTAAGTTTCATCATAATGACCCCCTGAAATAATTGGATTATGAATTTTAAAATCATATTAACTCGATATTGTTTTCTCATGTGAAGAAATATTATCTAACTTCAAGTACCTATTATTTGAAGGGCATAACATGGTGAAACCTCAATTTTTAGATATTCCCAACATACACGAGAAATATTAACCCATTTAAAAAGTTCTAATTTTCACCTCAAAATTTGTAAATTTCCAAAGGGAACACCTATGGAAATGAACCATTTTGACATGAAAATTTCAAATTTTCAAATCGATTAGTATTTGACATGCATGTTGGTAATAACTTAAAAGCTAAGTTTCATCATAATGACCCCCTGAAATAATTGGATTATGAATTTGAAAATCATATTAACTCGATATTGTTTTATCATGTGAAGAAATATTATCTAACTTCATGTACCTATTATTTGATGGGCAAAACATGGTGAAACCTCAAATTTTAGCCATTCCCAATACACGAGAAATATTAGCCTATTTAAAAAGTTCTTATTTCACCTCAAAATTTGTCAATTTCCAAAGGGAACACCTATGGAAATGAACCATTTTTACATGAAAATTTTAAATTTTCAAATCGATTAGTATTTCACATGCATGTTGGAAATAAGTTAAAAGCTAAGTTTCATCATAATGACCCCCCGAAATAATTGGATTATGAATTTGAAAATCATATTAACTCGATATTGTTTTATCATGTGAAGAAATATTATCTAACTTCATGTACCTATTATTTGAAGGGCAAAACATGGTGAAACCTCAATTTTTAGCCATTACCTACACGAGAAATATTAGCCCATTTAAAAAGTTCTAATTTTCACCTCAAAATTTGTAAATTTCCAAAGGGAACACCTATGGAAATGAACCATTTTGACATGAAAATTCCAAGTTTTCAAATCGATTAGTATTTTACATGCATGTTGGAAATAACTTGAAAGCTAAGTTTCATCATAATGACCCCCCTGAAATAATTGGATTATGAATTTGAAAATCATATTAACTCGATATTGTTTTATCATGTGAAGAAATATTATCTAACTTCATGTACCTATTATTTGAAGGGGCAAAACATGGTGAAACCTCAAATTTTAGCCATTACCTACACGAGAAATATTAGCCCATTTAAAAAGTTCTAATTTTCACCTCAAAATTTGTAAATTTCCAAAGGGAACACCTATGGAAATGAACCATTTTGACATGAACATTCCAAATTTTCAAATCGATTAGTATTTTACATACATGTTGGAAATAACTTGAAAGCTAAGTTTCATCATAATGACCCCCTGAAATAATTGGATTATGAATTTGAAAAATCATATTAACTCGATATTGTTTTATCATGTGAAGAAATATTATCTAACTTCATGTACCTATTATTTGAAGGGCAAAACATGGTGAAACCTCAATTTTTAGCCATTAACTACATGAGAAATATTAGCCCATTTAAAAAGTTCTAATTTTCACCTCAAAATTTGTAAATTTCCAAAGGGAACACCTATGGAAATGAACCATTTTGACATGAACATTCCAAATTTTCAAATCGATTAGTATTTCACATGCATGTTGGAAATAACTTGAAAGCTAAGTTTCATCATAATGACCCCCTGAAATAATTGGATTATGAATTTGAAAATCATATTAACTCGATATTGTTTTATCATGTGAAGAAATATTATCTAACTTCATGTACCTATTATTTGATGGGCAAAACATGGTGAAACCTCAAATTTTAGCCATTACCTACACGAGAAATATTAGCCCATTTAAAAAGTTCTAATTTTCACCTCAAAATTTGTAAATTTCCAAAGGGAACACCTATGGAAATGAACCATTTTGACATGAAAATTCCAAGTTTTCAAATCGATTAGTATTTTACATGCATGTTGGAAATAACTTGAAAGCTAAGTTTCATCATAATGACCCCCTGAAATAATTGGATTATGAATTTGAAAATCATATTAACTCGATATTGTTTTATCATGTGAAGAAATATTATCTAACTTCATGTACCTATTATTTGATGGGCAAAACATGGTGAAACCTCAAATTTTAGCCATTACCTACACGAGAAATATTAGCCCATTTAAAAAGTTCTAATTTTCACCTCAAAATTTGTAAATTTCCAAAGGGAACACCTATGGAAATGAACCATTTTGACATGAAAATTCCAAATTTTCAAATCGATTAGTATTTCACATGCATGTTGGAAATAACTTAAAAGCTATGTTTCATCATAATGACCCCCTGAAATAATTGGATTATGAATTTGAAAATCATATTAACTCGATATTGTTTTATCATGTGAAGAAATATTATCTAACTTCATGTACCTATTATTTGAAGGGCAAACATGGTGAAACCTCAAATTTTAGCCATTACCTACACGAGAAATATTAGCCCATTTAAATAGTTCTAATTTTCACCTCAAAATTTGTAAATTTCCAAAGGGAACACCTATGGAAATGAACCATTTTGACACGAAAATTCCAAATTTTCAAATCGATTAGTATTTCACATGCATGTTGGAAATAACTTGAAAGCTAAGTTTCATCATAATGACCCCATGAAATAATTGGATTATGAATTTGAAAATCATATTAACTCGATATTGTTTTATCATGTGAAGAAATATTATCTAACTTCATGTACCTATTATTTGATGGGCAAAACATGGTGAAACCTCAAATTTTAGCCATTACCTACACGAGAAATATTAGCCCATTTAAAAAGTTCTAATTTTCACCTCAAAATTTGTAAATTTCCAAAGGGAACACCTATGGAAATGAACCATTTTGACATGAACATTCCAAGTTTTCAAATCGATTAGTATTTTACATGCATGTTAGAAATAACTTAAAAGCTAAGTTTCATCATAATGACCCCTGAAATAATTGGATTATGAATTTGAAAATCATATTAACTCGATATTGTTTTATCATGTGAAGAAATATTATCTAACTTCATGTACCTATTATTTGATGGGCAAAACATGGTGAAACCTCAATTTTTAGCCATTACCTACACGAGAAATATTAGCCCATTTAAAAAGTTCTAATTTTCACCTCAAAATTTGTAAATTTCCAAAGGGAACACCTATGGAAATGAACCATTTTGACATGAAAATTTCAAGTTTTCAAATCGATTAGTATTTTACATGCATGTTGGAAATAACTTGAAAGCTAAGTTTCATCATAATGACCCCCTGAAATAATTGGATTATGAATTTGAAAATCATATTAACTCGATATTGTTTTATCATGTGAAGAAATATTATCTAACTTCATGTACCTATTATTTGATGGGCAAAACATGGTGAAACCTCAATTTTTAGCCATTACCAACTACACGAGAAATATTAGCCCATTTAAAAAGTTCTAATTTTCACCTCAAAATTTGTAAATTTCCAAAGGGAACACCTATGGAAATGAACCATTTTGACATGAAAATTTCAAGTTTTCAAATCGATTAGTATTTTACATGCATGTTGGAAATAACTTGAAAGCTAAGTTTCATCATAATGACCCCACGAAATAATTGGATTATGAATTTGAAAATCATATTAACTCGATATTGTTTTATCATGTGAAGAAATATTATCTAACTTCATGTACCTATTATTTGATGGGCAAAACATGGTGAAACCTCAAATTTTAGCCATTACCTACACGAGAAATATTAGCCCATTTAAAAAGTTCTAATTTTCACCTCAAAATTTGTCAATTTCCAAAGGGAACACCTATGGAAATGAACCATTTTGACATGAACATTCCAAATTTTCAAATCGATTAGTATTTTACATGCATGTTGGAAATAACGTAAAAGCTATGTTTCATCATAATGACCCCCGAAATAATTGGATTATGAATTTGAAAATCATATTAACTCGATATTGTTTTATCATGTGAAGAAATATTATCTAACTTCCGTACCTATTATTTGAAGGGCAAAACATGGTGAAACCTCAATTTTTAGCCATTACCAACCTACACGAGAATTATTAGCCCATTTAAAAAGTTCTAATTTTCACCTCAAATTTTGTAAATTTCCAAAGGGAACACCTATGGAAATGAACCATTTTGACATGAAAATTTCAAATTTTCAAATCGATTAGTATTTTACATGCATGTTGGAAATAACTTGAAAGCTAAGTTTCATCATAATGACCCCCTGAAATAATTGGATTATGAATTTGAAAATCTTATTAACTCGATATTGTTTTATCATGTGAAGAAATATTATCTAACTTCAAGTACCTATTATTTGAAGGGGAAAACATGGTGAAACCACAATTTTTAGCCATTACCTACACGAGAAATATTAGCCCATTTAAAAAGTTCTAATTTTCACCTCAAAATTTGTAAATTTCCAAAGGGAACACCTATGGAAATGAACCATTTTGACATGAAAATTCCAAATTTTCAAATCGATTAGTATTTGACATGCATGTTGGAAATAACTTAAAAGCTAAGTTTCATCATAATGACCCCCGAAATAATTGGATTATGAATTTGAAAATCATATTAACTCGATATTGTTTTATCATGTGAAGAAATATTATCTAACTTCAAGTACCTATTATTTGATGGGCAAAACATGGTGAAACCTCAAATTTTAGCCATTACCTACACAGTCAAATATTAGCCCATTTAAAAAGTTCTAATTTTCACCTCAAAATTTGTAAATTTCCAAAGGGAACACCTATGGAAATGAACCATTTTGACATGAAAATTTCAAATTTTCAAATCGATTAGTATTTGACATGCATGTTTGAAATAACTTAAAAGCTAAGTTTCATCATAATGACCCCTTGAAATAATTGGATTATGAATTTTAAAATCATATTAACTCGATATTGTTTTATCATGTGAAGAAATATTATCTAACTTCAAGTACCTATTATTTGAAGGGCGAAACATGGTGAAACCTCAATTTTTAGCCATTACCAACATACACGTCAAATATTAGCCCATTTAAAAAGTTCTAATTTTCACCTCAAATTTGTCAATTTTCAAAGGGAACACCTATGGAAATGAACCATTTTGACATGAAAATTTCAAATTTTCAAATCGATTAGTATTTGACATGCATGTTGGAAATAACTTAAAAGCTAAGTTTCATCATAATGACCCCTTGAAATAATTGGATTATGAATTTGAAAATCATATTAACTCGATATTGTTTTATCATGTGAAGAAATATTATCTAACTTCATGTACCTATTATTTGAAGGGCAAAACATGGTGAAACCTCAATTTTTAGCCATTACCTACACGAGAAATATTAGCCCATTTAAAAAGTTCTAATTTTCACCTCAAAATTTGTAAATTTCCAAAGGGAACACCTATGGAAATGAACCATTTTGACATGAAAATTTCAAATTTTCAAATCGATTAGTATTTGACATGCATGTTGGAAATAACTTAAAAGCTAAGTTTCATCATAATGACCCCTTGAAATAATTGGATTATGAATTTTAAAATCATATTAACTCGATATTGTTTTATCATGTGAAGAAATATTATCTAACTCATGTACCTATTATTTGAAGGGCTTAACATGGTGAAACCTCAATTTTTAGCCATTACCTACACGAGAAATATTAGCCCATTTAAAAAGTTCTAATTTTCACCTCAAAATTTGTCAATTTCCAAAGAGAACACCTATGGAAATGAACCATTTTGACATGAAAATTTCAAATTTTCAAATCGATTAGTATTTGACATGCATGTTGGAAATAACTTAAAGCTAAGTTTCATCATAATGACCCCTTGAAATAATTGGATTATGAATTTTAAAAATCATATTAACTCGATATTGTTTTATCATGTGAAGAAATATTATCTAACTTCATGTACCTATTATTTGAAGGGCATAACATGGTGAAACCTCAATTTTTAGCCATTACCATACACGTCAAATATTAGCCCATTTAAAAAGTTCTAATTTTCACCTCAAAATTTGTCAATTTCCAAAGGGAACACCTATGGAAATGAACCATTTTGACATGAAAATTTCAAATCTTCAAATCGATTAGTATTTCACAAGCATGTTGGAAAATAACTAAAAGCTAAGTTTCATCATAATGACCCCCCGAAATAATTGGATAATGAATTTAAAAATCAAAATAACTCGATATTGTTTTATCATATGAAGAAATATTATCTAACTTTATGTGCCTATTATTTGAAGGGCAAAACATGGTGAAACCTCAATTTTTAGCCATTCACCTACACGTGAAATATTAGCCCATTTAAAAAGTTCTAATTTTCACCTCAAAATTTGTAAATTTCCAAAGGGAACACATATGGAAATGAACCATTTTGACATGAAAATTTCAAATTTTCAAATCGATTAGTATATGACATGCATGTTTGAAATAACTTAAAAGCTATGTTTCATCATAATGACCCCACAAATAATTGGATTATGAATTTTAAAATCATATTAACTCGATATTGTTTTATCATGTGAAGAAATATTATCTAACTTCAAGTACCTATTATTTGAAGGGCTTAACATGGTGAAACCACAATTTTTAGCCATTCCCAACATACACGTCAAATATTAGCCCATTTAAAAAAGTTCTAATTTTCACCTCAAAATTTGTCAATTTCCAAAGGGAACACCTATGGAAATGAACCATTTTCACATGAAAATATTAAATTTTCAAATCGATTAGTATTTGACATGCATGTTGGTAATAACTTAAAAGCTAAGTTTCATCATAATGACCCCACGGAAATAATTGGATTATGAATTTTAAAATCATATTAACTCGATATTGTTTTCCCATGTGAAGAAATATTATCTAACTTCAAGTACCTATTATTTGAAGGGGTTAACATGGTGAAACGACAACTTTTAGCCATTCCCGACATACACGTCAAATATTAGCCCATTTAAAAAGTTCTAATTTTCACCTCAAAATTTGTAAATTTCCAAAGGGGAACACCTATGGAAATGAACCATTTTGACATGAAAATTCCAAATTTTCAAATCGATTAGTATTTGACATGCATGTTTGAAATAACTTAAAAGCTAAGTTTCATCATAATGACCCCTGAAATAATTGGATTATGAATTTTAAAATCATATTAACTCGATATTGTTTTATCATGTGAAGAAATATTATCTAACTTCAAGTACCTATTATTTGAAGGGCAAAACATGGTGAAACCTCAATTTTAGCCATTCCCAACATACACGAGAAATATTAGCCCATTTAAAAAGTTCTAATTTTCACCTCAAATTTGTCAATTTCCAAAGCGAACACCTATGGAAATGAACCATTTTGACATGAAAATTCCAAATTTTCAAATCGATTAGTATTTGACATGCATGTTGGAAATAACTTAAAAGCTAAGTTTCATCATAATGACCACTTGAAATAATTGGATTATGAATTTTAAAATCAAATTAACTCGATATTGTTTTCTCATGTGAAGAAATATTATCTAACTTCAAGTACCTATTATTTGAAGGGCTAAACATGGTGAAACCTCAAATTTTAGCCATTCCCAACATACACGTCAAATATTAGCCCATTTAAAAAGTTCTAATTTTCACCTCAAAATTTGTAAATTTCCAAAGGGAACACCTATGGAAATGAACCAATTTGACATGAAAATTTCAAATTTTCAAATCGATTAGTATTTGACATGCATGTTGGAAATAACTTAAAAGCTAAGTTTCATCATAATGACCCCCACGAAATAATTGGATTATGAATTTTAAAATCATATTAACTCGATATTGTTTTATCATGTGAAGAAATATTATCTAACTTCATGTACCTATTATTTGAAGGGCTTAACATGGTGAAACCTCAATTTTTAGCCATTACCTACACGTCAAATATTAGCCCATTTAAAAAGTTCTAATTTTCACCTCAAAATTTGTCAATTTCCAAAGGAACACCTATGGAAATGAACCATTTTGACATGAAAATTTCAAATTTCAAATCGATTAGTATTTGACATGCATGTTTGAAATAACTTAAAAGCTAAGTTTCATCATAATGACCCCCTGAAATAATTGGATTATGAATTTGAAAATCATATTAACTCGATATTGTTTTATCATGTGAAGAAATATTATCTAACTTCAAGTACCTATTATTTGAAGGGCAAAACATGGTGAAACCTCAAATTTTAGCCATTCCCGACATACACGTGAAATATTAGCCCATTTAAAAAGTTCTAATTTTCACCTCAAAAGTTGTCAATTTTCAAAGGGAACACCTATGGAAATGAACCATTTTGACATGAAAATTTCAAATTTTCAAATCGATTAGTATTTGACATGCATGTTGGAAATAACTTAAAAGCTAAGTTTCATCATAATGACCCCCGAAATAATTGGATTATGAATTTTAAAATCATATTAACTCGATATTGTTTTATCATGTGAAGAAATATTATCTAACTTCAAGTACCTATTATTTGAAGGGCAAAACATGGTGAAACCATCAAATTTTAGCCATTCCCAACATACATGTCAAATATTAGCCCATTTAAAAAGTTCTAATTTTCACCTCATAATTTGTCAATTTCCAAAGGGAACACCTATGGAAATGAACCATTTTGACATGAAAATTCAAAGTTTTCAAATCGATTAGTATTTTACATGCATGTTGGAAATAACTTAAAAGCTAAGTTTCATCATATGACCCCCGAAATAATTGGATTATGAATTTGAAAATCATATTAACTCGATATTGTTTTATCATGTGAAGAAATATTATCTAACTTCATGTACCTATTATTTGAAGGGCAAAACATGGTGAAACCTCAAATTTTAGCCATTCCCGACACGCAAATATTAGCCCATTTAAAAAGTTCTAATTTTCACCTCAAAATTTGTCAATTTCCAAAGGGAACGCCTATGGAAATGAACCATTTTGACATGAAAATTTCAAATTTTCAAATCGATTAGTATTTGACATGCATGTTGGAAATAACTTAAAAGCTAAGTTTCATCATAATGACCCCTTGAAATAATTGGATTATGAATTTCAAAATCATATTAACTCGATATTGTTTTATCTTATGTGAAGAAATATTATCTAACTTCAAGTACCTATTATTTGAAGGGCGTAACATGGTGAAACCTCAATTTTTAGCCATTCCCAACATACACGTCAAATATTAGCCCATTTAAAAAGTTCTAATTTTCACCTCAAAAGTTGTCAATTTTTAAAGAGAACACCTATGGATATGAACCGAGTTCGACATGAAAATTTCAAATCTTCAAATCGATTAGTATTTCACAAGCATTTTGTAAATTAATAAAAAGCTATGTTTCATCATGGAAACCCACTGAAATAACTGACAAACGTATTTAAAAATCAAAATTACTCGATATTGTTTTATCATATGAAGAAATATTATCTAACTTTATTTGCCTATTATATGAAGGGCTTAACATGGTGAAACCTCAATTTTTAGCCATTCCCTACACGTCAAATACTAGCCCATTTAAAATGTTCTAATTTTCACCTCAAAATTTGTCAATTTCCATAGGGAACTCATATGGAAATGAACCATTTTGACATGAAAATTTCAATTTTCAAATCGATTTTTATTTGACATGCATGTTTGGAAATAACTTAAAAGCTAAGTTTCATCATAATGACCCCCCGAAATAATTGGATTATGAATTTTAAAATCATATTAACTCGATATTGTTTTCTCATGTGAAGAAATATTATCTAACTTCAAGTACCTATTATTTGAAGGGCTTAACATGGTGAAACCACAATTTTTAGCCATTCCCACATACACGAAATATTACCCATTTAGTCAATTTCACCTCAAATTTGTTTTGAAGAACTTAAGAAATTTTTCAATGATGTATTTAAGATGTTGGAATAATAGAGTTCATCATAAGACCCCGAATAATGATAGAATTTAAATCTATTAACTCGATATTGTTTTTCATGGAGAAATATTATCTAACTTCATCCTTTAACATGGTGAAACCATAATTTTTAGCCATTCCCAACATACACGTCAAATATTAGCCCATTTAAAAAGTTCTAATTTTCACCTCAAAATTTGTCAATTTCCAAAGGGAACACCTATAGTAATGAACCATATTCACAAGAAAATATTAAGTTTTCAAATCGATTAGTATTTGACATGCATGTTGGTAATAACTTAAAAGCTAAGTTTCATCATAATGACCCCCGAAATAATTGGATTATGAATTTTAAAATCATATTAACTCGATATTGTTTTCCCATGTGAAGAAATATTATCTAACTTCAAGTACCTATTATTTGAAGGGGTTAACATGGTGAAACCACAACTTTTAGCCATTCCAGGCATACACGTCAAATATTAACCCATTTAAAAAGTTCTAATTTTCACCTCAAAAGTTGTCAATTTTCAAAGAGAACACCTATGGAAATGAACCAGTTTGACATGAAAATTTCAGATTTTCAAATTGATTAGTATTTGACATGCAT
Organism: Linum usitatissimum; assembly: GCA_030674075.2. Classification (NCBI taxonomy): domain Eukaryota; kingdom Viridiplantae; phylum Streptophyta; class Magnoliopsida; order Malpighiales; family Linaceae; genus Linum; species Linum usitatissimum. The sequence continues at coordinate 160,969 of JAUJYP020000560.1, read as the reverse complement.
GTTTGAAATAACTTAAAAGCTAAGTTTCATCATAATGACCCCCTGAAATAATTGGATTATGAATTTTAAAATCATATTAACTCGATATTGTTTTCCCATGTGAAGAAATATTATCTAACTTCAAGTACCTATTATTTGAAGGGCTAAACATGGTGAAACCTCAATTTTTAGCCATTACCAACATACACGTGAAATATTAACCCATTTAAAAAGTTCTAATTTTTCACCTCAAAATTTGTCAATTTTCCAAAGGGAACACCTATGGAAATGAACCATTTTGACATGAAAATTTCAAATTTTCAAATCGATTAGTATTTGACATGCATGTTGGAAATAACTTAAAAGCTAAGTTTCATCATAATGACCCCTTGAAATAATTGGATTATGAATTTCAAAATCATATTAACTCGATATTGTTTTATCATGTGAAGAAATATTATCTAACTTCAAGTACCTATTACTTGAAGGGCTTAACATGGTGAATCCTCAATTTTTAGCCATTCCCAACATACACGTGAAATATTAGCCCATTTAAAAAGTTCTAATTTTCACCTCTAATTTTGTCAATTTCGAACGGGGAACACCTATGGAAATGAACCATTTTGACATGAAAATTTCAAATTTTCAAATCGATTAGTATTTCACATGCATGTTGGAAATAACTTAAAAAGCTAAGTTTCATCATAATGACCCCTTGAAATAATTGGATTATGAATTTTAAAAATCATATTAACTCGATATTGTTTTATCATGTGAAGAAATATTATCTAACTTTATTTGCCTATTATTTGAAGGGCTTAACATGGTGAAACCTCAATTTTTAGCCATTACCTACACGTGAAATATTAGCCCATTTAAAAAGTTCTAATTTTCACCTCAAAATTTGTCAATTTCCAAAGGGAACACCTATGGAAATGAACCATTTTGACATGAAAATTTCAAATTTTCAAATCGATTAGTATTTAACATGCATGTTGAAATAACTTAAAAGCTAAGTTTCATCATAATGACCCCTTGAAATAATTGGATTATGAATTTTAAAATCATATTAACTCGATATTGTTTTATCATGTGAAGAAATATTATCTAACTTCATGTACCTATTATTTGAAGGGCTAAACATGGTGAAACCTCAATTTTTAGCCATTACCTACACGTGAAATATTAGCCCATTTAAAAAGTTCTAATTTTCACCTCAAAATTTGTCAATTTCCAAAGGGAACACCTATGGAAATGAACCATTTTGACATGAAAATTTCAAATTTTCAAATCGATTAGTATTTAACATGCATATTGGAAATAACTTAAAAGCTAAGTTTCATCATAATGACCCCCTGAAATAATTGGATTATGAATTTTAAAATATATTAATCGATATTATTTTATCATGTGAAGAAATATTATCTAACTTCATGTACATATTATTTGAAGGGCAAACATGTGAAACCTCAATTTTTAGCCATTACCTACACGAGAAATATTAGCCCATTTAAAAAGTTCTAATTTTCACCTCAAAATTTGTCAATTTCCAAAGGGAACACCTATGGAAATGAACCATTTTGAAATGAAAATTTCAAATTTTCAAATCGATTAGTATTTCACATGCATGTTGGAAATAAGTTAAAAAGCTAAGTTTCATCATAATGACCCCTCGAAATAATTGGATTATGAATTTTAAAATCATATTAACTCGATATTGTTTTATCATTGAAGAAATATTATCTAACTTTATTACCTATTATTTGAAGGGCATAACATGGTGAAACCTCAATTTTTAGCCATTACCTACACGTGAAATATTAGCCCATTTAAAAAGTTCTAATTTTCACCTCAAAATTTGTCAATTTCCAAAGGGAACACCTATGGAAATGAACCATTTTGACATGAAAATTTCAAATTTTCAAATCGATTAGTATTTGACATGCATGTTGGAAATAACTTAAAAGCTAAGTTTCATCATAATGACCCCTTGAAATAATTGGATTATGAATTTTAAAATCATATTAACTCGATATTGTTTTATCATGTGAAGAAATATTATCTAACTTCATGTACCTATTATTTGATGGGCAAAACATGGTGAAACCTCAATTTTTAGCCATTACCTACACGTGAAATATTAGCCCATTTAAAAAGTTCTAATTTTCACCTCAAAATTTGTCAATTTCCAAAGGGAACACCTATGGAAATGAACCATTTTGACATGAAAATTTCAAATTTTCAAATCGATTAGTATTTTACATGCATGTTGGAAATAACTTAAAAGCTAAGTTTCATCATAATGACCCCTTGAAATAATTGGATTATGAATTTTAAAATCATATTAACTCGATATTGTTTTATCATGTGAAGAAATATTATCTAACTTCAAGTAGCCTATTATTTGAAGGGCTTAACATGGTGAAACCTCAATTTTTAGCCATTCCCACATACACGTCAAATATTAACCCATTTAAAAAGTTCTAATTTCCACCTCAAAATTTGTCAATTTCCAAAGAGAACACCTATGGAAATGAACCATTTTGACATGAAAATTTCAAATTTTCAAATCGATTAGTATTTAACATGCATGTTGGAAATAACTTAAAAGCTAAGTTTCATCATAATGACCCCTTGAAATAATTGGATTATGAATTTCAAAATCATATTAACTCGATATTGTTTTATCATGTGAAGAAATATTATCTTACTTCAAGTACCTATTATTTGAAGGGCTTAACATGGTGAAACCTCAATTTTTAGCCATTCCCACTACACGTCAAATATTAGCCCATTTAAAAAGTTCTAATTTTCACCTCAAAATTTGTCAATTTCCAAGAGAACACCTATGGAAATGAACCATTTTGACATGAAAATTTCAAATTTTCAAATCGATTAGTATTTCACATGCATGTTGTAAATAAATAAAAAGCTAAGTTTCATCATAATGACCCCACTGAAATAATTGGATTTTGAATTTAAAAATCAAAATTAACTCGATATTGTTTTACCATGTGAAGAAATATTATCTAACTTCAAGTACCTATTATTTGAAGGGCTTAACATGGTGAAACCTCAATTTTTAGCCATTCCCAACATACCACGTCAAATATTAACCCATTTAAAAAGTTCTAATTTTCACCTCAAAAGTTGTCAATTTTCAAAGAGAACACCTATGGAAATGAACCATTTTGACATGAAAATTTCAAATTTTCAAATCGATTAGTTATTTGACATGCATGTTTGAAATAACTTAAAAGCTAAGTTTCATCATAATGACCCTAATTGATTAGAATTTTAAAAATAATATTAACTCGATATTGTTTTCCCATGTGAAGAAATATTATCTAACTTCAAGTACCTATTATTTGAAGGGCTTAACATGGTGAAACCTCAATTTTTAGCTATTCCCAACATACACGTCAAATATTAACCCATTTAAAAAGTTCTAATTTTCACCTCAAAAGTTGTCAATTTTCAAAGAGAACACCTATGGAAATGAACCAGTTTGACATGAAAATTTCAGATTTTCAAATCGATTAGTATTTGACATGCATGTTGGAAATAACTTAAAAGCTAAGTTTCATCATAATGACCCCTTGAAATAATTGGATTATGAATTTTAAAATCATATTAACTCGATATTGTTTTCTTATGTGAAGAAATATTATCTAACTTCAAGTACCTATTATTTGAAGGGCGTAACATGGTGAAACCTCAATTTTTAGCCATTCCCAACATACACGTCAAATATTAGCCCATTTAAAAAGTTCTAATTTTCACCTCAAAAGTTGTCAATTTTTAAAGAGAACACCTATGGATATGAACCGGTTTGACATGAAAATTTCAAATCTTCAAATCGATTAGTATTTCACAAGCATTTTGTAAATTAATAAAAAGCTATGTTTCATCATGGAAACCCACTGAAATAACTGACAAACGTATTTAAAAATCAAAATTACTCGATATTGTTTTATCATATGAAGAAATATTATCTAACTTTATTTGCCTATTATATGAAGGGCTTAACATGGTGAAACCTCAATTTTTAGCCATTCCCTACACGTCAAATATTAGCCCATTTAAAATGTTCTAATTTTCACCTCAAAATTTGTCAATTTCCAAAGGGAACTCATATGGAAATGAACCATTTTGACATGAAAATTTCAATTTTCAAATCGATTTTTATTTGACATGCATGTTGGAAATAACTTAAAAGCTAAGTTTCATCATAATGACCCCCTGAAATAATTGGATTATGAATTTTAAAATCATATTAACTCGATATTGTTTTCCCATGTGAAGAAATATTATCTAACTTCAAGTACCTATTATTTGAAGGGCTTAACATGGTGAAACCATAATTTTTAGCCATTCCCAACATACACGTCAAATATTAGCCCATTTAAAAAGTTCTAATTTTCACCTCAAAATTTGTCAATTTCCAAAGGGAACACCTATAGTAATGAACCATATTCACAAGAAAATATTAAATTTTCAAATCGATTAGTATTTGACATGCATGTTGGTAATAACTTAAAAGCTAAGTTTCATCATAATGACCCCCTGAAATAATTGGATTATGAATTTTAAAATCATATTAACTCGATATTGTTTTCCCATGTGAAGAAATATTATCTAACTTCAAGTACCTATTATTTGAAGGGGTTAACATGGTGAAACCTCAACTTTTAGCCATTCCCGACATACACGTCAAATATTAACCCATTTAAAAAGTTCTAATTTTCACCTCAAAAGTTGTCAATTTTCAAAGAGAACACCTATGGAAATGAACCAGTTTGACATGAAAATTTCAGATTTTCAAATTGATTAGTATTTGACATGCATGTTTGAAATAACTTAAAAGCTAAGTTTCATCATAATGACCCCCTGAAATAATTGGATTATGAATTTTAAAATCATATTAACTCGATATTGTTTTCCCATGTGAAGAAATATTATCTAACTTCAAGTACCTATTATTTGAAGGGCTTAACATGGTGAAACCTCAATTTTTAGCTATTCCCAACATACACGTCAAATATTAACCCATTTAAAAAGTTCTAATTTCACCTCAAAAGTTGTCAATTTTCAAAGAGAACACCTATGGAAATGAACCAGTTTGACATGAAAATTTCAGATTTTCATATCATCAATTAAAATAAATCAAATAAAAGGATTCAAAACATAAATCTATATTTTTTATGTGAGAAATATTATCTAACTTCAAGTACCTATTATTTGAAGGGCGTAACATGGTGAAACCTCAATTTTTAGCCATTCCCAACATACACGTCAAATATTAGCCCATTTAAAAAGTTCTAATTTTCACCTCAAAAAGTTGTCAATTTTTAAAGAGAACACCTATGGATATGAATCTGAGTTTGACATGAAAATTTCAAATCTTCAAATCGATTAGTATTTCACAAGCATTTTGTAAATAAATAAAAAGCTATGTTTCATCATCCCCCCCCCCCCGAAATACCCCATGAAATAATAGATTTCAAATCGATTTTTATTTACATGCATGTTTAAATAACTTAAAAGCTAATTCATCATAATACCCGAAATAATTGGATTATGAATTTTAAAATCATATTAACTCGATATTGTTTTATCATGTGAAGAAATATTATCTAACTTCAGTACCTATTATATGAAGGGGTTAACATGGTGAAACCTCAACTTTTAGCCATTCCCGACACACACGTCAAATATTAACCCATTTAAAAAGTTCTAATTTTCACCTCAAAAGTTGTCAATTTTCAAAGAGAACACCTATTGAAATGAACCATTTTGACATGAAAATTTCGGATTTTCAAATCGATTAGTATTTGACATGCATGTTGGAAATAACTTAAAAGTAAAGTTTCATCATAATGACCCCTTGAAATAATTGGATTATGAATTTCAAAATCATATTAACTCGATATTATTTTCTTATGTGAAGAAATATTATCTAACTTCAAGTACCTATTATTTGAAGGGCGTAACATGGTGATCACCCAACAATTTAATATTTTTCCCCTTTTTAACCTAATACCTACATCTCTCATTTTCCCTTATAATAACTTTTCATCTACAATCACACTTTTAAATCCAACTTATATTTTTTATCTATAAAATATTATCTAACTTTATTTGCCCCCCCCCCCCCCCCCCCCCCCCTATTATTTGAAGGGCTTAACATGGTGAAACCTCAATTTTTAGCCATTCCCAACATACACGTCAAATATTAGCCCATTTAAAAAGTTCTAATTTTCACCTCAAAATTTGTCAATTTCCAAAGGGAACACCTATGGAAATGAACCATTTTGACATGAAAATTTCAAATTTTCAAATCGATTAGTATTTGACATGCATGTTAGTAATAACTTAAAAAAGCTAAGTTTCATCATAATGACCCCCTGAAATAATTGGATTATGAATTTTAAAATCATATTAACTCTATATTGTTTTCCAATGTGAAGAAATATTATCTAACTTCAAGTACCTATTATGTGAAGGGGTTAACATGGTGAAACGACAACTTTTAGCCATTCCCAACATACACGTCAAATATTAGAACACTCTTATTATTTTCTCATTCCCCCTCCCCCCCCCCTCAAATATTAACCCATTTAAAAGGTTCTAATTTTCACCTCAAAAGTTGTCAATTTTCAAAGAGAACACCTATAGAAATGAACCGTTTTGACATGAAAATTTCAAATTTTCAAATTGATTAGTATTTACATGCATGTTTGAAATAACTTAAAAGCTAAGTTTCATCATAATGACCCCACTGAAATAATTGGATTATGAATTTTAAAATCATATTAATCGATATTGTTTTCCCATGTGAAGAAATATTATCTAACTTCAAGTACCTATTATTTGAAGGGCTTAACATGGTGAAACCCTCAATTTTAGCTATTCCCAACATACACGTCAAATATTAACCCATTTAAAAAGTTCTAATTTTCACCTCAAAAGTTGTCAATTTTCAAAGAGAACACCTATGGAAATGAACCGGTTTGACATGAAAATTTGATTTTTAAATCGATTAGTATTTGACATGCATATTTGAAATAACTTAAAAGCTAAGTTTCATCATAATGACCCCTTGAAATAATTGGATTATGAATTTCAAAATCATATTAACTCGATATTATTTTCTTATGTGAAGAAATATTATCTAACTTCAAGTACCTATTATTTGAAGGGCGTAACATGGTGAAACCTCAATTTTTAGCCATTCCCAACATACACGTCAAATATTAGCCCATTTAAAAAGTTCTAATTTTCACCTCAAAAGTTGTCAATTTTTAAAGAGAACACCTATGGATATGAACCAGTTCGACATGAAAATTTCAAATCTTCAAATCGATTAGTATTTCACAAGCATTTTGTAAATTAATAAAAAGCTATGTTTCATCATGGAAACCCACTGAAATAACTGACAAACGTATTTAAAAATCAAAATTACTCGATATTGTTTTATCATATGAAGAAATATTATCTAACTTTATTTGCCTATTATAATTAAGGGCTTAACATGGTGAAACCTCAATTTTTAGCCATTCCCTACACGTCAAATACTAGCCCATTTAAAATGTTCTAATTTTCACCTCAAAATTTGTCAATTTCCATAGGGAACTCATCTGGAAATGAACCATTTTGACATGAAAATTTCAATTTTCAAATCGATTTTTATTTGACATGCATGTTGGAAATAACTTAAAAGCTAAGTTTCATCATAATGACCCCCTGAAATAATTGGATTATGAATTTTAAAATCATATTAACTCGATATTGTTTTCCCATGTGAAGAAATATTATCTAACTTCAAGTACCTATTATTTGAAGGGCTTAACATGGTGAAACCATAATTTTTAGCCATTCCCAACATACACGTCAAATATTAGCCCATTTAAAAAGTTCTAATTTTCACCTCAAAATTTGTCAATTTCCAAAGGGAACACCTATAGTAATGAACCATATTCACAAGAAAATATTAAATTTTCAAATCGATTAGTATTTGACATGCATGTTGGTAATAACTTAAAAGCTAAGTTTCATCATAATGACCCCCTGAAATAATTGGATTTTGAATTTTAAAATCATATTAACTCGATATTGTTTTCCCATGTGAAGAAATATTATCTAACTTCAAGTACCTATTATTTGAAGGGGTTAACATGGTGAAACGACAACTTTTAGCCATTCCCGACATACACGTCAAATATTAACCCATTTAAAAAGTTCTAATTTTCACCTCAAAAGTTGTCAATTTTCAAAGAGAACACCTATAGAAATGAACCAGTTTGACATGAAAATTTCAAATTTTCAAATTGATTAGTATTTGACATGCATGTTTGAAATAACTTAAAAGCTAAGTTTCATCATAATGACCCCCTGAAATAATTGGATTATGAATTTTAAAATCATATTAACTCGATATTGTTTTCCCATGTGAAGAAATATTATCTAACTTCAAGTACCTATTATTTGAAGGGCTTAACATGGTGAAACCTCAATTTTTAGCTATTCCCAACATACACGTCAAATATTAACCCATTTAAAAAGTTCTAATTTTCACCTCAAAAGTTGTCAATTTTCAAAGAGAACACCTATGGAAATGAACCAGTTTGACATGAAAATTTCAGATTTTCAAATCGATTAGTATTTGACATGCATATTTGAAATAACTTAAAAGCTAAGTTTCATCATAATGACCCCTTGAAATAATTGGATTATGAATTTCAAAATCATATTAACTCGATATTATTTTCTTATGTGAAGAAATATTATCTAACTTCAAGTACCTATTATTTGAAGGGCGTAACATGGTGAAACCTCAATTTTTAGCCATTCCCAACATACACGTCAAATATTAGCCCATTTAAAAAGTTCTAATTTTCACCTCAAAAGTTGTCAATTTTTAAAGAGAACACCTATGGATATGAACCAGTTCGACATGAAAATTTCAAATCTTCAAATCGATTAGTATTTCACAAGCATTTTGTAAATTAAATAAAAAGCTATGTTTCATCATGGAAACCCACGAAATAATCGACAAACGTATTTAAAAATCAAAATTACTCGATATTGTTTTATCATATGAAGAAATATTATCTAACTTTATTTGCCTATTATATGAAGGGCTTAACATGGTGAAACCTCAATTTTTAGCCATTCCCTACACGTCAAATACTAGCCCATTTAAAATGTTCTAATTTTCACCTCAAAATTTGTCAATTTCCATAGGGAACTCATATGGAAATGAACCATTTTGACATGAAAATTTCAATTTTCAAATCGATTTTTATTTCACATGCATGTTGGAAAAAACTTAAAAGCTAAGTTTCATCATAATGACCCCCTAAAATAATTGGATTATGAATTTTAAAATCATATTAACTCGATATTGTTTTCCCATGTGAAGAAATATTATCTAACTTCAAGTACCTATTATTTGAAGGGCTTAACATGGTGAAACCATAATTTTTAGCCATTCCCAACATACACGTCAAATATTAGCCCATTTAAAAAGTTCTAAATTTCACCTCAAAATTTGTCAATTTCCAAAGGGAACACCTATAGTAATGAACCATATTCACAAGAAAATATTAAATTTTCAAATCGATTAGTATTTGACATGCATGTTGGTAATAACTTAAAAGCTAAGTTTCATCATAATGACCCCCCTGAAATAATTGGATTATGAATTTTAAAATCATATTAACTCGATATTGTTTCCCATGTGAAGAAATATTATCTAACTTCCAAGTACCTATTATTTGAAGGGCTTAACATGGTGAAACCTCAATTTTTAGCTATTCCCAACATACACGTCAAATATTAACCCATTTAAAAAGTTCTAATTTTCACCTCAAAAGTTGTCAATTTTCAAAGAGAACACCTATGGAAATGAACCGGTTTGACATGAAAATTTCAGATTTTCAAATCGATTAGTATTTGACATGCATATTGGAAATAACTTAAAAGCTAAGTTTCATCATAATGACCCCTGAAATAATTGGATTATGAATTTCAAAATCATATTAACTCGATATTGTTTTCTCATGTGAAGAAATATTATCTAACTTCAAGTACCTATTATTTGAAGGGCTTAACATGGTGAAACCTCAATTTTTAGCCATTCCCAACATACACGTCAAATATTAGACCATTTAAAAAGTTCTAATTTTCACCTCAAAAGTTGTCAATTTTTAAAGAGAACACCTATGGATATGAACCAGTTCGACATGAAAATTTCAAATCTTCAAATCGATTAGTATTTCACAAGCATTTTGTAAATTAATAAAAAGCTATGTTTCATCATGGAAACTTCTGAAATAATCGACAAACGTATTTAAAAATCATAATTACTCGATATTGTTTTATCATATGAAGAAATATTATCTAACTTCATGTACCTATTATATGAAGGGCTTAACATGGTGAAACGTCAATTTTTAGCCATTCCCTACACGTCAAATATTAGCCCATTTAAAAAGTTCTAATTTTCACCTCAAAATTTGTCAATTTCCAAAGAGAACACATATGGAAATGAACCATTTTGACATGAAAATTTCAAATTTTCAAATCGATTAGTATTTGACATGCATGTTGGAAAAAACTTAAAAGCTAAGTTTCATCATAATGACCCCCTGAAATAATTGGATTATGAATTTTAAAATCATATTAACTCGATATTGTTTTCCCATGTGAAGAAATATTATCTAACTTCAAGTACCTATTATTTGAAGGGCTTAACATGGTGAAACCTCAATTTTTAGCCATTCCCAACATACACGTCAAATATTAGCCCATTTAAAAAGTTCTAATTTTCACCTCAAAAGTTGAAAATTTTCAAGGAGAACACCTATGGAAAGGAACCAGTTTGACATGAAAATTTCAAATTTTCAAATCGATTAGTATTTGACATGCATATTGGAAATAACTTAAAAGCTAAGTTTCATCATAATGACCCCTTGAAATAATTGGATTATGAATTTCAAAATCATATTAACTCGATATTGTTTTATCATGTGAAGAAATATTATCTAACTTCAAGTACCTATTATTTGAAGGGGTTAACATGGTGAAACCTCAATTTTTAGCCATTCCCAACATACACGTCAAATATTAGACCATTTAAAAAGTTCTAATTTTCACCTCAAAAGTTGTCAATTTTTAAAGAGAACACCTATGGAAATGAACCAGTTTGACATGAAAATTTCAAATCTTCAAATCGATTAGTATTTGACAAGCATGTTGTAAATAACTAAAAAGCTAAGTTTCATCATAATGACCCCCGAAATAATTGGATTACGAATTTTAAAATCAAATTAACTTGATATTGTTTTATCATGTGAAGAAATATTATCTAACTGCAAGTACCTATTATTTGAGGGGATTAACATGGTGAAACCTCAATTTTTAGCCATTCCCAACATACACGTCAAATACTAGCCCATTTAAAAAGTTCTAATTTCACCTCATAATTTGTCAATTTCCAAAGGGAACTCATATGGAAATGAACCATTTTGACATGAAAATTTCAATTTTCAAATCGATTATTATTTGACATGCATGTTGGAAAAAACTTAAAAGCTAAGTTTCATCATAATGACCCCTGAAATAATTGGATTATGAATTTCAAAATCATATTAACTCGATATTGTTTTCTTATGTGAAGAAATATTATCTAACTTCAAGTACCTATTATTTGAAGGGCTTAACATGGGGAAACCACAATTTTTAGCCATTCCCAACATACACGTCAAATATTAGCCCATTTAAAAAGTTCTAATTTTCACCTCAAAATTTGTCAATTTTCAAAGGGAACACCTATGGAAATGAACCATTTTGACAAGAAAATTTCAAATTTTCAAATCGATTAGTATTTGACATGCATGTTGGAAATAACTTAAAAGCTAAGTTTCATCATAATGACCCCCGAAATAATCGGATTATGAATTTTAAAATCATATTAACTCGATATTGTTTTATCATGTGAAGAAATATTATCTAACTTTAAGTACCTATTATGTGAAGGGGTTAACATGTTGAAACCTCAATTTTTAGCCATTCCCAACATACACGTCAAATATTAACCCATTTAAAAAGTTCTAATTTTCACCTCAAAAGTTGTCAATTTTCAAAGGGAACTCCTATGGAAATGAACCATTTTGACATGAAAATTTCAAATTTTCAAATTGATTTGTATTTGACATGCATGTTGGAAATAACTTAAAAGCTAAGTTTCATCATAATCACCCCCTGAAATAATTGGATTATGAATTTTAAAATCATATTAACTCGATATTGTTTTCCCATGTGAAGAAATATTACCTAACTTCATGTACCTATTATTTGAAGGGCTTAACATGGTAAAACCTCAATTTTTAGCCATTCCCAACATACACGTCAAATATTAGCCAATTTAAAAAGTTCCAATTTTCACCTAAAAATTTGTCATTTTTCAAAGGGAACACCTATAGAAATGAACCATTTTGACATGAAAATTTCAAAATTTCAAATCGATTTGTATTTGTCATAGATGTTGGAAATAACTTAAAAGCTAAGTATCATCATAATGACCCCCGAAATAATTGGATTATGAATTTTTAAATCATATTAACTCGTTATTGTTTTATCATGTGCAAAAATATTATCCAACTTCAAGTACCTATTATTTGAAGGGCTTAACATGGTGAAACCTCAAGTTTTAGTCATTCCCAACATACACGTCAAATATTAGCCCATTTAAAAAGTTCTAATTTTTACTCAAAATTTGTCAATTTTCAAAGAGAACACCTATGGAAATGAACCATTTTGACATGAAAATTTCAAATTTTCAAATCGATTAGTATTTGACATGCATGTTGGAAATAACTTAAAAGCTAAGTTTCATCATAATGACCCCATGAAATAATTGGATTATTAATTTTAAAATCATATTAACTCGTTATTGTTTTATCATTTGAAGAAATATTATCTAACTTCATGTACCTATTATTTGAAGGGCTTAACATGGTGAAACCTCAATTTTTAGCCATTCCCAACATACACGTCAAATATTAGCCCATTTAACAAGTTCTAATTTTCACCTCAAAATTTGTCAATTTTCAAAGAGAACACCTATGGAAATGAACCATTTTGACATGAAAATTTCAAATTTTCAAATCGATTAGTATTTGAGAAGCATGTTAAAAATAACTAAAAAGCCATGTTTCATCATAATGACCCCTGAAATAATTGCAAATTTATTTAAAAATCAAATTTACTCGACATTGTTTTATCATATGAAGAAATATTTTCTAACTTTATTTTCCTATTATTTGAAGGGCTTAACATGGTGAAACCTCAATTTTTAGCCATTCCCTACACGTTAAATATTAGCCCATTTAAAAATTTCTAATTTTCACCTCAAAATTTGTCAATGTCCAAAGGGAACGCCTATGGAAATGAACCATTTTGACATGAAATTTTCAAATTTTTAAATCGATTAGTATTTGACATGTATGTTGGAAATAACTTAAAAGCTAAGTTTCGTCATAATGACCCCTGAAATAATTGGATTATTAATTTTAAAATCATATTAACTCGATATTGTTTTATCATATGAAGAAATATTATCTAACTTCAAGTACCTATTATTCGAAGGGCTTAACATGGTGAAACCTCAAGTTTTAGCCATTCCCAACATTCACGTCTAATATTAGCCCATTTAAAAAGTTCTAATTTTCACCTCAAAATTTGTCAATTTTCAAAGAGAACACCTATGGAAATAAACCATTTTGACATGAAAATTTCAAATTTTCAAATCGATTAGTATTTGACAAGCATGTTGAAAATTGGTAAAAAGCCATGTTTCATCATGGCAACCCCTGAAATAACTGGCAAATGTATTTATAAATCAAATTTACTCGATATTGTTTTATCATATGAAGAAATATTTTCTAACTTTATTTTCCTATTATTTGAAGGGCTTAACATGGTGAAACCTCAATTTTTAGCCATTCTCTACACGTCAAATATTAGCCCATTTAAAAAGTTCTAATTTTCACCTCAAAATTTGTCAATGTCCAAAGGGAAAACCTATAGAAATGAACCATTTTCACATGAAAATTTCAAATTTTCAAATCGATTTGTATTTGACATACATGTTCGAAATAACTTAAAAGCTAAGTATCATCATAATGACCCCCAGTAATAATTAGATTATGAATTTTAAAATCATATTAACTCGTTATTGTTTTATCATGTGAAGAAATATTATCGAACTTCATGTACCTATTATTTGAACGGCATAACATGGTGAAACCTCAAGTTTTAGCAATTCCCAACATACACGTCAAATATTAGCCCATTTAAATAGTTTTATGTTTCAAGTCAAAATTTGTCAATTTTCAAAAGGAACACATATGGAAATGAACCATTTTGACATGAAAATTTCAAATTTTCAAATCGATTAGTATTTGACAAGCATGTTGGAAATTAGTAAAAAGCCATATTTCATCATGGTGACCCCTGAAATAACTGGCAAACGTATTTAAAAATCAAATTTACTCGATATTGTTTTATCATATGAAGAAATATTATCTAACTTTATTTTCCTATTATTTGAAGGGCTTAACATGGTGAAACCTCAATTTTTAGCTATTCCATACAGTCAAATATTAACCCATTTAAATAGTTTTAATTTTCACCTCAAAATTTGTCAATGTCCAAAGGGAACACCTATGGAAATGAACCATTTAGACATGAAAATTTCAAATTTTCAAATCGATTATTATTTGATATACAGTTCGAAAGAACTTAAAAGCTAAGTTTCATCATAATGACCCCTGGAATAATTGATTATGAATTTTAAAATCATATTAACTCGATATTGTTTTATCATGTGAAGAAATATTATCTAACTTCATGTACCTATTATTTGAAGGGCTAACATGGTGAAACCTCAATTTTTAGCCATTCCCACATACACGTCAAATATTAGCCCATTTAAAAAGTTTTAATTTTCAACTCAAAATTTGTCATTTTTAAAAAGGAACACATATGGAAATGAACCATTTTTACATGAAAATTTCAAAATTTCAAATTGATTAGTATTTGACAAGCATGTTGGAAATTGGTAAAAAGCGATATTTCATCATGGCAACCCCTGAAATAACTGCAAACGTATTTAAAAATCAAATTTACTTGAAATTGTTTTACCATTTGAAGAAATATTATCTAACTTTATGTACCTATTATTTGAAGGGAAACTCACGAGGTGAAACCTCAATTTTTAACCATTCCCCCATACACATCAAATATTAGCCCATTTAAAATAAAAAAAACCAAAAAAAAAAACAACAAAAAAAAAAAAAAAAAAAAAAAAAAAAAAAAAAAAAAAAAAAAATTTAAAATTTCCAATTTTCACCTCAAAATTTGAAATTTTTCAAAGGGAACACCTATAGAAATGAACCATTTTGACATGAAAATTTCAAATTTTGAAATCGATTTGTATTTGTCATAGATGTTGGAAATAACTTAAAAGGTAAGTATCATCATAATGACCCCCGGTAATAATTGGATTATGAATTTTTAAATCATATTAACTCGTTATTGTTTTATCATGTGAAGAAATATTATCCAACTTCAAGTACCTATTATTTGAAGGGCTTAACATGGTGAAACCTCAAGTTGTAGTCATTCCCAACATACACGTCAAATATTAGCCCATTTAAAAAGTTCTAATTTTTACTCAAAATTTGTCAATTTTCAAAGAGAACACCTGTGGAATTGAACCATTTTGACATGAAAATTTCAAATTTTCAAATCGATTAGTATTTGACATGCATGTTGGAAATAACTTAAAAGCTAAGTATCATCATAAAGACCCCTAGTAATAATTGGATTATGAATTTTTAAATCATATTAACTCATTATTGTTTTATCATGTGAAGAAATATTATCCAACTTCAAGTACCTATTATTTGAAGGGCTTAACATGGTCAAACCTCAATTTTTAGCCATTCCCTACACGTCAAATATTAGCCCATTTAAAAAGTTCTAATTTTCACCTCAAAATTTGTCAATGTCCAAAGGGAACGCCTATGGAAATGAACCATTTTGACATGAAAATTTCAAAATTTCAAATCGATTAGTATTTGACATGTATGTTGGAAATAACTTAAAAGCTAAGTTTCGTCATAGTGACCCCGTGAAATAATTGGATTATTAATTTTAAAATCATATTAACTCGATATTGTTTTATCATATGAAGAAATATTATCTAACTTCAAGTACCTATTATTCGAAGGGCTTAACATGGTGAAACCTCAAGTTTTAGCCATTCCCAACATACACGTCTAATATTAGCCCATTTAAAAAGTTCTAATTTTCACCTCAAAATTTGTCAATTTTCAAAGCGAACACCTATGGAAATGAACCATTTTGACATAAAATTTTCAAATTTTCAAATCAATTAGTATTTGACAAGCATGTTCAAAATTGGTAAAAAGCCATGTTTCATCATGGCAACCCCCTGAAATAACTGGCAAATGTATTTAAAAATCAAATTTACTCGACATTGTTTTATCATATGAAGAAATATTTTATAACTTTATTTTCCTATTATTTGAAGGGCTTAACATGGTGAAACCTCAATTTTTATCCATTCTCTACACGTCAAATATTAGCCCATTTAAAAATTTCCAATTTTTCACCTCAAAATTTGAAATTTTTCAAAGGGAAACACCTATAGAAATGAACCATTTTGACATGAAAATTTCAAATTTTGAAATCGATTTGTATTTGTCATAGATGTTGGAAATAACTTAAAAGGTAAGTATCATCATAATGACCCCCTGAAATAATTGGATTATGAATTTTTAAATCATATTAACTCGTTATTGTTTTATCATGTGAAGAAATATTATCCAACTTCAAGTACCTATTATTTGAAGGGCTTAACATGGTGAAACCTCAAGTTTTAGTCATTCCCAACATACACGTCAAATATTAGCCCATTTAAAAAGTTCTAATTTTTACTCAAAATTTGTCAATTTTCAAAGAGAACACCTGTGGAAATGAACCATTTTGACATGAAAATTTCAAATTTTCAAATCGATTAGTATTTGACATGCATGTTGGAAATAACTTAAAAAGCTAAGTATCATCATAATGACCCCTAGTAATAATTGGATTATGAATTTTTAAATCATATTAACTCGTTATTGTTTTATCATGTGAAGAAATATTATCCAACTTCAAGTACCTATTATTTGAAGGGCTTAACATGGTCAAACCTCAATTTTTAGCCATTCCCTACACGTCAAATATTAGCCCATTTAAAAAGTTCTAATTTTCACCTCAAAATTTGTCAATGTCCAAAGGGAACGCCTATGGAAATGAACCATTTTGACATGAAAATTTCAAATTTTCAAATCGATTAGTATTTGACATGTATGTTGGAAATAACTTAAAAGCTAAGTTTCGTCATAGTGACCCCGTGAAATAATTGGATTATTAATTTTAAAATCATATTAACTCGATATTGTTTTATCATATGAAGAAATATTATCTAACTTCAAGTACCTATTATTCGAAGGGCTTAACATGGTGAAACCTCAAGTTTTAGCCATTCCCAACATACACGTCTAATATTAGCCCATTTAAAAAGTTCTAATTTTCACCTCAAAATTTGTCAATTTTCAAAGCGAACACCTATGGAAATGAACCATTTTGACATAAAAATTTCAAATTTTCAAATCGATTAGTATTTGACAAGCATGTTGAAAATTGGTAAAAAGCCATGTTTCATCATGGCAACCCCCTGAAATAACTGGCAAATTTATTTAAAAATCAAATTTACTCGACATTGTTTTGACATATGAAGAAATATTTTCTAACTTTATTTTCCTATTATTTGAAGGGCTTAACATGGTGAAACCTCAATTTTTAGCCATTCCCTACACGTTAACTATTAACCCATTTAAAAAGTTCTAATTTTCACCTCAAAACTTGTCAATGTCCAAAGGGAACGCCTATGGAAATGAACCATTTTGACATGAAATTTTCAAATTTTCAAATCGATTAGTATTTGACATGTATGTTGGAAATAACTTAAAAGCTAAGTTTCGTCATAGTGACCCCCCGAAATAATTGGATTATTAATTTTAAAATCATATTAACTCGATATTGTTTTATCATATGAAGAAATATTATCTAACTTCAAGTACCTATTATTCGAAGGGCTTAACATGGTGAAACCTCAAGTTTTAGCCATTCCCAACATACACGTCTAATATTAGCCCATTTAAAAATTTCTAATTTTCACCTCAAAATTTGTCAATTTTCAAAGCGAACACCTATGGAAATGAACCATTTTGACATAAAAATTTCAAATTTTCAAATCGATTAGTATTTGACAAGCATGTTCAAAATTGGTAAAAAGCCATGTTTCATCATGGCAACCCCCTGAAATAACTGGCAAATGTATTTAAAAATCAAATTTACTCGACATTGTTTTATCATATGAAGAAATATTTTCTAACTTTATTTTCCTATTATTTGAAGGGCTTAACATGGTGAAACCTCAATTTTTATCCATTCTCTACACGTCAAATATTAGCCCATTTAAAAATTTCCAATTTTCACCTCAAAATTTGAAATTTTTCAAAGGGAACACCTATAGAAATGAACCATTTTGACATGAAAATTTCAAATTTTGAAATCGATTTGTATTTGTCATAGATGTTGGAAATAACTTAAAAGGTAAGTATCATCATAATGACCCCCAGTAATAATTGGATTATGAATTTTTAAATCATATTAACTCGTTATTGTTTTATCATGTGAAGAAATATTATCCAACTTCAAGTACCTATTATTTGAAGGGCTTAACATGGTCAAACCTCAATTTTTAGCCATTCCCTACACGTCAGATATTAGCCCATTTAAAAAGTTCTAATTTTCACCTCAAAATTTGTCAATGTCCAAAGGGAACGCCTATGGAAATGAACCATTTTGACATGAAATTTTCAAATTTTCAAATCGATTAGTATTTGACATGTATGTTGGAAATAACTTAAAAGCTAAGTTTCGTCATAGTGACCCCCTGAAATAATTGGATTATTAATTTTAAAATCATATTAACTCGATATTGTTTTATCATATGAAGAAATATTATCTAACTTCAAGTACCTATTATTCGAAGGGCTTAACACGGTGAAACCTGAAGTTTTAGCCATTCCCAACATACACGTCTAGTATTAGCCCATTTAAAAAGTTCTAATTTTCACCTCAAAATTTGTCAATTTTCAAAGCGAACACCTATGGAAATGAACCATTTTGACATAAAAATTTCAAATTTTCAAATCGATTAGTATTTGACAAGCATGTTCAAAATTGGTAAAAAGCCATGTTTCATTATGGCAACCCCCTGAAATAACTGGCAAATGTATTTAAAAATCAAATTTACTCGACATTGTTTTATCATATGAAGAAATATTTTCTAACTTTATTTTCCTATTATTTGAAGGGCTTAACATGGTGAAACCTCAATTTTTATCCATTCCCAACATACACGTCAAATATTAGCCCATTTAAAAATTTCCAATTTTCACCTAAAAATTTGAAATTTTTCAACGGGAACACCTATAGAAATGAACCATTTTGACATGAAAATTTCAAATTTTGAAATCGATTTGTATTTGTCATAGATGTTGGAAATAACTTAAAGGGTAAGTATCATCATAATGACCCCCAGTAATAATTGGATTATGAATTTTTAAATCATATTAACTTGTTATTGTTTTATCATGTGAAGAAATATTATCCAACTTCAAGTACCTATTATTTGAAGGGCTTAACATGGTGAAACCTCAAGTTTTAGTCATTCCCATAACATACACGTCAAATATTAGCCCATTTAACGAAAGTTCTAATTTTTACTCAAAATTTGTCAATTTTCAAAGAGAATACCTGTGGAAATGAACCATTTTGACATGAAAATTTCAAATTTTCAAATCGATTAGTATTTGAATTGCATGTTGGAAATAACTTAAAAGCTAAGTATCATCATAATGACCCCTAGTAATAATTGGATTATGAATTTTTAAATCATATTAACTCGTTATTGTTTTATCATGTGAAGAAATATTATCCAACTTCAAGTACCTATTATTTGAAGGGCTTAACATGGTCAAACCTCAATTTTTAGCCATTCCCTACACGTCAAATATTAGCCCATTTAAAAAGTTCTAATTTTCACCTCAAAATTTGTCAATGTCCAAAGGGAACGCCTACGGAAATGAACCATTTAGACATGAAAATTTCAAATTTTCAAATCGATTAGTATTTGACATGTATGTTGGAAATAACTTAAAAGCTAAGTTTCGTCATAGTGACCCCGTGAAATAATTGGATTATTAATTTTAAAATCATATTAACTCGATATTATTTTATCATATGAAGAAATATTATCTAACTTCAAGTACCTATTATTCGAAGGGCTTAACATGGTGAAACCTCAAGTTTTAGCCATTCCCAACATACACGTCTAATATTAGCCCATTTAAAAAGTTCTAATTTTCACCTCAAAATTTGTCAATTTTCAAAGCGAACACCTATGGAAATGAACCATTTTCACATAAAAATTTCAAATTTTCAAATCGATTAGTATTTGACAAGCATGTTGAAAATTGGTAAAAAGCCATGTTTCATCATGGCAACCCCCTGAAATAACTGGCAAATTTATTTAAAAATCAAATTTACTCGACATTGTTTTGACATATGAAGAAATATTTTCTAACTTTATTTTCCTATTATTTGAAGGGCTTAACATGGTGAAACCTCAATTTTTAGCCATTCCCTACACGTTAAATATTAACCCATTTAAAAAGTTCTAATTTTCACCTCAAAATTTGTCAATGTCCAAAGGGAACGCCTATGGAAATGAACCATTTTGACATGAAATTTTCAAATTTTCAAATCGATTAGTATTTGACATGTATGTTGGAAATAACTTAAAAGCTAAGTTTCGTCATAGTGACCCCCTGAAAGAATTGGATTATTAATTTTAAAATCATATTAACTCGATATTGTTGTATCATATAAAGAAATATTATCTAACTTCAAGTACCTATTATTCGAAGGGCTTAACATGGTGAAACCTCAAGTTTTAGCCATTCCCAACATACACGTCTAATATTAGCCCATTTAAAAAGTTCTAATTTTCACCTCAA
The DNA here is from genome assembly GCA_030674075.2 of Linum usitatissimum. Classification (NCBI taxonomy): domain Eukaryota; kingdom Viridiplantae; phylum Streptophyta; class Magnoliopsida; order Malpighiales; family Linaceae; genus Linum; species Linum usitatissimum. Next base: position 139,763 of record JAUJYP020000560.1, on the reverse strand, counting down.
AATTTGTCAATTTTCAAAGAGAACACCTATGGAAATGAACCATTTTGACATGAAAATTTCAAATTTTCAAATCGATTAGTATTTGACAAGCATGTTGAAAATTGGTAAAAAGCCATGTTTCATCATGGCAACCCCTTGAAATAACTGGCAAATGTATTTATAAATCAAATTTACTCGACATTGTTTTATCATATGAAGAAATATTTTCTAACTTTATTTTCCTATTATTTGAAGGGCTTAACATGGTGAAACCTCAATTTTTAGCCATTCTCTACACGTCAAATATTAGCCCATTTAAAAAGTTCTAATTTTCACCTCAAAATTTGTCAATGTCCAAAGGGAACACCTAAAGAAATGAACCATTTTGACATGAAAATTTCAAATTTTGAAATCGATTAGTATTTGACATGCATGTTTGAAATAACTTAAAAGCTAAGTATCATCATAATGACCCCCAGTAATAATTGGATTATGAATTTTTAAATCATATTAACTCGTTATTGTTTTATCATGTGAAGAAATATTACCCAACTTCAAGTACCTATTATTTGAAGGGCTTAACATGGTGAAACCTCAAGTTTTAGCCATTCCCAACATACACGTCAAATATTAGCCCATTTAAAAAGTTCTAATTTTCACTCAAAATTTGTCAATTTTCAAAGAGAACACCTATGAAAATGAACCATTTTGACATGAAAATTTCAAATTTTCAAATCGATTTGTATTTGACATACATGTTCGAAATAACTTAAAAGCTAAGTATCATCATAATGACCCCCAGTAATAAGTAGATTATGAATTTTTAAATCATATTAACTCGTTATTGTTTTATCATGTGAAGAAATATTATCTAACTTCAAGTACCTATTATTTGACGGGCATAACATGGTGAAACCTCAATTTTTAGCAATTCCCAACATACACGTCAAATATTAGCCCATTTAAATAGTTTTATGTTTCACCTCAAAACTTGTCAATTTTAAAAAGGACACATATGGAAATGAACCATTTTGACATGAAAATTTCAAATTTTCAAATTGATTAGTATTTGACAAGCATGTTGGAAATTGGTAAAAAGCCATATTTCATCATGGCAACCCCCTGAAATAACTGGCAAACGTATTTAAAAATCAAATTTACTCGAAATTGTTTTACCATATGAAGAAATATTATCTAACTTTATTTGCCTATTATTTGAAGGGCTTCACAAGGTGAAACCTCAATTTTTAGCAATTCCCTACACGTCAAATATTAGCCCATTTAAATAGTTTAAATTTTCACCTCAAAATTTGTCAATTTCCAAAGGGAACACCTATGGAAATGAACCATTTAGACATGAAAATTTCAAATTTTCAAATCGATTATTATTTGATATGCACGTTGGAAAGAACTTAAAAGCTATGTTCCATCATAATGACCTCCTGAAATAATTGGATTATGAATTTTAAAATCATATAGACTCGATATTGTTTTATCTTGTGAAGAAATATTATCTAACTTCATGTCCCTATTATTTGAAGGGCTTAACATGGTGAAACCTCAATTTTTTGCCATTCCCAACATACACGTCAAATATTAGCCCATTTAAAAAGTTCTAATTTTCACCTCAAAATTTGTCATTTTTCAAAGGGAACACCGATAGAAATGAACCATTTTGACATGAAAATTTCAAAATTACAAATCGATTATTATTTGACATGCATGTTGGAAATAACTTAAAAGCGAAGTTTCATCATAATGACCCCCTGAAATAATTGGATTATGAATTTTAAAATCATATTAACTTGTTATTATTTTATCATTTGAAGAAATATTATCTAACTTCATGTACCTATTATTTGAAGGGCTTAACATGGTCAAACCTCAATTTTTAGCCATTCCCAACATACACGTCAAATATTAGACCATTTAAAAATTTCCAATTTTCACCTCAAAATTTGAAATTTTTCAAAGGGAACACCTATAGAAATGAACCATTTTGACATGAAAATTTCAAATTTTGAAATCGATTTGTATTTGTCATAGATGTTGGAAATAACTTAAAAGGTAAGTATCATCATAATGACCCCCGATAATAATTGGATTATGAATTTTTAAATCATATTAACTCGTTATTGTTTTATCATGTGAAGAAATATTATCCAACTTCAAGTACCTATTATTTGAAGGGCTTAATATGGTGAAACCTCAAGTTTTAGTCATTCCCAACATACACGTCAAATATTAGCCCATTTAAAAAGTTCTAATTTTTACTCAAAATTTGTAAATTTTCAAAGAGAACACCTGTGGAAATGAACCATTTTGACATGAAAATTTCAAATTTTCAAATCGATTAGTATTTGACATGCATGTTGGAAATAACTTAAAAAGCTAAGTATCATCATAATGACCCCTAGTAATAATTGGATTATGAATTTTTAAATCATATTAACTCGTTATTGTTTTATCATGTGAAGAAATATTATCCAACTTCAAGTACCTATTATTTGAAGGGCTTAACATGGTCAAACCTCAATTTTTAGCCATTCCCTACACGTCAAATATTAGCCCATTTAAAAAGTTCTAATTTTCACCTCAAAATTTGTCAATGTCCAAAGGGAACACCTATGGAAATGAACCATTTTGACATGACAATTTCAAATTTTCAAATCGATTAGTATTTGACATGTATGTTGGAAATAACTTAAAAGCTAAGTTTCGTCATAGTGACCCCGTGAAATAATTGGATTATTAATTTTAAAATCATATTAACTCGATATTGTTTTATCATATGAAGAAATATTATCTAACTTCAAGTACCTATTATTCGAAGGGCTTAACATGGTGAAACCTCAAGTTTTAGCCATTCCCAACATACACGTCTAATATTAGCCCATTTAAAAAGTTCTAATTTTCACCTCAAAATTTGTCAATTTTCAAAGCGAACACCTATGGAAATGAACCATTTTGACATAAAAATTTCAAATTTTCAAATCGATTAGTATTTGACAAGCATGTTCAAAATTGGTAAAAAGCCATGTTTCATCATGGCAACCCCCCGAAATAACTGGCAAATGTATTTAAAAATCAAATTTACTCGACATTGTTTTATCATATGAAGAAATATTTTCTAACTTTATTTTCCTATTATTTGAAGGGCTTAACATGGTGAAACCTCAATTTTTATCCATTCTCTACACGTCAAATATTAGCCCATTTAAAAAGTTCTAATTTTCACCTCAAAATTTATTAATTTTCAAAGGGAACACCTATGGAAATGAACCATTTTGACATGAAAATTTCAAATTTTCAAATCGATTTGTATTTGTCATAGATGTTTGAAATAACTTAAAAGGTAAGTATCATCATAATGACCCCCGATAAATAATTGGATTATGAATTTTTAAATCATATTAACTCGTTATTGTTTTATCATGTGAAGAAATATTATCCAACTTCAAGTACCTATTATTTGAAGGGCTTAACATGGTCAAACCTCAATTTTTAGCCATTCCCTACACGTCAAATATTAGCCCATTTAAAAAGTTCTAATTTTCACCTCAAAATTTGTCAATGTCCAAAGGGAACACCTATGGAAATGAACCATTTTGACATGACAATTTCAAATTTTCAAATCGATTAGTATTTGACATGTATGTTGGAAATAACTTAAAAGCTAAGTTTCGTCATAGTGACCCCGTGAAATAATTGGATTATTAATTTTAAAATCATATTAACTCGATATTGTTTTATCATATGAAGAAATATTATCTAACTTCAAGTACCTATTATTCGAAGGGCTTAACATGGTGAAACCTCAAGTTTTAGCCATTCCCAACATACACGTCTAATATTAGCCCATTTAAAAAGTTCTAATTTTCACCTCAAAATTTGTCAATTTTCAAAGCGAACACCTATGGAAATGAACCATTTTGACATAAAAATTTCAAATTTTCAAATCGATTAGTATTTGACAAGCATGTTCAAAATTGGTAAAAAGCCATGTTTCATCATAGCAACCCCCTGAAATAACTGGCAAATGTATTTAAAAATCAAATTTACTCGACATTGTTTTATCATATGAAGAAATATTTTCTAACTTTATTTTCCTATTATTTGAAGGGCTTAACATGGTGAAACCTCAATTTTTATCCATTCTCTACACGTCAAATATTAGCCCATTTAAAAAGTTCTAATTTTCACCTCAAAATTTATTAATTTTCAAAGGGAACACCTATGGAAATGAACCATTTGGACATGAAAATTTCAAATTTTCAAATCGATTTGTATTTCTCATAGATGTTTGAAATAACTTAAAAGGTAAGTATCATCATAATGACCCCCGTGTAATAATTGGATTATGAATTTTTAAATCATATTAACTCGTTATTGTTTTATCATGTGAAGAAATATTATCCAACTTCAAGTACCTATTATTTGAAGGGCTTAACATGGTGAAACCTCAAGTTTTAGTCATTCCCAACATACACGTCAAATATTAGCCCATTTAAAAAGTTCTAATTTTTACTCAAAATTTGTAAATTTTCAAAGAGAACACCTGTGGAAATGAACCATTTTGACATGAAAATTTCAAATTTTCAAATCGATTAGTATTTGACATGCATGTTGGAAATAACTTAAAAGCTAAGTATCATCATAATGACCCCTAGTAATAATTGGATTATGAATTTTTAAATCATATTAACTCGTTATTGTTTTATCATGTGAAGAAATATTATCCAACTTCAAGTACCTATTATTTGAAGGGCTTAACATGGTCAAACCTCAATTTTTAGCCATTCCCTACACGTCAAATATTAGCCCATTTAAAAAGTTCTAATTTTCACCTCAAAATTTGTCAATGTCCAAAGGGAACACCTATGGAAATGAACCATTTTGACATGAAAATTTCAAATTTTCAAATCGATTAGTATTTGACATGTATGTTGGAAATAACTTAAAAGCTAACTTTCGTCATAGTGACCCCGTGAAATAATTGGATTATCAATTTTAAAATCATATTAACTCGATATTGTTTTATCATATGAAGAAATATTATCTAACTTCAAGTACCTATTATTCGAAGGGCTTAACATGGTGAAACCTCAAGTTTTAGCCATTCCCAACATACATGTCTAATATTAGCCCATTTAAAAAGTTCTAATTTTCACCTCAAAATTTGTCAATTTTCAAAGCGAACACCTATGGAAATGAAACATTTTGACATAAAAATTTCAAATTTTCAAATCGATTAGTATTTGACAAGCATGTTCAAAATTGGTAAAAAGCCATGTTTCATCATGGCAACCCCTCGAAATAACCGGCAAATGTATTTAAAAATCAAATTTACTCGACATTGTTTTATCATATGAAGAAATATTTTTTAACTTTATTTTCCTATTATTTGAAGGGCTTAACATGGTGAAACCTCAATTTTTATCCATTCTCTACACGTCAAATATTACCCCATTTAAAAAGTTCTAATTTTCACCTCAAAATTTGTCAATGTCCAAAGGGAACACCTAAAGAAATGAACCATTATGACATGAAAATTTCAAATTTTGAAATCGATTAGTATTTGATATGCATGTTGGAAATAACTTAAAAGCTAAGTATCATCATAATGACCCCCAGTAATAATTGCATTATGAATTTTCAAATCATATTAACTCGTTATTGTTTTATCATGTGAAGAAATATTACCCAACTTCAAGTACCTATTATTTGAAGGGCTTAACATGGTGAAACCTCAAGTTTTAGCCATTCCCAACATACACGTCAAATATTAGCCCATTTAAAAAGTTCTAATTTTCACTCAAAATTTGTCAATTTTCAAAGAGAACACCTATGAAAATTAACCATTTTGACATGAAAATTTCAAATTTTCAAATCGATTTGTATTTGACATACATGTTCGAAATAACTTAAAAGCTAAGTATCATCATAATGACCCCCAGTAATAATTAGATTATGAATTTTTAAATCATATTAACTCGTTATTGTTTTATCATGTGAAGAAATATTATCTAACTTCAAGTACCTATTATTTGACGGGCATAACATGGTGAAACCTCAATTTTTAGCAATTCCCAACATACACGTCAAATATTAGCCCATTTAAATAGTTTTATGTTTCACCTCAAAATTTGTCAATTTTAAAAAGAACACATATGGAAATGAACCATTTTGACATGAAAATTTCAAATTTTCAAATTGATTAGTATTTGACAAGCATGTTGGAAATTGGTAAAAAGCCATATTTCATCATGGCAACCCCCTGAAATAACTGGCAAACGTATTTAAAAATCAAATTTACTCGAAATTGTTTTACCATATGAAGAAATATTAGCTAACTTTATTTGCCTATTATTTGAAGGGCTTCACAAGGTGAAACCTCAAGTTTTAGCTATTCCCTACACGTCAAATATTAGCCCATTTAAATAGTTTAAATTTTCACCTCAAAATTTGTCAATTTCCAAAGGGAACACCTATGGAAATGAACCATTTAGACATGAAAATTTCAAATTTTCAAATCGATTATTATTTGATATGCACGTTGGAAAGAACTTAAAAGCTATGTTCCATCATAATGACCTCCCGAAATAATTGGATTATGAATTTTAAAATCATATAGACTCGATATTGTTTTATCTTGTGAAGAAATATTATCTAACTTCATGTCCCTATTATTTGAAGGGCTTAACATGGTGAAACCTCAATTTTTTGCCATTCCCAACATACACGTCAAATATTAGCGCATTTAAAAAGTTCTAATTTTCACCTCAAAATTTGTCATTTTTCAAAGGGAACACCGATAGAAATGACCCATTTTGACATGAAAATTTCAAAATTACAAATCGATTAGTATTTGACATGCATGTTGGAAATAACTTAAAAGCGAAGTTTCATCATAATGACCCCCCGAAATAATTGGATTATGAATTTTAAAATCATATTAACTTGTTATTATTTTATCATTTGAAGAAATATTATCCAACTTCAAGTACTTATTATTTGAAGGGCTTAACATGGTCAAACCTCAATGTTTAGCCATTCCCACATACACGTCAAATATTAGCCCATTTAAAAAGTTCTAATTTTCACCTCAAAATTTGTCAATGTCCAAAGGGAACGCCTATGGAAATGAACCATTTTGACATGAAAATTTCAAATTTTCAAATCGATTAGTATTTGACATGTATGTTGGAAATAACTTAAAAGCTAAGTTTCGTCATAGTGACCCCGTGAAATAATTGGATTATTAATTTTAAAATCATATTAACTCGATATTGTTTTATCATATGAAGAAATATTATCTAACTTCAAGTACCTATTATTCGAAGGGCTTAACATGGTGAAACCTCAAGTTTTAGCCATTCCCAACATACATGTCTAATATTAGCCCATTTAAAAAGTTCTAATTTTCACCTCAAAATTTGTCAATTTTCAAAGCGAACACCTATGGAAATGAACCATTTTGACATATAAATTTCAAATTTTCAAATCGATTAGTATTTGACAAGCATGTTCAAAATTGGTAAAAAGCCATATTTCATCATGGCAACCCCCTGAAATAACTGGCAAATGTATTTAAAAATCAAATTTACTCGACATTGTTTTATCATATGAAGAAATATTTTCTAACTTTATTTTCCTATTATTTGAAGGGCTTAACATGGTGAAACCTCAATTTTTATCCATTCTCTACACGTCAAATATTAGCCCATTTAAAAAGTTCTAATTTTCACCTCAAAATTTATTAATTTTCAAAGGGAACACCTATGGAAATGAACCATTTTGACATGAAAATTTCAAATTTTCAAATCGATTTGTATTTGTCATAGATGTTTGAAATAACTTAAAAGGTAAGTATCATCATAATGACCCCCAGTAATAATTGGATTATGAATTTTTAAATCATATTAACTCGTTATTGTTTTATCATGTGAAGAAATATTATCCAACTTCAAGTACCTATTATTTGAAGGGCTTAACATGGTCAAACCTCAATTTTTAGCCATTCCCTACACGTCAAATATTAGCCCATTTAAAAAGTTCTAATTTTCACCTCAAAATTTGTCAATGTCCAAAGGGAACACCTATGGAAATGAACCATTTTGACATGACAATTTCAAATTTTCAAATCGATTAGTATTTGACATGTATGTTGGAAATAACTTAAAAGCTAAGTTTCGTCATAGTGACCCCGTGAAATAATTGGATTATTAATTTTAAAATCATATTAACTCGATATTGTTTTATCATATGAAGAAATATTATCTAACTTCAAGTACCTATTATTCAAAGGGCTTAACATGGTGAAACCTCAAGTTTTAGCCATTCCCAACATACACGTCTAATATTAGCCCATTTAAAAAGTTCTAATTTTCACCTCAAAATTTGTCAATTTTCAAAGCGAACACCTATGGAAATGAACCATTTTGACATATAAATTTCAAATTTTCAAATCGATTAGTATTTGACAAGCATGTTCAAAATTGGTAAAAAGCCATGTTTCATCATGGCAACCCCCTGAAATAACTGGCAAATGTATTTAAAAATCAAATTTACTCGACATTGTTTTATCATATGAAGAAATATTTTCTAACTTTATTTTCCTATTATTTGAAGGGCTTAACATGGTGAAACCTCAATTTTTATCCATTCTCTACACGTCAAATATTAGCCCATTTAAAAAGTTCTAATTTTCACCTCAAAATTTATTAATTTTCAAAGGGAACACCTATGGAAATGAACCATTTTGACATGAAAATTTCAAATTTTCAAATCGATTTGTATTTGTCATAGATGTTTGAAATAACTTAAAAGGTAAGTATCATCATAATGACCCCCGGTAATAATTGGATTATGAATTTTTAAATCATATTAACTCGTTATTGTTTTATCATGTGAAGAAATATTATCCAACTTCAAGTACCTATTATTTGAAGGGCTTAACATGGTCAAACCTCAATTTTTAGCCATTCCCTACACGTCAAATATTAGCCCATTTAAAAAGTTCTAATTTTCACCTCAAAATTTGTCAATGTCCAAAGGGAACACCTATGGAAATGAACCATTTTGACATGACAATTTCAAATTTTCAAATCGATTAGTATTTGACATGTATGTTGGAAATAACTTAAAAGCTAAGTTTCGTCATAGTGACCCCGTGAAATAATTGGATTATTAATTTTAAAATCATATTAACTCGATATTGTTTTATCATATGAAGAAATATTATCTAACTTCAAGTACCTATTATTCAAAGGGCTTAACATGGTGAAACCTCAAGTTTTAGCCATTCCCAACATACACGTCTAATATTAGCCCATTTAAAAAGTTCTAATTTTCACCTCAAAATTTGTCAATTTTCAAAGCGAACACCTATGGAAATGAACCATTTTGACATAAAAATTTCAAATTTTCAAATCGATTAGTATTTGACAAGCATGTTCAAAATTGGTAAAAAGCCATGTTTCATCATGGCAACCCCCCGAAATAACTGGCAAATGTATTTAAAAATCAAATTTACTCGACATTGTTTTATCATATGAAGAAATATTTTCTAACTTTATTTTCCTATTATTTGAAGGGCTTAACATGGTGAAACCTCAATTTTTATCCATTCTCTACACGTCAAATATTAGCCCATTTAAAAAGTTCTAATTTTCACCTCAAAATTTATTAATTTTCAAAGGGAACACCTATGGAAATGAACCATTTTGACATGAAAATTTCAAATTTTCAAATCGATTTGTATTTCTCATAGATGTTTGAAATAACTTAAAAGGTAAGTATCATCATAATGACCCCCAGTAATAATTGGATTATGAATTTTTAAATCATATTAACTCGTTATTGTTTTATCATGTGAAGAAATATTATCCAACTTCAAGTACCTATTATTTGAAGGGCTTAACATGGTGAAACCTCAAGTTTTAGTCATTCCCAACATACACGTCAAATATTAGCCCATTTAAAAAGTTCTAATTTTTACTCAAAATTTGTAAATTTTCAAAGAGAACACCTGTGGAAATGAACCATTTTGACATGAAAATTTCAAATTTTCAAATCGATTAGTATTTGACATGCATGTTGGAAATAACTTAAAAGCTAAGTATCATCATAATGACCCCTAGTAATAATTGGATTATGAATTTTTAAATCATATTAACTCGTTATTGTTTTATCATGTGAAGAAATATTATCCAACTTCAAGTACCTATTATTTGAAGGGCTTAACATGGTCAAACCTCAATTTTTAGCCATTCCCTACACGTCAAATATTAGCCCATTTAAAAAGTTCTAATTTTCACCTCAAAATTTGTCAATGTCCAAAGGGAACACCTATGGAAATGAACCATTTTGACATGAAAATTTCAAATTTTCAAATCGATTAGTATTTGACATGTATGTTGGAAATAACTTAAAAGCTAACTTTCGTCATAGTGACCCCGTGAAATAATTGGATTATCAATTTTAAAATCATATTAACTCGATATTGTTTTATCATATGAAGAAATATTATCTAACTTCAAGTACCTATTATTCGAAGGGCTTAACATGGTGAAACCTCAAGTTTTAGCCATTCCCAACATACATGTCTAATATTAGCCCATTTAAAAAGTTCTAATTTTCACCTCAAAATTTGTCAATTTTCAAAGCGAACACCTATGGAAATGAAACATTTTGACATAAAAATTTCAAATTTTCAAATCGATTAGTATTTGACAAGCATGTTCAAAATTGGTAAAAAGCCATGTTTCATCATGGCAACCCCCTGAAATAACTGGCAAATGTATTTAAAAATCAAATTTACTCGACATTGTTTTATCATATGAAGAAATATTTTTTAACTTTATTTTCCTATTATTTGAAGGGCTTAACATGGTGAAACCTCAATTTTTATCCATTCTCTACACGTCAAATATTACCCCATTTAAAAAGTTCTAATTTTCACCTCAAAATTTGTCAATGTCCAAAGGGAACACCTAAAGAAATGAACCATTATGACATGAAAATTTCAAATTTTGAAATCGATTAGTATTTGATATGCATGTTGGAAATAACTTAAAAGCTAAGTATCATCATAATGACCCCCGGAATAATTGGATTATGAATTTTCAAATCATATTAACTCGTTATTGTTTTATCATGTGAAGAAATATTACCCAACTTCAAGTACCTATTATTTGAAGGGCTTAACATGGTGAAACCTCAAGTTTTAGCCATTCCCAACATACACGTCAAATATTAGCCCATTTAAAAAGTTCTAATTTTCACTCAAAATTTGTCAATTTTCAAAGAGAACACCTATGAAAATTAACCATTTTGACATGAAAATTTCAAATTTTCAAATCGATTTGTATTTGACATACATGTTCGAAATAACTTAAAAGCTAAGTATCATCATAATGACCCCCAGTAATAATTAGATTATGAATTTTTAAATCATATTAACTCGTTATTGTTTTATCATGTGAAGAAATATTATCTAACTTCAAGTACCTATTATTTGACGGGCATAACATGGTGAAACCTCAATTTTTAGCAATTCCCAACATACACGTCAAATATTAGCCCATTTAAATAGTTTTATGTTTCACCTCAAAATTTGTCAATTTTAAAAAGAACACATATGGAAATGAACCATTTTGACATGAAAATTTCAAATTTTCAAATTGATTAGTATTTGACAAGCATGTTGGAAATTGGTAAAAAGCCATATTTCATCATGGCAACCCCCTGAAATAACTGGCAAACGTATTTAAAAATCAAATTTACTCGAAATTGTTTTACCATATGAAGAAATATTATCTAACTTTATTTGCCTATTATTTGAAGGGCTTCACAAGGTGAAACCTCAAGTTTTAGCTATTCCCTACACGTCAAATATTAGCCCATTTAAATAGTTTAAATTTTCACCTCAAAATTTGTCAATTTCCAAAGGGAACACCTATGGAAATGAACCATTTAGACATGAAAATTTCAAATTTTCAAATCGATTATTATTTGATATGCACGTTGGAAAGAACTTAAAAGCTATGTTCCATCATAATGACCTCCCGAAATAATTGGATTATGAATTTTAAAATCATATAGACTCGATATTGTTTTATCTTGTGAAGAAATATTATCTAACTTCATGTCCCTATTATTTGAAGGGCTTAACATGGTGAAACCTCAATTTTTTGCCATTCCCAACATACACGTCAAATATTAGCGCATTTAAAAAGTTCTAATTTTCACCTCAAAATTTGTCATTTTTCAAAGGGAACACCGATAGAAATGACCCATTTTGACATGAAAATTTCAAAATTACAAATCGATTAGTATTTGACATGCATGTTGGAAATAACTTAAAAGCGAAGTTTCATCATAATGACCCCCTGAAATAATTGGATTATGAATTTTAAAATCATATTAACTTGTTATTATTTTATCATTTGAAGAAATATTATCCAACTTCAAGTACTTATTATTTGAAGGGCTTAACATGGTCAAACCTCAATGTTTAGCCATTCCCTACACGTCAAATATTAGCCCATTTAAAAAGTTCTAATTTTCACCTCAAAATTTGTCAATGTCCAAAGGGAACGCCTATGGAAATGAACCATTTTGACATGAAAATTTCAAATTTTCAAATCGATTAGTATTTGACATGTATGTTGGAAATAACTTAAAAGCTAAGTTTCGTCATAGTGACCCCGTGAAATAATTGGATTATTAATTTTAAAATCATATTAACTCGATATTGTTTTATCATATGAAGAAATATTATCTAACTTCAAGTACCTATTATTCGAAGGGCTTAACATGGTGAAACCTCAAGTTTTAGCCATTCCCAACATACATGTCTAATATTAGCCCATTTAAAAAGTTCTAATTTTCACCTCAAAATTTGTCAATTTTCAAAGCGAACACCTATGGAAATGAACCATTTTGACATATAAATTTCAAATTTTCAAATCGATTAGTATTTGACAAGCATGTTCAAAATTGGTAAAAAGCCATGTTTCATCATGGCAACCCCCCGAAATAACCGGCAAATGTATTTAAAAATCAAATTTACTCGACATTGTTTTATCATATGAAGAAATATTTTCTAACTTTATTTTCCTATTATTTGAAGGGCTTAACATGGTGAAACCTCAATTTTTATCCATTCTCTACACGTCAAATATTAGCCCATTTAAAAAGTTCTAATTTTCACCTCAAAATTTGTCAACGTCCAAAGGGAACACCTAAAGAAATGAACCATTTTGACATGAAAATTTCAAATTTTCAAATCGATTAGTATTTGACATGCATGTTGGAAATAACTTAAAAGCTAAGTATCATCATAATGACCCCCAGTAATAATTGGATTATGAATTTTTAAATCATATTAACTCGTTATTGTTTTATCATGTGAAGAAATATTACCCAACTTCAAGTACCTATTATTTGAAGGGCTTAACATGGTGAAACCTCAAGTTTTAGCCATTCCCAACATACACGTCAAATATTAGCCCATTTAAAAAGTTCTAATTTTCAATCAAAATTTGTCAATTTTCAAAGAGAACACCTATGAAAATGAACCATTTTGACATGAAAATTTCAAATTTTCAAATCGATTATTATTTGACATGCATGTTGGAAATAACTTAAAAGCTAAGTTTCATCATAATGACCCCCTGAAATAATTGGATAATGAATTTTAAAATCATATTAACTCGTTATTGTTTTATCATTTGATGAAATATTATCTAACTTCATGTACATATTATTTGAAGGGCTTAACATGGTGAAACCTCAAGTTTTAGCCATTCCCAACATACACGTCTAATATTAGCCCATTTAAAAAGTTCTAATTTTCACCTCAAAATTTGTCAATTTTCAAAGCGAACACCTATGGAAATGAACCATTTTGACATAAAACTTTCAAATTTTAAAATCGATTAGTATTTGACAAGCATGTTCAAAATTGGTAAAAAGCCATGTTTCATCATGGCAACCCCCTGAAATAACTGGCAAATGTATTTAAAAATCAAATTTACTCGACATTGTTTTATCATATGAAGAAATATTTTCTAACTTTATTTTCCTATTATTTGAAGGGCTTAACATGGTGAAACCTCAATTTTTATCCATTCTCTACACGTCAAATATTAGCCCATTTAAAAAGTTCTAATTTTCACCTCAAAATTTGTCAATGTCCAAAGGGAACACCTAAAGAAATGAACCATTTTGACATGAAAATTTAAAATTTTCAAATCGATTAGTATTTGACATGCATGTTGGAAATAACTTAAAAGCTAAGTATCATCATAATGACCCCCAGTAATAATTGGATTATGAATTTCTAAATCATATTAACTCGTTATTGTGTTATCATGTGAAGAAATATTACCCAACTTCAAGTACCTATTATTTGAAGGGCTTAACATGGTGAAACCTCAAGTTTTAGCCATTCCCAACATACACGTCAAATATTAGCCCATTTAAAAAGTTCTAATTTTCACTCAAAATTTCTCAATTTTCAAAGAGAACACCTATGAAAATGAACCATTTTGACATGAAAATTTCAAATTTTCAAATCGATTAGTATTTGACATGCATGTTGGAAATAACTTAAAAGCTAAGTTTCATCATAATGACCCCCCGAAATAATTGGATTATTAATTTTAAAATCATATTAACTCGTTATTGTTTTATCATTTGATGAAATATTATCTAACTTCATGTACATATTATTTGAAGGGCTTAACATGGTGAAACCTCAAGTTTTAGCCATTCCCAACATACACGTCTAATATTAGCCCATTTAAAAAGTTCTAATTTTCACCTCAAAATTTGTCAATTTTCAAAGAGAACACCTATGGAAATGAACCATTTTGACATAAAAATTTCAAATTTTCAAATCGATTAGTATTTGACAAGCATGTTCAAAATTGGTAAAAAGCCATGTTTCATCATGGCAACCCCCCGAAATAACCGGCAAATGTATTTAAAAATCAAATTTACTCGACATTGTTTTATCATATGAAGAAATATTTTCTAACTTTATTTTCCTATTATTTGAAGGGCTTAACATGGTGAAACCTCAATTTTTATCCATTCTCTACACGTCAAATATTAGCCCATTTAAAAAGTTCTAATTTTCACCTCAAAATTTGTCAACGTCCAAAGGGAACACCTAAAGAAATGAACCATTTTGACATGAAAATTTCAAATTTTCAAATCGATTAGTATTTGACATGCATGTTGGAAATAACTTAAAAGCTAAGTATCATCATAATGACCCCCAGTAATAATTGGATTATGAATTTTTAAATCATATTAACTCGTTATTGTTTTATCATGTGAAGAAATATTACCCAACTTCAAGTACCTATTATTTGAAGGGCTTAACATGGTGAAACCTCAAGTTTTAGCCATTCCCAACATACACGTCAAATATTAGCCCATTTAAAAAGTTCTAATTTTCAATCAAAATTTGTCAATTTTCAAAGAGAACACCTATGAAAATGAACCATTTTGACATGAAAATTTCAAATTTTCAAATCGATTATTATTTGACATGCATGTTGGAAATAACTTAAAAGCTAAGTTTCATCATAATGACCCCCTGAAATAATTGGATAATGAATTTTAAAATCATATTAACTCGTTATTGTTTTATCATTTGATGAAATATTATCTAACTTCATGTACATATTATTTGAAGGGCTTAACATGGTGAAACCTCAAGTTTTAGCCATTCCCAACATACACGTCTAATATTAGCCCATTTAAAAAGTTCTAATTTTCACCTCAAAATTTGTCAATTTTCAAAGCGAACACCTATGGAAATGAACCATTTTGACATAAAACTTTCAAATTTTAAAATCGATTAGTATTTGACAAGCATGTTCAAAATTGGTAAAAAGCCATGTTTCATCATGGCAACCCCCCGAAATAACCGGCAAATGTATTTAAAAATCAAATTTACTCGACATTGTTTTATCATATGAAGAAATATTTTCTAACTTTATTTTCCTATTATTTGAAGGGCTTAACATGGTGAAACCTCAATTTTTATCCATTCTCTACACGTCAAATATTAGCCCATTTAAAAAGTTCTAATTTTCACCTCAAAATTTGTCAATGTCCAAAGGGAACACCTAAAGAAATGAACCATTTTGACATGAAAATTTAAAATTTTCAAATCGATTAGTATTTGACATGCATGTTGGAAATAACTTAAAAGCTAAGTATCATCATAATGACCCCCAGTAATAATTGGATTATGAATTTCTAAATCATATTAACTCGTTATTGTGTTATCATGTGAAGAAATATTACCCAACTTCAAGTACCTATTATTTGAAGGGCTTAACATGGTGAAACCTCAAGTTTTAGCCATTCCCAACATACACGTCAAATATTAGCCCATTTAAAAAGTTCTAATTTTCACTCAAAATTTCTCAATTTTCAAAGAGAACACCTATGAAAATGAACCATTTTGACATGAAAATTTCAAATTTTCAAATCGATTAGTATTTGACATGCATGTTGGAAATAACTTAAAAGCTAAGTTTCATCATAATGACCCCCTGAAATAATTGGATTATTAATTTTAAAATCATATTAACTCGTTATTGTTTTATCATTTGATGAAATATTATCTAACTTCATGTACATATTATTTGAAGGGCTTAACATGGTGAAACCTCAAGTTTTAGCCATTCCCAACATACACGTCTAATATTAGCCCATTTAAAAAGTTCTAATTTTCACCTCAAAATTTGTCAATTTTCAAAGAGAACACCTATGGAAATGAACCATTTTGACATAAAAATTTCAAATTTTCAAATCGATTAGTATTTGACAAGCATGTTCAAAATTGGTAAAAAGCCATGTTTCATCATGGCAACCCCCTGAAATAACTCGGCAAATGTATTTAAAAATCAAATTTACTCGACATTGTTTTATCATATGAAGAAATATTTTCTAACTTTATTTTCCTATTATTTGAAGGGCTTAACATGGTGAAACCTCAATTTTTATCCATTCTCTACACGTCAAATATTAGCCCAATTAAAAAGTTCTAATTTTCACCTCAAAATTTGTCAATGTCCAAAGGGAACACCTAAAGAAATGAACCATTTTGACATGAAAATTTCAAATTTTCAAATCGATTAGTATTTGACATGCATGTTGGAAATAACTTAAAAGCTAAGTATCATCATAATGACCCCCAGTAATAATTGGATTATAAATTTCTAAATCATATTAACTCGTTATTGTTTTATCATGTGAAGAAATATTACCCAACTTCAAGTACCTATTATTTGAAGGGCTTAACATGGTGAAACCTCAAGTTTTAGCCATTCCCAACATACACGTCAAATATTAGCCCATTTAAAAAGTTCTAATTTTCACTCAAAATTTCTCAATTTTCAAAGAGAACACCTATAAAAATGAACCATTTTGACATGAAAATTACAAATTTTCAAATCGATTAGTATTTGACATGCATGTTGGAAATAACTTAAAAGCTAAGTTTCATCATAGTGACCCCCTGAAATAATTGCATTATTAATTTTAAAATCATATTAACTCGATATTGTTTTATCATGTGAAGAAATATTATCTAACTTCAAGTACCTATTATTTGAAGCGCTTAACATGGTGAAACCTCAATTTTTAACCATTCCCTACACGTCAAATATTAGCCCATTTAAAAAGTTCTAATTTTCACCTCAAAATTTGTCAATTTCCAAAGGGAACACCTATAGAAATGAACCATTTTGACATGAAAATTTCAAATTTTCAAATCGATTTGTATTTGACATACATGTTGGAAATAACTTAAAACCTAAGTATCATCATAATGACCCCCAGTAATAATTGGATTATGAATTTTTAAATCATACTAACTCGTTATTGTTTTATCATGTGAAGAAATATTATTCAACTTCAAGTACCTATTATTTGAAGGGCTTAACATGGTGAAACCTCAAGTTTTAGCCATTCCCAACATATACGTCAAATATTAGCCCATTTAACAAGTTCTAATTTTCACCTCAAAATTTGTCAATTTTCAAAGAGAACACCTATGGAAAAGAACCTTTTTGACATGAAAATTTAAAATTTTCAAATCGATTAGTATTTGACATGCATGTTGGAAATAACTTAAAAGCGAAGTTTAATCATAATGACCCCCTAAAATAATTGGATTATGAATTTTAAAATAATATTAACTCGATATTGTTTTTTCATGTGAAGAAATATTATCTAACTTCAAGTACCTATTATTTGACGGGCATAACATGGTGAAACCTCAATTTTTAGCCATTCCCATCATACACGTCAAATATTATCCCATTTAAAAAGGTTTAAGTTTCACCTCAAAACTTGTCAATTTTCAAAAAGAACACATATGGAAATGAAGCATTTTGACATGAAAATTTCAAATTTTCAAATTGATTAGTATTTGACAAGCATGTTTGAAATTGGTAAAAAGCCATGTTTCATCATGGCAACCCCCTGAAATAACTGGCAAACGTATTTAAAAATCAAATTTACTCGAAATTGTTTTATCATATGAAGAAATATTATCTAACTTTATTTGCTTATTGTTTGAAGGGCTAAACATGGTGAAACCTCAATTTTTAGCCATTCCCTACACGTCAAATATTAGCCCATTTAAAAAGTTCTAATTTTCACCTCAAAATTTGTCAATTTCCAAAGGGAACACCTATGGAAATGAACCATTTTGACATAAAAATTTCAAATTTTTAAATCGATTAGTATTTGACATGCATGTTGGAAATAACTTAAAAGCTAAGTTTCATCATAATGACCCCCTGAAATAATTGGATTATTAATTTTAAAATCATATTAACTCGTTCTTATATAATCATTTAAACAAATATTATCTAACTTCATGTACCTATTATTTGAAGGGCTTAACATGGTCAAACCTTAAATTTTAGCCATTCCCAACATACACGTCAAATATTAGCCCATTTAAAAAGTTCTAATTGTCACCTCAAAATTTGTCATTTTTTCAAGGGAACACAAAATGAACCATTTTGACATGAAAATTTCAAATTTTCAAATTGATTAGAATTTGACAAGTATGTTGGAAATTGGTAAAAAGCCATTTTTCATCATGGCAACCCCCTGAAATAACTGGCAAACGTATTTAAAAATGAAATTTTCTCAATATTGTTTTATCATATGAACAAATATTATCTAACTTTATTTGCCTATTATTTGAAGGGCTTGACATGGTGAAACCTCAATTTTTAGCCATTCCCTACACGTCAAATATTAGCCCATTTAAATAGTTCAAATTTTCACCTCAAAATTTGTCAATATCCAAACGGAACACTCGTGGAAATGAACCATTTTGACACGAAAATTTCAAATTTTCAAATCGATTAGTATTTCACATGCATGTTGGAAATAACTTAAAAGCTAAGTTCATTATAGTGACCCCCTGAAATAATTGGATTATTAATTTTAAAATCATATTAACTCGTTATTATATAATCATTTAAAGAAATATTATCTAACTGCATGTACCTATTATTTGAAGGGCTTAACATGGTCAAACCTTAAATTTTAGCCATTCCCAACATACACGTCAAATATTAGCCCATTTAAAAAGTTCTAATTGTCACCTCAAAATTTGTCATTTTTTCAAGGGAACACAAAATGAACCATTTTGACATGAAAATTTCAAATTTTCAAATTGATTAGAATTTGACAAGTATGTTGGAAATTGGTAAAAAGCCATTTTTCATCATGGCAACCCCCCGAAATAACCGGCAAACGTATTTAAAAATGAAATTTTCTCAATATTGTTTTATCATATGAACAAATATTATCTAACTTTATTTGCCTATTATTTGAAGGGCTTGACATGGTGAAACCTCAATTTTTAGCCATTCCCTACACGTCAAATATTAGCCCATTTAAATAGTTCAAATTTTCACCTCAAAATTTGTCAATATCCAAACGGAACACCTGTGGAAATGAACCATTTTGACACGAAAATTTCAAATTTTCAAATCGATTAGTATTTCACATGCATGTTGGAAATAACTTAAAAGCTAAGTTTCATCATAGTGACCCCCTGAAATAATTGGATTATTAATTTTAAAATCATATTAACTCGATATTGTTTTATCATGTGAAGAAATATTATCTAACTTCAAGTACCTATTATTTGAAGCGCCTACCATGGTGAAACCTCAATTTTTAGCCATTCCCTACACGTCAAATATTAGCCCATTTAAAAAGTTCTAATTTTCACCTCAAAATTTGTCAATTTCCAAACGGAACACCTGTGGAAATGAACCATTTTGACATGAAAATTTCAAATTTTCAAATCGATTAGTATTTCACATGCGTGTTGGAAATAACTTAAAAGCTAAGTTTCATCATAGTGACCCCCTGAAATAATTGGATTATTAATTTTAAAATCATATTAACTCGATATTGTTTTATCATGTGTAGAGATATTATCTAACTTCAAGTACCTATGATTTGAAGCGCTTAACATGGTGAAACCTCAATTTTTAGCCATTCCCTACACGTCAAATATTAGCCCATTTAAAAAGTTCTAATTTTCACATCAAAATTTGTCAATTTCAAAAGGGAACACCTATAGAAATGAACCATTTTGACATGAAAATTTCAAATTTTCAAATCGATTAGTATTTGATATGCATGTTGGTAATAAGTTAAAAGCGAAGTTTCATCATACTGACCCTCTGAAATAATTGGATTATGAATTTTAAAATCATATTAACTCGATATTGTTTTCTCATGTGAAGAAATATTATCTAACTTCAAGTACCTATTATTTGAAGGGCTTAACATGGTGCAATCTCAATTTTTAGCCATTCCCAACATACACGTCAAACATTAGCCCATTTAAAAAGTTTTAAGTTTCACATCAAAACGTGTCAATTTTCATAAAGAACACATATGGAAATAAACCATTTTGACATGAAAATTTCAAATTTTCAAATTAATTAGTATTTGACAAGCATGTTGGAAATTGGTAAAAAGCCATGTTTCATCATGGTAACCCCCTGAAATAACTGGCAAACGTATTTAAAAATCAAATTTACTCGAAATTGTTTTATCATATGAAGAAATATTATCTAACTTTATTTGCCTATTATTTGAAGGGCTTAACATGGTGAAACCTCAATTTTTAGCCATTCCCTACACGTCAAATATTAGCCATTTAAAAAGTTCTAAATTTCACCTCAAAATTTGTCAATTTCCAAAGGGAACACCTATGGAAATGAACCATTTTGACATGAAAATTTCAAATTTTCAAATCGATTAGTATTTGACATGCATGTTGGAAATAACTTTAAAGCTAAGTTTCATCATAGTGACCCCGTAAAATAATTGGATTATTAATTTTAAAATCATATTAACTAGATATTGTTTTATCATATGAAGAAATATTATCTAACTTCAAGTACCTATTATTTGAAGCGCTTAACATGGTGAAACCTCAACTTTTAGCCATTCCCTACACGTCAAATATTAGCCCATTTAAAAAGTTCTAAGTTACACCTCAAAATTTGTCAATGTCCAAAGGGAACACCTATGGAAAAGAACCTTTTTGACATGAAAATTTAAAATTTTCAAATCGATTAGTATTTGACATGCATGTTGGAAATAACTTAAAAGCGAAGTTTAATCATAATGACCCCCTAAAATAATTGGATTATGAATTTTAAAATAATATTAACTCGATATTGTTTTTTCATGTGAAGAAATATTATCTAACTTCAAGTACCTATTATTTGACGGGCATAACATGGTGAAACCTCAATTTTTAGCCATTCCCATCATACACGTCAAATATTATCCCATTTAAAAAGGTTTAAGTTTCACCTCAAAACTTGTCAATTTTCAAAAAGAACACATATGGAAATGAAGCATTTTGACATGAAAATTTCAAATTTTCAAATTGATTAGTATTTGACAAGCATGTTTGAAATTGGTAAAAAGCCATGTTTCATCATGGCAACCCCCTGAAATAACTGGCAAACGTATTTAAAAATCAAATTTACTCGAAATTGTTTTATCATATGAAGAAATATTATCTAACTTTATTTGCTTATTATTTGAAGGGCTAAACATGGTGAAACCTCAATTTTTAGCCATTCCCTACACGTCAAATATTAGCCCATTTAAAAAGTTCTAATTTTCACCTCAAAATTTGTCAATTTCCAAAGGGAACACCTATGGAAATGAACCATTTTGACATAAAAATTTCAAATTTTTAAATCGATTAGTATTTGACATGCATGTTGGAAATAACTTAAAAGCTAAGTTTCATCATAATGACCCCCCGAAATAATTGGATTATTAATTTTAAAATCATATTAACTCGTTATTATATAATCATTTAAACAAATATTATCTAACTTCATGTACCTATTATTTGAAGGGCTTAACATGGTCAAACCTTAAATTTTAGCCATTCCCAACATACACGTCAAATATTAGCCCATTTAAAAAGTTCTAATTGTCACCTCAAAATTTGTCATTTTTTCAAGGGAACACAAAATGAACCATTTTGACATGAAAATTTCAAATTTTCAAATTGATTAGAATTTGACAAGTATGTTGGAAATTGGTAAAAAGCCATTTTTCATCATGGCAACCCCCTGAAATAACTGGCAAACGTATTTAAAAATGAAATTTTCTCAATATTGTTTTATCATATGAACAAATATTATCTAACTTTATTAGCCTATTATTTGAAGGGCTTGACATGGTGAAACCTCAATTTTTAGCCATTCCCTACACGTCAAATATTAGCCCATTTAAATAGTTCAAATTTTCACCTCAAAATTTGTCAATATCCAAACGGAACACCTGTGGAAATGAACCATTTTGACACGAAAATTTCAAATTTTCAAATCGATTAGTATTTCACATGCATGTTGGAAATAACTTAAAAGCTAAGTTCATTATAGTGACCCCCTGAAATAATTGGATTATTAATTTTAAAATCATATTAACTCGTTATTATATAATCATTTAAAGAAATATTATCTAACTTCATGTACCTATTATTTGAAGGGCTTAACATGGTCAAACCTTAAATTTTAGCCATTCCCAACATACACGTCAAATATTAGCCCATTTAAAAAGTTCTAATTGTCACCTCAAAATTTGTCATTTTTTCAAGGGAACACAAAATGAACCATTTTGACATGAAAATTTCAAATTTTCAAATTGATTAGAATTTGACAAGTATGTTGGAAATTGGTAAAAAGCCATTTTTCATCATGGCAACCCCCTGAAATAACCGGCAAACGTATTTAAAAATGAAATTTTCTCAATATTGTTTTATCATATGAACAAATATTATCTAACTTTATTTGCCTATTATTTGAAGGGCTTGACATGGTGAAACCTCAATTTTTAGCCATTCCCTACACGTCAAATATTAGCCCATTTAAATAGTTCAAATTTTCACCTCAAAATTTGTCAATATCCAAACGGAACACCTGTGGAAATGAACCATTTTGACACGAAAATTTCAAATTTTCAAATCGATTAGTATTTCACATGCATGTTGGAAATAACTTAAAAGCTAAGTTTCATCATAGTGACCCCCTGAAATAATTGGATTATTAATTTTAAAATCATATTAACTCGATATTGTTTTATCATGTGAAGAAATATTATCTAACTTCAAGTACCTATTATTTGAAGCGCCTACCATGGTGAAACCTCAATTTTTAGCCATTCCCTACACGTCAAATATTAGCCCATTTAAAAAGTTCTAATTTTCACCTCAAAATTTGTCAATTTCCAAACGGAACACCTGTGGAAATGAACCATTTTGACATGAAAATTTCAAATTTTCAAATCGATTAGTATTTCACATGCGTGTTGGAAATAACTTAAAAGCTAAGTTTCATCATAGTGACCCCCTGAAATAATTGGATTATTAATTTTAAAATCATATTAACTCGATATTGTTTTATCATGTGCAGAGATATTATCTAACTTCAAGTACCTATGATTTGAAGCGCTTAACATGGTGAAACCTCAATTTTTAGCCATTCCCTACACGTCAAATATTAGCCCATTTAAAAAGTTCTAATTTTCACATCAAAATTTGTCAATTTCAAAAGGGAACACCTATAGAAATGAACCATTTTGACATGAAAATTTCAAATTTTCAAATCGATTAGTATTTGATATGCATGTTGGTAATAAGTTAAAAGCGAAGTTTCATCATACTGACCCTCCGAAATAATTGGATTATGAATTTTAAAATCATATTAACTCGATATTGTTTTCTCATGTGAAGAAATATTATCTAACTTCAAGTACCTATTATTTGAAGGGCTTAACATGGTGCAATCTCAATTTTTAGCCATTCCCAACATACACGTCAAACATTAGCCCATTTAAAAAGTTTTAAGTTTCACATCAAAACGTGTCAATTTTCATAAAGAACACATATGGAAATAAACCATTTTGACATGAAAATTTCAAATTTTCAAATTAATTAGTATTTGACAAGCATGTTGGAAATTGGTAAAAAGCCATGTTTCATCATGGTAACCCCCCGAAATAAGCGGCAAACGTATTTAAAAATCAAATTTACTCGAAATTGTTTTATCATATGAAGAAATATTATCTAACTTTATTTGCCTATTATTTGAAGGGCTTAACATGGTGAAACCTCAATTTTTAGCCATTCCCTACACGTCAAATATTAGCCATTTAAAAAGTTCTAAATTTCACCTCAAAATTAGTCAATTTCCAAAGGGAACACCTATGGAAATGAACCATTTTGACATGAAAATTTCAAATTTTCAAATCGATTAGTATTTGACATGCATGTTGGAAATAACTTTAAAGCTAAGTTTCATCATAGTGACCCCGTAAAATAATTGGATTATTAATTTTAAAATCATATTAACTAGATATTGTTTTATCATATGAAGAAATATTATCTAACTTCAAGTACCTATTATTTGAAGCGCTTAACATGGTGAAACCTCAACTTTTAGCCATTCCCTACACGTCAAATATTAGCCCATTTAAAAAGTTCTAAGTTACACCTCAAAATTTGTCAATGTCCAAAGGGAACACCTATGGAAATGAACCATTTTGACATGAAAATTTCAAATTTTCAAATCGATTAGTATTTGACATGCATGTTGGAAATAACTTTAAAGCTAAGTTTCATCATAGTGACCCCGTAAAATAATTGGATTATTAATTTTAAAATCATATTAACTAGATATTGTTTTATCATATGAAGAAATATTATCTAACTTCAAGTACCTATTATTTGAAGCGCTTAACATGGTGAAACCTCAACTTTTAGCCATTCCCTACACGTCAAATATTAGCCCATTTAAAAAGTTCTAAGTTACACCTCAAAATTTGTCAATGTCCAAAGGGAACACCTATGGAAAAGAACCTTTTTGACATGAAAATTTAAAATTTTCAAATCGATTAGTATTTGACATGCATGTTGGAAATAACTTAAAAGCGAAGTTTAATCATAATGACCCCCTAAAATAATTGGATTATGAATTTTAAAATCATATTAACTCGATATTGTTTTTTCATGTGAAGAAATATTATCTAACTTCAAGTACCTATTATTTGACGGGCATAACATGGTGAAACCTCAATTTTTAGCCATTCCCATCATACACGTCAAATATTATCCCATTTAAAAAGGTTTAAGTTTCACCTCAAAACTTGTCAATTTTCAAAAAGAACACATATGGAAATGAAGCATTTTGACATGAAAATTTCAAATTTTCAAATTGATTAGTATTTGACAAGCATGTTTGAAATTGCTAAAAAGCCATGTTTCATCATGGCAACCCCCTGAAATAACTGGCAAACGTATTTAAAAATCAAATTTACTCGAAATTGTTTTATCATATGAAGAAATATTATCTAACTTTATTTGCTTATTATTTGAAGGGCTAAACATGGTGAAACCTCAATTTTTAGCCATTCCCTACACGTCAAATATTAGCCCATTTAAAAAGTTCTAATTTTCACCTCAAAATTTGTCAATTTCCAAAGGGAACACCTATGGAAATGAACCATTTTGACATAAAAATTTCAAATTTTTAAATCGATTAGTATTTGACATGCATGTTGGAAATAACTTAAAAGCTAAGTTTCATCATAATGACCCCCTGAAATAATTGGATTATTAATTTTAAAATCATATTAACTCGTTATTATATAATCATTTAAACAAATATTATCTAACTTCATGTACCTATTATTTGAAGGGCTTAACATGGTCAAACCTTAAATTTTAGCCATTCCCAACATACACGTCAAATATTAGCCCATTTAAAAAGTTCTAATTGTCACCTCAAAATTTGTCATTTTTTCAAGGGAACACAAAATGAACCATTTTGACATGAAAATTTCAAATTTTCAAATTGATTAGAATTTGACAAGTATGTTGGAAATTGGTAAAAAGCCATTTTTCATCATGGCAACCCCCCGAAATAACCGGCAAACGTATTTAAAAATGAAATTTTCTCAATATTGTTTTATCATATGAACAAATATTATCTAACTTTATTTGCCTATTATTTGAAGGGCTTGACATGGTGAAACCTCAATTTTTAGCCATTCCCTACACGTCAAATATTAGCCCATTTAAATAGTTCAAATTTTCACCTCAAAATTTGTCAATATCCAAACGGAACACCTGTGGAAATGAACCATTTTGACACGAAAATTTCAAATTTTCAAATCGATTAGTATTTCACATGCATGTTGGAAATAACTTAAAAGCTAAGTTCATTATAGTGACCCCCCGAAATAATTGGATTATTAATTTTAAAATCATATTAACTCGTTATTATATAATCATTTAAAGAAATATTATCTAACTTCATGTACCTATTATTTGAAGGGCTTAACATGGTCAAACCTTAAATTTTAGCCATTCCCAACATACACGTCAAATATTAGCCCATTTAAAAAGTTCTAATTGTCACCTCAAAATTTGTCATTTTTTCAAGGGAACACAAAATGAACCATTTTGACATGAAAATTTCAAATTTTCAAATTGATTAGAATTTGACAAGTATGTTGGAAATTGGTAAAAAGCCATTTTTCATCATGGCAACCCCCTGAAATAACCGGCAAACGTATTTAAAAATGAAATTTTCTCAATATTGTTTTATCATATGAACAAATATTATCTAACTTTATTTGCCTATTATTTGAAGGGCTTGACATGGTGAAACCTCAATTTTTAGCCATTCCCTACACGTCAAATATTAGCCCATTTAAATAGTTCAAATTTTCACCTCAAAATTTGTCAATATCCAAACGGAACACCTGTGGAAATGAACCATTTTGACACGAAAATTTCAAATTTTCAAATCGATTAGTATTTCACATGCATGTTGGAAATAACTTAAAAGCTAAGTTTCATCATAGTGACCCCCTGAAATAATTGGATTATTAATTTTAAAATCATATTAACTCGATATTGTTTTATCATGTGAAGAAATATTATCTAACTTCAAGTACCTATTATTTGAAGCGCCTACCATGGTGAAACCTCAATTTTTAGCCATTCCCTACACGTCAAATATTAGCCCATTTAAAAAGTTCTAATTTTCACCTCAAAATTTGTAAAATTTCCAAAGGGAACACCTGTAGAAATGAACCATTTTGACATGAAAATTTCAAATTTTCAAATCGATTAGTATTTGACATGCATGTTGGAAATAACTTAAAAGCGAAGTTTCATCATAATGACCCATTGAAATAATTGGATTATGAATTTTAAAATCATATTAACTCGATATTGTTTTCTCATGTGAAGAAATATTATCTAACTTCAAGTACCTATGATTTGAAGCGCTTAACATGGTGAAACCTCAATTTTTAGCCATTCCCAACATACACGTCAAACATTAACCCATTTAAAAAGATTTAAGTTTCACCTCAAAACTTGTCAATTTTCAAAAAGAACACATATGGAAATAAACCATTTTGACATGAAAATTTCAAATTTTCAAATTGATTACTATTTGACAAGCATGTTGGAAATTGGTAAACAGCCATGTTTCATCATGGCAACCCCCTGAAATAACTGGCAAACGTATTTAAAAATCAAATTTACTCGAAATTGTTTTATCATATGAAGAAATATTATCTAACTTTATTTGCCTATTATTTGAAGGGCTTAAAATGGTGAAACCTCAATTTTTAGCCATTCCCTACACGTCAAATATTAGCCATTTAAAAAGTTCTAAATTTCACCTCAAAATTTGTCAATTTCCAAAGGGAACACCTATGGAAATGAACCATTTTGACATGAAAATTTAAAATTTTCAAATCGATTAGTATTTGACAAGCATGTTGGAAATTGGTAAAAAGCCATGTTTCATCATGGCAACCCCCTGAAATAACTGGCAAACGTATTTATAAAACAAATTTACTCGAAATTGTTTTATCATATGAAGAAATATTATCTAATTTTATTTGCCTATTATTTGAAGGGCTTCACAAGGTGAAACCTGAAATTTTTAGCCATTCCCTACAAGTCAAATATTAGCCCATTTAAATAGTTCAAATTTTCACCTCAAAATTTGTCAAGTTCCAAACGGAACACCTGTGGAAATGAACCATTTTGACATGAAAATTTCAAATTTTCAAATCGATTAGTATTTGACATGCGTGGTGGAAATAACTTAAAAGCTAAGTTTCATCATAGTGACCCCCTGAAATAATTGGATTATTAATTTTAAAATCATATTAACTCGATATTGTTTTCTCATGTGAAGAAATATTATCTAACTTCAAGTACCTATTATTTGAAGGGCTTAACATGGTGCAACCTCAATTTTTAGCCATTCCCAACATACACGTCAAACATTAGCCCATTTAAAAAGTTTTAAGTTTCACCTCAAAACTTGTCAATTTTCATAAAGAACACATATGGAAATAAACCATTTTGACATGAAAATTTCAAATTTTCAAATTAATTAGTATTTGACAAGCATGTTGGAAATTGGTAAAAAGCCATGTTTCATCATGGCAACCCCCTGAAATAACTGGCAAACGTATTTAAAAATCAAATTTACTCGAAATTGTTTTATCATATGAAGAAATATTATCTAACTTTATTTGCCTATTATTTGAAGGGCTTAACATGGTGAAACCTCAATTTTTAGCCATTCCCTACACGTCAAATATTAGCCATTTAAAAAGTTCTAAATTTCACCTCAAAATTTGTCAATTTCCAAAGGGAACACCTATGGAAATGAACCATTTTGACATGAAAATTTCAAATTGTCAAATCGATTAGTATTTGACAAGCATGTTGGAAATTGGTAAAAAGCCATGTTTCATCATGGCAACCCCCTGAAATAACTGGCAAACGTATTTATAAAACAAATTTACTCGAAATTGTTTTATCATATGAAGAAATATTATCTAATTTTATTTGCCTATTATTTGAAGGGCTTCACAAGGTGAAACCTGAAATTTTTAGCCATTCCCTACAAGTCAAATATTAGCCCATTTAAATAGTTCAAATTTTCACCTCAAAATTTGTCAAGTTCCAAACGGAACACCTTTGTGAAATGAACCATTTTGACATGAAAATTTCAAATTTTCAAATCGATTAGTATTTGACATGCGTGTTGGAAATAACTTAAAAGCTAAGTTTCATCATAGTGACCCCCCGAAATAATTGGATTATTAATTTTAAAATCATATTAACTCGATATTGTTTTCTCATGTGAAGAAATATTATCTAACTTCAAGTACCTATTATTTGAAGGGCTTAACATGGTGCAACCTCAATTTTTAGCCATTCCCAACATACACGTCAAACATTAGCCCATTTAAAAAGTTTTAAGTTTCACCTCAAAACTTGTCAATTTTCATAAAGAACACATATGGAAATAAACCATTTTGACATGAAAATTTCAAATTTTCAAATTAATTAGTATTTGACAAGCATGTTGGAAATTGGTAAAAAGCCATGTTTCATCATGGCAACCCCCTGAAATAACTGGCAAACATATTTAAAAATCAAATTTACTCGAAATTGTTTTATCATATGAAGAAATATTATCTAACTTTATTTGCCTATTATTTGAAGGGCTTAACATGGTGAAACCTCAATTTTTAGCCATTCCCTACACGTCAAATATTAGCCATTTAAAAAGTTCTAAATTTCACCTCAAAATTTGTCAATTTCCAAAGGGAACACCTATGGAAATGAACCATTTTGACATGAAAATTTCAAATTGTCAAATCGATTAGTATTTGACAAGCATGTTGGAAATTGGTAAAAAGCCATGTTTCATCATGGCAACCCCCTGAAATAACTGGCAAACGTATTTATAAAACAAATTTACTCGAAATTGTTTTATCATATGAAGAAATATTATCTAATTTTATTTGCCTATTATTGGAAGGGCTTCACAAGGTGAAACCTCAATTTTTAGCCATTCCCTACAAGTCAAATATTAGCCCATTTAAATAGTTCAAATTTTCACCTCAAAATTTGTCAAGTTCCAAACGGAACACCTGTGGAAATGAACCATTTTGACATGAAAATTTCAAATTTTCAAATCGATTAGTATTTCACATGCGTGTTGGAAATAACTTAAAAGCTAAGTTTCATCATAGTGACCCCCTGAAATAATTGGATTATTAGTTTTAAAATCATATTAACTCGATATTGTTTTATCATGTGCAGAGATATTATCTAACTTCAAGTACCTATGATTTGAAGCACTTAACATGGTGAAACCTCAATTTTTAGCCATTCCCTACACGTCAAATATTAGCCCATTTAAAAAGTTCTAATTTTCACCTCAAAATTTGTCAATTTCCAAAGTGAACACCTAAAGAAATGAACCATTTTGACATGAAAATTTCAAATTTTCAAATCGATTAGTATTTGATATGCATGTTGGAAATAAGTTAAAAGTGAAGTGTCATCATACTGACCCTCTGAAATAATTAGATTATGAATTTTAAAATCATATTAACTCGATATTGTTTTCTCATGTGAAGAAATATTATCTAACTTCAAGTACCTATGGAAAGGAACCAGTTTGACATGGAAATTTCAAATTTTCAAATCGATTAGTATTTGATAAGCATGTTGGAAATTGGTAAAAAGCCATGTTTCATCAATGCAACCCCCTGAAATAACTGGCAAACGTATTTAAAAATCAAATTTACTCGAAATTGTTTTATCATATGAAGAAATATTATCTAACTTTATTTGCCTATTATTTGAAGGGCTTAACATGGTGAAACCTCAATTTTTAGCCATTCCCTACACGTCAAATATTAGCCATTTAAAAAGTTCTAAATTTCACCTCAAAATTTGTCAATTTCCAAAGGGAACACCTATGGAAATGAACCATTTTGACATGAAAATTTCAAATTTTCAAATCGATTAGTATTTGACAAGCATGTTGGAAATTGGTAAAAATCCATGTTTCATCATGGCAACCCCCTGAAATAACTGGCAAACGTATTTAAAAAACAAATTTACTCGAAATTGTTTTATCATATGAAGAAATATTATCTAACTTTATTTGCCTTTTATTTGAAGGGCTTAACATGTTGAAACCTCAATTTTTAGCCATTCCCTACACGTCAAATATTAGCCCATTTAAAAAGTTCTTATTTTCACCTCAAAATTTGTCAATTTCCAAAGGGAACACCTATGGAAATGAACCATTTTGACGTGAAAATTTCAAATTTTCAACTCGATTAATATTTGACATGCACGTTAGAAATAACTTAAAAGTTAAGTTTCATCATAATGACCCCCCGAAATAATTGGATTATGAATTTTAAAATCATATTAACTTGGATATTGTTTTATCCCGTGAAGAAATATTATCTAACTTCAAGTACCTATTATTTGAAGGGCTTAACATGGTGAAACCTCAATTTTTAGCCATTCCCAACATACACGTCAAACATTAGCCCATTTAAAAAGTTTTAAGTTTCACCTCAAAACTTGTCAATTTTCATAAAGAACACATATGGAAATAAACCATTTTGACATGAAAATTTCAAATTTTCAAATTAATTAGTATTTGACAAGCATGTTGGAAATTGGTAAAAAGCCTTGTTTCATCATGGCAACCCCCTGAAATAACTGGCAAACGTATTTATAAAACAAATTTACTCGAAATTGTTTTATCATATGAATAAATATTATCTAATTTTATTTTCCTATTATTTGAAGGGCTTCACAAGGTGAAACCTGAAATTTTTAGCCATTCCCTACAAGTCAAATATTAGCCCATTTAAATAGTTCAAATTTTCACCTCAAAATTTGTCAAGTTCCAAACGGAACACCTGTGGAAATGAACCATTTTGACATGAAAATTTCAAATTTTCAAATCGATTAGTATTTGACATGCGTGTTGGAAATAACTTAAAAGCTAAGTTTCATCATAGTGACCCCCGAAATAATTGGATTATTAATTTTAAAATCATATTAACTCGATATTGTTTTCTCATGTGAAGAAATATTATCTAACTTCAAGTACCTATTATTTGAAGGGCTTAACATGGTGCAACCTCAATTTTTAGCCATTCCCAACATACACGTCAAACATTAGCCCATTTAAAAAGTTTTAAGTTTCACCTCAAAACTTGTCAATTTTCATAAAGAACACATATGGAAATAAACCATTTTGACATGAAAATTTCAAATTTTCAAATTAATTAGTATTTGACAAGCATGTTGGAAATTGGTAAAAAGCCATGTTTCATCATGGGAACCCCCGAAATAACCGGCAAACGTATTTAAAAATCAAATTTACTCGAAATTGTTTTATCATATGAAGAAATATTATCTAACTTTATTTGCCTATTATTTGAAGGGCTTAACATGGTGAAACCTCAATTTTTAGCCATTCCCTACACGTCAAATATTAGCCATTTAAAAAGTTCTAAATTTCACCTCAAAATTTGTCAATTTCCAAAGGGAACACCTATGGAAATGAACCATTTTGACATGAAAATTTCAAATTGTCAAATCGATTAGTATTTGACAAGCATGTTGGAAATTGGTAAAAAGCCATGTTTCATCATGGCAACCCCCTGAAATAACTGGCAAACGTATTTAAAAATCAAATTTACTCGAAATTGTTTTATCATATGAAGAAATATTATCTAACTTTATTTGCCTATTATTTGAAGGGCTTAACATGGTGAAACCTCAATTTTTAGCCATTCCCTACACGTCAAATATTAGCCATTTAAAAAGTTCTAAATTTCACCTCAAAATTTGTCAATTTCCAAAGGGAACACCTATGGAAATGAACCATTTTGACATGAAAATTTCAAATTTTCAAATCGATTAGTATTTGACAAGCATGTTGGAAATTGGTAAAAATCCATGTTTCATCATGGCAACCCCCCGAAATAACCGGCAAACGTATTTAAAAAACAAATTTACTCGAAATTGTTTTATCATATGAAGAAATATTATCTAACTTTATTTGCCTTTTATTTGAAGGGCTTAACATGTTGAAACCTCAATTTTTAGCCATTCCCTACACGTCAAATATTAGCCCATTTAAAAAGTTCTTATTTTCACCTCAAAATTTGTCAATTTCCAAAGGGAACACCTATGGAAATGAACCATTTTGACGTGAAAATTTCAAATTTTCAACTCGATTAATATTTGACATGCACGTTAGAAATAACTTAAAAGTTAAGTTTCATCATAATGACCCCCGAAATAATTGGATTATGAATTTTAAAATCATATTAACTGGATATTGTTTTATCCCGTGAAGAAATATTATCTAACTTCAAGTACCTATTATTTGAAGGGCTTAACATGGTGAAACCTCAATTTTTAGCCATTCCCAACATACACGTCAAACATTAGCCCATTTAAAAAGTTTTAAGTTTCACCTCAAAACTTGTCAATTTTCATAAAGAACACATATGGAAATAAACCATTTTGACATGAAAATTTCAAATTTTCAAATTAATTAGTATTTGACAAGCATGTTGGAAATTGGTAAAAAGCCTTGTTTCATCATGGCAACCCCCTGAAATAACTGGCAAACGTATTTAAAAAACAAATTTACTCGAAATTGTTTTATCATATGAAGAAATATTATCTAACTTTATTTGCCTTTTATTTGAAGGGCTTAACATGTTGAAACCTCAATTTTTAGCCATTCCCTACACGTCAAATATTAGCCCATTTAAAAAGTTCTTATTTTCACCTCAAAATTTGTCAATTTCCAAAGGGAACACCTATGGAAATGAACCATTTTGACATGAAAATTTCAAATTTTCAAATCGATTAATATTTGACATGCACGTTAGAAATAACTTAAAATTTAAGTTTCATCATAATGACCCCCTGAAATAATTGGATTATGAATTTTAAAATCATATTAACTGGATATTGTTTTATCCTATGAAAAATATTATCTAACTTCAAGTACCTATTATTTGAAGGGCTTAACATGGTGAAACCTCAATTTTTAGCCATTCCCAACATACACGTCAAACATTAGCCCATTTAAAGAGTTTTAAGTTTCACCTCAAAACTTGTCAATTTTCATAAAGAACACATATGGAAATAAACCATTTTGACATGAAAATTTCAAATTGTCAAATTGATTAGTATTTGACAAGCATGTTGGAAATTGGTAAAAAGCCATGTTTCATCATGGCAACCCCCGAAATAACTCGGCAAACGTATTTATAAAACAAATTTACTCGAAATTGTTTTATCATATGAAGAAATATTATCTAATTTTATTTGCCTATTATTTGAAGGGCTTCACAAGGTGAAACCTCAATTTTTAGCCATTCCCTACAAGTCAAATATTAGCCCATTTAAATAGTTCAAATTTTCACCTAAAAATTTGTCAAGTTCCAAACGGAACACCTGTGGAAATGAACCATTTTGACATGAAAATTTCAAATTTTCAAATCGATTAGTATTTGACATGCGTGTTGGAAATAACTTAAAAGCTAAGTTTCATCATAGTGACCCCCCGAAATAATTGGATTATTAGTTTTAAAATCATATTAACTCGATATTGTTTTATCATGTGCGTAGATATTATCTAACTTCAAGTACATATGATTTGAAGCGCTTAACATGGTGAAACCTCAATTTTTAGCCATTTCCTACACGTCAAATATTAGCCCATTTAAAAAGTTCTAATTTTCACCTCAAAATTTGTCAATTTCCAAAGGGAACACCTAAAGAAATGAACCATTTTGACATGAAAATTTCAAATTTTCAAATCGATTAGTATTTGATATGCATGTTGGAAATAAGTTAAAAGCGAAGTGTCATCATACTGACCCTCTGAAATAATTGGATTATGAATTTTAAAATCATATTAACTCGATATTGTTTTCTCATGTGAAGAAATATTATCTAACTTCAAGTACCTATGGAAAGGAACCAGTTTGACATGGAAATTTCAAATTTTCAAATCGATTAGTATTTGATAAGCATGTTGGAAATTGGTAAAAAGCCATGTTTCATCATGGCAACCCCCTGAAATAACTGGCAAACGTATTTAAAAATCAAATTTACTCGAAATTGTTTTATCATATGAAGAAATATTATCTAACTTTATTTGCCTATTATTTGAAGGGCTTAACATGGTGAAACCTCAATTTTTAGCCATTCCCTACACGTCAAATATTAGCCATTTAAAAAGTTCTAAATTTCACCTCAAAATTTGTCAAGTTCCAAACGGAACACCTGTGGAAATGAACCATTTTGACATGAAAATTTCAAATTTTCAAATCGATTAGTATTTCACATGCGTGTTGGAAATAACTTAAAAGCTAAGTTTCATCATAGTGACCCCCGAAA
Source organism: Linum usitatissimum (assembly GCA_030674075.2). Taxonomy (NCBI): domain Eukaryota; kingdom Viridiplantae; phylum Streptophyta; class Magnoliopsida; order Malpighiales; family Linaceae; genus Linum; species Linum usitatissimum. The sequence continues at coordinate 103,885 of JAUJYP020000560.1, read as the reverse complement.
TAATTGGATTATTAGTTTTAAAATCATATTAACTCGATATTGTTTTATCATGTGCGTAGATATTATCTAACTTCAAGTACCTATGATTTGAAGCGCTTAACATGGTGAAACCTCAATTTTTAGCCATTCCCTACACGTCAAATATTAGCCCATTTAAAAAGTTCTAATTTTCACCTCAAAATTTGTCAATTTCCAAAGGGAACACCTAAAGAAATGAACCATTTTGACATGAAAATTTCAAATTTTCAAATCGATTAGTATTTGATATGCATGTTGGAAATAAGTTAAAAGTGAAGTGTCATCATACTGACCCTCTGAAATAATTGGATTATGAATTTTAAAATCATATTAACTCGATATTGTTTTCTCATGTGAAGAAATATTATCTAACTTCAAGTACCTATGGAAAGGAACCAGTTTGACATGGAAATTTCAAATTTTCAAATCGATTAGTATTTGATAAGCATGTTGGAAATTGGTAAAAAGCCATGTTTCATCATGGCAACCCCCTGAAATAACTGGCAAACGTATTTAAAAATCAAATTTACTCGAAATTGTTTTATCATATGAAGAAATATTATCTAACTTTATTTGCCTATTATTTGAAGGGCTTAACATGGTGAAACCTCAATTTTTAGCCATTCCCTACACGTCAAATATTAGCCATTTAAAAAGTTCTAAATTTCACCTCAAAATTTGTCAATTTCCAAAGGGAACACCTATGGAAATGAACCATTTTGACATGAAAATTTCAAATTTTCAAATCGATTAGTATTTGACAAGCATGTTGGAAATTGGTAAAAATCCATGTTTCATCATGGCAACCCCCCGAAATAACCGGCAAACGTATTTAAAAAACAAATTTACTCGAAATTGTTTTATCATATGAAGAAATATTATCTAACTTTATTTGCCTTTTATTTGAAGGGCTTAACATGTTGAAACCTCAATTTTTAGCCATTCCCTACACGTCAAATATTAGCCCATTTAAAAAGTTCTTATTTTCACCTCAAAATTTGTCAATTTCCAAAGGGAACACCTATGGAAATGAACCATTTTGACGTGAAAATTTCAAATTTTCAACTCGATTAATATTTGACATGCACGTTAGAAATAACTTAAAAGTTAAGTTTCATCATAATGACCCCCTGAAATAATTGGATTATGAATTTTAAAATCATATTAACTGGATATTGTTTTATCCTGTGAAGAAATATTATCTAACTTCAAGTACCTATTATTTGAAGGGCTTAACATGGTGAAACCTCAATTTTTAGCCATTCCCAACATACACGTCAAACATTAGCCCATTTAAAAAGTTTTAAGTTTCACCTCAAAACTTGTCAATTTTCATAAAGAACACATATGGAAATAAACCATTTTGACATGAAAATTTCAAATTTTCAAATTAATTAGTATTTGACAAGCATGTTGGAAATTGGTAAAAAGCCTTGTTTCATCATGGCAACCCCCTGAAATAACTGGCAAACGTATTTAAAAAACAAATTTACTCGAAATTGTTTTATCATATGAAGAAATATTATCTAACTTTATTTGCCTTTTATTTGAAGGGCTTAACATGTTGAAACCTCAATTTTTAGCCATTCCCTACACGTCAAATATTAGCCCATTTAAAAAGTTCTTATTTTCACCTCAAAATTTGTCAATTTCCAAAGGGAACACCTATGGAAATGAACCATTTTGACATGAAAATTTCAAATTTTCAAATCGATTAATATTTGACATGCACGTTAGAAATAACTTAAAATTTAAGTTTCATCATAATGACCCCCTGAAATAATTGGATTATGAATTTTAAAATCATATTAACTGGATATTGTTTTATCCTATGAAAAATATTATCTAACTTCAAGTACCTATTATTTGAAGGGCTTAACATGGTGAAACCTCAATTTTTAGCCATTCCCAACATACACGTCAAACATTAGCCCATTTAAAGAGTTTTAAGTTTCACCTCAAAACTTGTCAATTTTCATAAAGAACACATATGGAAATAAACCATTTTGACATGAAAATTTCAAATTGTCAAATTGATTAGTATTTGACAAGCATGTTGGAAATTGGTAAAAAGCCATGTTTCATCATGGCAACCCCCTGAAATAACTGGCAAACGTATTTATAAAACAAATTTACTCGAAATTGTTTTATCATATGAAGAAATATTATCTAATTTTATTTGCCTATTATTTGAAGGGCTTCACAAGGTGAAACCTCAATTTTTAGCCATTCCCTACAAGTCAAATATTAGCCCATTTAAATAGTTCAAATTTTCACCTAAAAATTTGTCAAGTTCCAAACGGAACACCTGTGGAAATGAACCATTTTGACATGAAAATTTCAAATTTTCAAATCGATTAGTATTTGACATGCGTGTTGGAAATAACTTAAAAGCTAAGTTTCATCATAGTGACCCCCTGAAATAATTGGATTATTAGTTTTAAAATCATATTAACTCGATATTGTTTTATCATGTGCAGAGATATTATCTAACTTCAAGTACATATGATTTGAAGCGCTTAACATGGTGAAACCTCAATTTTTAGCCATTTCCTACACGTCAAATATTAGCCCATTTAAAAAGTTCTAATTTTCACCTCAAAATTTGTCAATTTCCAAAGGGAACACCTAAAGAAATGAACCATTTTGACATGAAAATTTCAAATTTTCAAATCGATTAGTATTTGATATGCATGTTGGAAATAAGTTAAAAGCGAAGTGTCATCATAACCGAACCCTCCGAAATAATTGGATTATGAATTTTAAAATCATATTAACTCGATATTGTTTTCTCATGTGAAGAAATATTATCTAACTTCAAGTACCTATGGAAAGGAACCAGTTTGACATGGAAATTTCAAATTTTCAAATCGATTAGTATTTGATAAGCATGTTGGAAATTGGTAAAAAGCCATGTTTCATCAATGCAACCCCCTGAAATAACCTCGGCAAACGTATTTAAAAATCAAATTTACTCGAAATTGTTTTATCATATGAAGAAATATTATCTAACTTTATTTGCCTATTATTTGAAGGGCTTAACATGGTGAAACCTCAATTTTTAGCCATTCCCCTACACGTCAAATATTAGCCATTTAAAAAGTTCTAAATTTCACGTCAAAATTTGTCAATTTCCAAAGGGAACACCTATGGAAATGAACCATTTTGACATGAAAATTTCAAATTTTCAAATCGATTAGTATTTGACAAGCATGTTGGAAATTGGTAAAAATCCATGTTTCATCATGGCAACCCCCCGAAATAACCGGCAAACGTATTTAAAAAACAAATTTACTCGAAATTGTTTTATCATATGAAGAAATATTATCTAACTTTATTTGCCTTTTATTTGAAGGGCTTAAGATGTTGAAACCTCAATTTTTAGCCATTCCCTACACGTCAAATATTAGCCCATTTAAAAAGTTCTTATTTCACCTCAAAATTTGTCAATTTCCAAAGGGAACACCTATGGAAATGAACCATTTTGACGTGAAAATTTCAAATTTTCAACTCGATTAATATTTGACATGCACGTTAGAAATAACTTAAAAGTTAAGTTTCATCATAATGACCCCCTGAAATAAGTGGATTATGAATTTTAAAATCATATTAACTCGTTATTGTATTATCATTTGAAGAAATATTATCTAACTTCATGTACCTATTATTTGAAGGGCTTAACATGGTGAAACCTTAAATTTTAGCCATTCCCAACATACCCGTCAAATATTAGCCCATTTAAAAAGTTCTAATTGTCACCTCAAAATTTGTCATTTTTCAAAGGGAACACAAAATGAACCATTTTGACATGAAAATTTCAAATTTTCAAATTGATTAGAATTTGACAAGCATGTTGGAAATTGGTAATAAGCCATTTTTCATCATGGCAACCCCCTGAAATAACTGGCAAACGTATTTAAAAATCAAATTTACTCGATATTGTTTTATCATATGAACTAATATTATCTAACTTTATTTGCCTATTATTTGAAGGGCTTGACATGGTGAAACCTCAATTTTTAGCCATTCCCTACACGTCAAATATTAGCCCATTTAAAAAGTTCTTATTTTCGCCTCAAAATTTGTCAATTTCCAAAGGGAACACCTATGGAAATGAACCATTTTGACATGAAAATTTCAAATTTTCAAATCGATTAATATTTGACATGCACGTTAGAAATAACTTAAAAGTTAAGTTTCATCATAATGACCCCCGAAATAATTGGATTATGAATTTTAAAATCATATTAACTGGATATTGTTTTATCCTTTGAAGAAATATTATCTAACTTCAAGTGCCTATTATTTGAAGGGTTTAACAAGGGGAAACCTCAATTTTTAGCCATTCCCAACATACACGTCAAATATTAGCCCATTTAAAAAGTTCTAATTTTCACCTCAAAATTTGTCAATTTTCAAAGGGAACACCTATAGAAATGAACAATTTTTACATGACAATTTCAAATTTTCAAATCGATTCGTATTTGACAAGCATGTTCGAAATTGGTAAAAAGCCATGTTTCATCATGGCAACCCCCTGAAATAACTGGCAAACGTATTTAAAAAACAAATTTACTCGAAATTGTTTTATCATATGAAGAAATATTATCTAACTTTATTTGCCTTTTATTTGAAGGGCTTAACATGTTGAAACCTCAATTTTTAGCCATTCCCTACACGTCAAATATTAGCCCATTTAAAAAGTTCTTATTTTCACCTCAAAATTTATCAATTTCCAAAGGGAACACCTATGGAAATGAACCATTTTGACGTGAAAATTTCAAATTTTCAACTCGATTAATATTTGACATGCACGTTAGAAATAACTTAAAAGTTAAGTTTCATCATAATGACCCCGTGAAATAATTGGATTATGAATTTTAAAATCATATTAACTCGTTATTGTATTATCATTTGAAGAAATATTATCTAACTTCATGTACCTATTATTTGAAGGGCTTAACATGGTGAAACCTCAAATTTTAGCCATTCCCAACATACCCGTCAAATATTAGCCCATTTAAAAAGTTCTAATTTTCACCTCAAAATTTGTCATTTTTCAAAGGGAACACAAAATGAACCATTTTGACATGAAAATTTCAAATTTTCAAATCGATTAGAATTTGACAAGCATGTTGGAAATTGGTAATAAGCCATTTTTCATCATGGCAACCCCCCGAAATAACTCGGCAAACGTATTTAAAAATCAAATTTACTCGATATTGTTTTATCATATGAACTAATATTATCTAACTGTATTTGCCTATTATTTGAAGGGCTTGACATGGTGAAACCTCAATTTTTAGCCATTCCCTACACGTCAAATATTAGCCCATTTAAAAAGTTCTTATTTTCGCCTCAAAATTTGTCAATTTCCAAAGGGAACACCTATGGAAATGAACCATTTTGACATGAAAATTTCAAATTTTCAAATCGATTAATATTTGACATGCACGTTAGAAATAACTTAAAAGTTAAGTTTCATCATAATGACCCCCCCGAAATAATTGGATTATGAATTTTAAAATCATATTAACTCGGATATTGTTTTATCCTGTGAAGAAATATTATCTAACTTCAAGTGCCTATTATTTGAAGGGTTTAACAAGGGGAAACCTCAATTTTTAGCCATTCCCAACATACACGTCAAATATTAGCCCATTTAAAAAGTTCTAATTTTCACCTCAAAATTTGTCAATTTTCAAAGGGAACACCTATAGAAATGAACAATTTTTACATGACAATTTCAAATTTTCAAATCGATTCGTATTTGACAAGCATGTTCGAAATTGGTAAAAAGCCATGTTTCATCATGGCAACCCCCCGAAATAATCGGCAAACGTATTTAAAAAACAAATTTACTCGAAATTGTTTTATCATATGAAGAAATATTATCTAACTTTATTTGCCTTTTATTTGAAGGGCTTAACATGTTGAAACCTCAATTTTTAGCCATTCCCTACACGTCAAATATTAGCCCATTTAAAAAGTTCTTATTTTCACCTCAAAATTTATCAATTTCCAAAGGGAACACCTATGGACATGAACCATTTTGACGTGAAAATTTCAAATTTTCAACTCGATTAATATTTGACATGCACGTTAGAAATAACTTAAAAGTTAAGTTTCATCATAATGACCCCGTGAAATAATTGGATTATGAATTTTAAAATCATATTAACTCGTTATTGTATTATCATTTGAAGAAATATTATCTAACTTCATGTACCTATTATTTGAAGGGCTTAACATGGTGAAACCTTAAATTTTAGCCATTCCCAACATACACGTCAAATATTAGCCCATTTAAAAAGTTCTAATTGTCACCTCAAAATTTGTCATTTTTCAAAGGGAACACAAAATGAACCATTTTGACATGACAATTTCAAATTTTCAAATCGATTCGTATTTGACAAGCATGTTCGAAATTGGTAAAAAGCCATGTTTCATCATGGCAACCCCCTGAAATAACTGGCAAACGTATTTAAAAAACAAATTTACTCGAAATTGTTTTATCATATGAAGAAATATTATCTAACTTTATTTGCCTTTTATTTGAAGGGCTTAACATGTTGAAACCTCAATTTTTAGCCATTCCCTACACGTCAAATATTAGCCCATTTAAAAAGTTCTTATTTTCACCTCAAAATTTATCAATTTCCAAAGGGAACACCTATGGACATGAACCATTTTGACGTGAAAATTTCAAATTTTCAACTCGATTAATATTTGACATGCACGTTAGAAATAACTTAAAAGTTAAGTTTCATCATAATGACCCCGTGAAATAATTGGATTATGAATTTTAAAATCATATTAACTCGTTATTGTATTATCATTTGAAGAAATATTATCTAACTTCATGTACCTATTATTCAAGGGCTTAACATGGTGAAACCTAAATTTTAGCCATTCCCAACATACACGTCAAATATTAGCCCATTTAAAAAGTTCTAATTGTCACCTCAAAATTTGTCATTTTTCAAAGGGAACACAAAATGAACCATTTTGACATGAAAATTTCAAATTTTCAAATCGATTAGAATTTGACAAGCATGTTGGAAATTGGTAATAAGCCATGTTTCATCATGGCAACCCCCCCGAAATAACCGGCAAACGTATTTAAAAAAATCAAATTTACTCGATATTGTTTTATCATATGAACAAATATTATCTAACTGTATTTGCCTATTATTTGAAAGGCTTGACATGGTGAAACCTCAATTTTTAGCCATTCCCTACACGTCAAATATTAGCCCATTTAAAAAGTTCAAATTTTCACCTCAAAATTTGTCAATTTCCAAACGGAACACCTTGTGGAAATGAACCATTTTGACATGAAAATTTCAAATTTTCAAATCGATTAGTATTTGACATGCATGTTGGAAATAACTTAAAAGCTAAGTTTCATCATAATGACCCCCTGAAATAATTGGATTATTAATTTTAAAATCATATTAACTCGATATTGTTTTATCATGTGAAGAAATATTATCTAACTTCAAGTACCTATTATTTGAAGGGCTTAACATGGTGAAACCTCAATTTTTAGCCATTCCCAACATACACGTCAAATATTAGCCCATTTAAAAAGTTCTAATTTTCACCTCATAATTTGTCAATTTCCAAAGGGAACACCTATGGAAATGAACCATTTTGACATGAAAATTTCAAATTTTCAAATCGATTAGTATTTGACATGCATGTTTGAAATAACTTAAAAGCTAAGTTTCATCATAATGGCAACCCCCTTGAAATAATTGGATTATGAATTTTAAAATCATATTAACTCGATATTGTTTTCTCATGTGAAGAAATATTATCTAACTTCAAGTACCTATTATTGAAGGGCTTAACATGGTGAAACCTCAATTTTTAGCCATTCCCAACATACACGTCAAATATTAGCCCATTTAAAAAGTTCTAAGTTTCACCTCAAAATTTGTCAATTTTCAAAAAAGAACACTATGGAAATGAACCATTTTGACATGAAAATTTCAAATTTTCAAATCGATTAGTATTTGACAAGCATGTTGGAAATTAGTAAAAAGCCAAGTTTCATCATGGCAACCCCCCGAAATAATTGGCAAACGTATTTAAAAATCAAATTTACGCGATATTGTTTTATCATATGAAGAAATATTATCTAACTTCATTTGCCTATTATTTGAAGGGCTTAAATGGTGAAACCTCAGTTTTATCCAATCCCTACACGTCAAATATTAGCCCATTTAAAAAGTTCTTACTTTCAACTCAATAGTTGTCAATTTCCAAAGGGAACACATATGGAAATGAACCATTTTGACATGAAAATTTCAAATTTTCAAATCGATTAGTATTTGACATGCATGTTGGAAATAACTTAAAAGCTATGTTTCATCATAATGACCCCCTAATATAATTGGATTATTAATTTTAAAATCATATTAACTCGAAATTGTTTTATCATGTGAAGAAATATTATCTAACTTCAAGTACCTATTACTTGAAGGGCTTAACATGGTGAAACCTCAATTTTTAGCCATTCCCAACATACACGTCAAATATTAGCCCATTTAAAAAGTTCTAATTTTCACCTCAAATTTTGTCAATTTTCAAAGGGAACACCTATGGAAATGAACCATTTTTACATGAAAAGTTTCAAATTTTCAAATCGATTAGTATTTGACAAGCATGTTGGAAATAGCTAAAAAGCTATGTTTCATCATGGCAACACCCCTGAAATAATTCGGAAAATGTATTTAAAAATCAAATTAACTCAATATTGTTTTATCATATGAAGAAATATTATCTAACTTTAATTGCCTATTATTTGAAGGGCTTAACATGGTGAAACCTCAATTTTTAGCCATTCCACCATACACGTCAAATATTAGCCCATTTAAAGTTCTAATTTTCACCTCAAAATTTATCAATTTCCAAAGGGAACAACTATGGAAATGACCCATTTTGACATGAAAATTTCAAATTTTCAAATCGATTAGTATTTGACATGCATGTTGAAATAACTTAAAAGCTAAGTTCCATCATCGGAACCCCCCGAAATAATTGGATTATTTATTTTAAAATCAAATTAACTCAAAATTGTTTTATCATCTGAAGAAATATTATCTAACTTCAAGTACCTATTATTTGAAGGGCTTAACATGGTGAAACCTCAATTTTTAGCCATTCCCTACAAGTCAAATATTAGCCCATTTAAAAAGTTCTAATTTTCACCTCAAAATTTGTCAATTTCCAAAGGGAACACATATGGAAATGAACCATTTTGACATGAAAATTTCAAATTTTCAAATCGATTAGTATTTGACATGCATGTTGGAAATAACTTAAAAGCTAAGTTTCATCATAATGACTCCCCGAAATAATTGGATTATTAATTTTAAAATCATATTAACTTGATATTGTTTTATCATGTGAACAAATATTATCTAACTTTAAGTACCTATTATTTGAAGGGCTTAACATGGTGAAACCTCAATTTTTAGCCATTCCCCATACACGTCAAATATTAGCCCATTTAAAAAGTTCTAATTTTCACCTCAAAATTTATCAATTTCTGAAGGGAACAACTATGGAAATGACCCATTTTGACATGAAAATTTCAAATTTTCAAATCGATTAGTATTTGACATACATGTTAGAAATAATTTAAAACCTAAGTTTCATCATAATGACCCTTTGAAATAATTGGATTATTAATTTTAAAATCATATTAACTCGAAATTGTTTTATCATGTGAAGAAATATAATCTAACTTCAAGAACTATTACTTGAAGGGCTTAACATGGTGAAACCTCAATTTTTAGCCATTCCCAACATACATGTCAAATATTAGCCCATTTAAAAAGTTCTAATTTTCACCTCATAATTTGTCAATTTCCAAAGGGAACACATATGGAAATGAACCATTTTGACATGAAAATTTCAAATTTTCAAATCGATTAGTATTTGACATGCATGTTGGAAATAACTTAAAAGCTATGTTTCATCATAATGCCCCCGAAATAATTGGATTATTAATTTTAAAATCATATTAACTCAATATTGTTTTATCATGTGAAGAAATATTATCTAACTTCAAGTACCTATTACTTGAAGGGCTTAACATGGTGAAACCTCAATTTTTAGCCATTCCCAACATACACGTCAAATATTAGCCCATTTAAAAATTTCTAATTTTCACCTCAAAATTTATCAATTTTTGAAGGGAACAACTATGGAAATGACCCATTTTGACATGAAAATTTCAAATTTTCAAATCGATTAGTATTTGACATGCATGTTGGAAATAACTTAAAAGCTAAGTTTCATCATAATGACCCCCTAAAATAATTGGATTATTTATTTTTAAATCATATTAACTCGATATTGTTTTATCATCCGAAGAAATATTATCTAACTTCAAGTACCTATTATTTGAAAGGCTTAACATGGTGAACCCTCAATTTTTAGCCATTCCCAACATACACGTCAAATATTAGCCCATTTAAAAAGTTCTAATTTTCACCTCAAAATTTGTCAATTTCGAAAGGGAACACATATGGAAATGAACCATTTTGACATGAAAATTTCAAATTCTCAAATCGATTAGTATTTGACATGCATGTTGGAAATAACTTAAAAGCTAAGTTTCATCATAATGACCCCATAAAATAAATGGATTATTAATTTTAAAATCATATTAACTCATTATTGTTTTATCATGTGAAGAAATATTATCTAACTTCAAGTACCTATTACTTGAAGGGCTTAACATGGTGAAACCTCAATTTTTAGCCATTCCCAACATACACGTCAAATATTAGCCCATTTAAAAAGTTCTAATTTTCACCTCAAAATTTGTCAATTTCCAAAGGGAACACCTATGGAAATGAACCATTTTGACACGAAAATTTCAAATTTTCAAATCGATTAGTATTTGACATACATGTTGGAAATAAATTAAAAGCTAAGTTTCATCATAATGACCCCCTGAAATAATTGGAATATTAATTTTTAAATCATATTAACTTGATCTTGTTTTATCATGTGAAGAAATATTATCTAACTTCAAGTACCTATTATTTGAAGGGCTTAACATGGTGAAACCTCTATTTTTAGCCATTCCCAACATACACGTCAAATATTAGCCCATTTAAAAAGTTCTAATTTTCACCTCAAAATTTATCAATTTCTGAAGGGAACAACTATGGAAATGACCCATTTTGACATGAAAATTTCAAATTTTCAAATCGATTAGTATTTGACATGCATGTTGGAAATAACTTAAAAGCTAAGTTTCATCATAATGACCCCCTAAAATAATTGGATTATTAATTTTAAAATCATATTAACTCATTATTGTTTTATCATGTGAAGAAATATTATCTAACTTCAAGTACCTATTACTTGAAAGGCTTAACATGGTGAAACCTCAATTTTTAGCCATTCCCAACATACACGTCAAATATTAGCCCATTTAAAAAGTTCTAATTTTCACCTCAAATTTTGTCAATTTCGAAAGGGAACACCTATGGAAATGAACCATTTTGACATGAAAATTTCAAATTTTCAAATCGATTAGTATTTGACATACATGTTGGAAATAAATTAAAAGCTAAGTTTCATCATAATGACCCCTGAAATAATTGGAATATTAATTTTTAAATCATATTAATTTGATATTGTTTTATCATGTGAAGAAATATTATCTAACTTCAAGTACCTATTATTTGAAGGGCTTAACATGGTGAAACCTCTATTTTTAGCCATTCCCAACATACACGTCAAATATTAGCCCATTTAAAAAGTTCTAATTTTCACCTCAAAATTTATAAATTTCCGAAGGGAACAACTATGGAAATGAACCATTTTGACATGAAAATTTCAAATTTTCAAATCGATTAGTATTTGACATGCATGTTGGAAATAACTTAAAAGCTAAGTTTCATCATAATGACCCCCTAAAATAATTGGATTATTAATTTAAAAATCATATTAACTCAATATTGTTTTATCATCTAAAGAAATATTATCTAACTTCAAGTACCTATTACTTGAAGGGCTTAACATGGTGAAACCTCAATTTTTAGCCATTCCCAACATACACGTCAAATATTAGCCCATTTAAAAAGTTCTAATTTTCACCTCAAATTTTGTCAATTTCGAAAGGGAACACATATGGAAATGAACCATTTTGACATGAAAATTTCAAATTCTCAAATCGATTAGTATTTGACATGCATGTTGGAAATAACTTAAAAGCTAAGTTTCATCATAATGACCCCCTAAAATAAATGGATTATTAATTTTAAAATCATATTAACTCAATATTGTTTTATCATGTGAAGAAATATTATCTAACTTCAGGTACCTATTACTTGAAGGGCTTAACATGGTGAAACCTCAATTTTTAGCCATTCCCAACATACACGTCAAATATTAGCCCATTTAAAAAGTTCTAATTTTCACCTCAAATTTTGTCAATTTCGAAAGGGAACACATATGGAAATGAACCATTTTGACATGAAAATTTCAAATTCTCAAATCGATTAGTATTTGACATGCATGTTGGAAATAACTTAAAAGGTAAGTTTCATCATAATGTCCCCCTAAAATAAATGGATTATTAATTTTAAAATCATATTAACTCATTATTGTTTTATCATGTGAAGAAATATTATCTAACTTCAAGTACCTATTACTTGAAGGGCTTAACATGGTGAAACCTCAATTTTTAGCCATTCCCAACATACACGTTAAATATTAGCCCATTTAAAAAGTTCTAATTTTCACCTCAAATTTTGTCAATTTCGAAAGGGAACACCTATGGGAATGAACCATTTTGACATGAAAATTTCAAATTTTCAAATCGATTAGTATTTGACATACATGTTGGAAATAAATTAAAAGCTAAGTTTCATCATAATGACCCCCTGAAATAATTGGAATATTAATTTTAAATCATATTAACTTGATATTGTTTTATCATGTGGAGAAATATTATCTAAATTCATGTACCTATTATTTGAAGGGCTTAACATGGTGAAACCTCAATTTTTAGCCATTCCCAACATACACATCATATAGTAGCCCATTTAAAAAGTACTAATTTTCACCTCAAAATTTGTCAATTTCCGAAGGGAACAACTATGGAAATGAACCATTTTGACATGAAAATTTCAAATTTTCAAATCGATTAGTATTTGACATGCATGTTAGAAATAATTTAAAACCTAAGCTTCATCATAATGACCCCCTAAGATAATTGGATTATAAATTTTAACATCATAATAACTCGATATTGTTTTATCATGTGAAGAAATATTATCTAACTTCAAGTACTTATTACTTGAAGGGCTTAACATATTGATAACCTCAATTTTTAGCCATTCCCAACATACACGTCAAATATTAGCCCATTTAAAAAGTTCTAATTTTCACCTCAAATTTTGTCAATTTCGAAAGGGAACACCTATGGAAATGAACCATTTGGACATGAAAATTTCAAATTTTCAAATCGATTAGTATTTGACATACATGTTGGAAATAAATTAAAAGCTAAGTTTCATCATAATGACCCCCTGAAATAATTGGAATATTAATTTTTAAATCATATTAACTCATTATTGTTTTATCATGTGAAGAAATATTATCTAACTTCAAGTACCTATTACTTGAAGGGCTTAACATGGTGAAACCTCAATTTTTAGCCATTCCCAACATACACGTCAAATATTAGCCCATTTAAAAAGTTCTAATTTTCACCTCAAATTTTGTCAATTTCGAAAGGGAACACCTATGGAAATGAACCATTTTGACATGAAAATTTCAAATTTTCAAATCGATTAGTATTTGACATACATGTTGGAAATAAATTAAAAGCTAAGTTTCATCATAATGACCCCCTGAAATAATTGGAATATTAATTTTTAAATCATATTAACTTGATATTGTTTTATCATGTGAAGAAATATTATCTAACTTCAAGTACCTATTATTTGAAGGGCTTAACATGGTGAAACCTCTATTTTTAGCCATTCCCAACATACACGTCAAATATTAGCCCATTTAAAAAGTTCTAATTTTCACCTCAAATTTTGTCAATTTCGAAAGGGAACACATATGGAAATGAACCATTTTGACATGAAAATTTCAAATTTACAAATCGATTAGTATTTGACATACATGTTGGAAATAAATTAAAAGCTAAGTTTCATCATAATGACCCCCTGAAATAATTGGAATATTAATTTTTAAATCATATTAATTTGATATTGTTTTATCATGTGAAGAAATATTATCTAACTTCAAGTACCTATTATTTGAAGGGCTTAACATGGTGAAACCTCTATTTTTAGCCATTCCCAACATACACGTCAAATATTAGCCCATTTAAAAAGTTCTAATTTTCACCTCAAAATTTATAAATTTCTGAAGGGAACAACTATGGAAATGAACCATTTTGACATGAAAATTTCAAATTTTCAAATCGATTAGTATTTGACATGCATGTTGGAAATAACTTAAAAGCTAAGTTTCATCATAATGACCCCCTAAAATAATTGGATTATTAATTTCAAAATCATATTAACTCAATATTGTTTTATCATCTAAAGAAATATTATCTAACTTCAAGTACCTATTATTTGAAGGGCTTAACATGGTGAACCTCAATTTTTAGACATTCCTTAACATACACGTCAAATATTAGCCCATTTAAAAAGTTCTAATTTTCACCTCAAATTTTGTCAATTTCGAAAGGGAACACCTATGGAAATGAACCATTTTGACATGAAAATTTCAAATTCTCAAATCGATTAGTATTTGACATGCATGTTGGAAATAACTTAAAAGCTAAGTTTCATCATAATGACCCCCTAAAATAAATGGATTATTAATTTTAAAATCATATTAACTCAATATTGTTTTATCATGTGAAGAAATATTATCTAACTTCAGGTACCTATTACTTGAAGGGCTTAACATGGTGAAACCTCAATTTTTAGCCATTCCCAACATACACGTCAAATATTAGCCCATTTAAAAAGTTCTAATTTTCACCTCAAATTTTGTCAATTTCGAAAGGGAACACATATGGAAATGAACCATTTTGACATGAAAATTTCAAATTCTCAAATCGATTAGTATTTGACATGCATGTTGGAAATAACTTAAAAGCTAAGTTTGATCATAATGTCCCCCTAAAATAAATGGATTATTAATTTTAAAATCATATTAACTCATTATTGTTTTATCATGTGAAGAAATATTATCTAACTTCAAGTACCTATTACTTGAAGGGCTTAACATGGTGAAACCTCAATTTTTAGCCATTCCCAACATACACGTTAAATATTAGCCCATTTAAAAAGTTCTAATTTTCACCTCAAATTTTGTCAATTTCGAAAGGGAACACCTATGGAAATGAACCATTTTGACATGAAAATTTCAAATTTTCAAATCGATTAGTATTTGACATACATGTTGGAAATAAATTAAAAGCTAAGTTTCATCATAATGACCCCCCGAAATAATTGGAATATTCATTTTAAATCATATTAACTTGATATTGTTTTATCATGTGGAGAAATATTATCTAAATTCATGTACCTATTATTTGAAGGGCTTAACATGGTGAAACCTCAATTTTTAGCCATTCCCAACATACACATCATATAGTAGCCCATTTAAAAAGTACTAATTTTCACCTCAAAATTTGTCAATTTCCGAAGGGAACAACTATGGAAATGAACCATTTTGACATGAAAATTTCAAATTTTCAAATCGATTAGTATTTGACATGCATGTTAGAAATAATTTAAAACCTAAGCTTCATCATAATGACCCCCTAAAATAATTGGATTATAAATTTTAACATCATAATAACTCGATATTGTTTTATCATGTGAAGAAATATTATCTAACTTCAAGTACTTATTACTTGAAGGGCTTAACATATTGATAACCTCAATTTTTAGCCATTCCCAACATACACGTCAAATATTAGCCCATTTAAAAAGTTCTAATTTTCACCTCAAATTTTGTCAATTTCGAAAGGGAACACCTATGGAAATGAACCATTTGGACATGAAAATTTCAAATTTTCAAATCGATTAGTATTTGACATACATGTTGGAAATAACTTATAAGCTAAGTATCATCATAATGACCCCCAAAAATAATTGGATTATGAATTTTTAAATCATATTAACTTGATATTGTTTTATCATGTGGAGAAATATTATCTAACTTCATGTACCTATTATTTGAAAGGCTTAACATGGTGAAACCTCAATTTTTATCCATTCCCAACATACACGTCAAATATTAGCCCATTTAAAAAGTACTAATTTTCACCTCAAAATTTGACAATTTTCAAAGGGAACACCAATAGAAATGAACAATTTTTACATGAAAATTTCAAATTTTCAAATCGATTAGTATTTGACAAGCATGTTCGAAATTGGTAAAAAGCCATGTTTCATCATGGCAACCCCCTGAAATAACTGGCAAACGTATTTAAAAATCAAATTTACTCGATATTGTTTTATCATATGAAGAAATATTATCTAACTTTATTTGCCTATTATTTGAAGGGCTTAACATGGTGAAACCTCAATTTTTAGTCATTCCCTACACGTCAAATAATAGCCCATTTAAAAAGTTCTTATTTTCAACTCAATATTTGTCAATTTCCAAAGGGAACACCTATGGAAATGAACAATTTTGACATGAAAATTTCAAATTCTCAATCGATTAGTATTTGACATGCACGTTAGAAATAACTTAAAAGTTAAGTTTCATCATAATGACCCCCTGAAATAATTGGATTCTGAGAGTTAAAATCATATTAACTCGATATTGTTTTATCATGTGGGGGAATATTATCTAACTTTAAGTACCTATTATTTGAAGGGCTTAACAAGGTGAAACCTCAATTTTTAGCCATTCCCAACATACACGTCAAATATTAGCCCATTTAAAAAGTTTTAATTTTCACCTCAAAATTTGTCAATTTCCGAAGGGAACAACTATGGAAGTGAACCATTTTGACATGAAAATTTCAAATTTTAAAATCGATTAGTATTTGACATGCATGTTGGAAATGACTTAAAACCTAAGTTTCATCATAATGACCCCCTAAAATAATTGGATTATTAATTTTAAAATCATATTAACTTGATATTGTTTTATCATGTGAAGAAATATTATCTAACTTCAAGTACCTATTATTTGAAGGGCTTAACATGGTGAAACCTCAATTTTTAGCCATTCCCAACATACACGTCAAATATTAGCCCATTTAGAAAGTTCTAATTTTCACCTCAAAATTTATTAATTTTCAAAGGGAACACCTATGGAAATGAACCATTTTGACATGAAAATATCAAATTTTCAAATCGATTAGTATTTGACATACAAGTTGGAAATAACTTATAAGCTAAGTATCATCATAATGACCCCCAAAAATAATTGGCTTATGAATTTTTAAATCATATTAACTTGATATTGTTTTATCATGTGGATAAATATTATCTAACTTCATGTACCTATTATTTGAAAGGCTTAACGTGGTGAAACCTCAATTTTTATCCATTCCCAACATACACGTCAAATATTAGCCCATTTAAAAAGTTTTAATTTTCACCTCAAAATTTGTCAATTTTCAAAGGGAACACCTATAGAAATGAACAATTTTTACATGAAAATTTCAAATTTTCAAATCGATTATTATTTGACAAGCATGTTCGAAATTGGTAAAAAGCCATGTTTCATCATGGCAACCCCCTGAAATAACCGGCAAACGTATTTAAAAATCAAATTTACTCGATATTGTTTTATCATATGAAGAAATATTATCTAACTTTATTTGCCTTTTATTTGAAGGGCTTAACATGTTGAAACCTCAATTTTTAGCCATTCCCTACACGTCAAATATTAGCCCATTTAAAAAGTTCTTATTTTCAACTCAAAATTTGTCAATTTCCAAAGGGAACACCTATGGAAATGAACCATTTTGACATGTAAATTTCAAATTTTCAAATCGATTAGTATTTGACATGCACGTTAGAAATAACTCAAAAGTTAAGTTTCATCATAATAACCCTCTGAAATAATTGGATTATGAATTTTAAAATCATATTTACTCGATATTGTTTTATCATGTGAGGAAATATTATCTAACTTCAAGTACCTATTACTTGAAGGGCTTAACAAGGTGAAACCTCAATTTTTAGCCATTCCCAACCTACACGTCAAATATTAGACAATTTAAAAAGTTCTAATTTTCACCTCAAAATTTGTAAATTTCCGAAGGGAACAACTATGGAAATGAACCATTTTGACATGAAAATTTCAAATTTTCAAATCGATTAGTATTTGACATGCATGTTGGAAATAACTTAAAACCTAAGTTTCATCATAATGACCCCCTAAAATAATTGGATTATTAATTTTAAAATCATATTAACTCGATATTGTTTTATCATGTGAAGAAATATTATCTAACTTCAAGTACCTATTATTTGAAGGGCTTAACATGGTGAAACCACAATTTTTAGCCATTCCAAACATACACGTCAAATATTAGCCCATTTAAAAAGTTCTAATTTTCACCTCAAAATTTGTCAATTTTCAAATGGAACACCTATAGAAATGAACAATTTTTACATGATAATTTCAAATTTTCAAATCGATTTGTATTTGACAAGCATGTTCGAAATTGGTAAAAAGCCATGTTTCATCATCGCAACCCCCTGAAATAACTAGCAAACATATTTAAAAATCAAATTTACTCGATATTGTTTTATCATATGAAGAAATATTATCTAACTTTATTTGTCTATTATTTGAAGGGCTTAACATGGTGAAACCTAAATTTTTAGCCATTCCCTACACGTCAAATATTAGCCCATTTAAAAAGTTCTTATTTTCAACTCTAAATTTGTCAATTTCCAAAGGGAACACCTATGGAAATGAACCATTTTGACATGAAAATTTCAAATTTTCAAATCGATTAGTATTTGACATGCACGTTAGAAATAACTTAAAAGTTAAGTTTCATCATAATGACCCCCTGAAATAATTGGATTCTGAGATTTAAAATCATATTAACTCGATATTGTTTTATCATGCGAGGTAATATTATCTAACTTTAAGTACCTATTATTTGAAGGGCTTAACATGGTGAAACCATAATTTTTAGCCATTCCCAACATACACGTCAAATATTAGCCCATTTACAAAGTTCTAATTTTCACCTCAAAATTTATTAATTTTCAAAGGGAACACCTATGGAAATGAACCATTTTGACATGAAAATTTCAAATTTTCAAATCGATTAGTATTTGACATACATGTTGGAAATAACTTATAAGCTAAGTATCACCATAATGACCCCTAAAAATAATTGGACTATGAATTTTTAAATCATATTAACTTGATATTGTTTTATCATGTGGAGAAATATTATCTAACTTCATGTACCTATTATTTGAAAGGCTTAACATGGTGAAACCACAATTTTTATCCATTCCCAACATACACGTCAAATATTAGCCCATTTAAAAAGTTTTAATTTTCACCTCAAAATTTGTCAATTTTCAAAGGGAACACCTATAGAAATGAACAATTTTTACATGATAATTTCAAATTTTCAAATCGATTAGTATTTGACAAGCATGTTCAAAATTGGTAAAAAGCCATGTTTCATCATGGTAACCCCCTGAAATAAATGGCAAACGTATTTAAAAATCAAATTTACTCGATATTGTTTTATCATATGAAGAAATATTATCTAACTTTATTTGTCTATTATTTGAAGGGCTTAATATGGTGAAACCTAAATTTTTAGCCATTCCCTACACGTCAAATATTAGCCCATTTAAAAAGTTCTTATTTTCAACTCAAAATTTGTCAATTTCCAAAGGGAACACCTATGGAAATGAACCATTTTGACATGAAAATTTCAAATTTTCAAATCGATTAGTATTTGACATGCATGTTGGAAATAACTTAAAACCTAAGTTTCATCATAATGACCCCATAAAATAATTGGATTATTAATTTTAAAATCATATTAACTCGATATTGTTTTATCATGTCAAGAAATATTTTCTAACTTCAAGTACCTATTATTTTAAGGGCTTAACATGGTGAAACCATAATTTTTAGCCATTCTCAACATACACGTCAAATATTAGCCCATTTAGAAAGTTCTAATTTTCACCTCAAAATTTATTAACTTTCAAAGGGAACACCTATGGAAATGAACCATTTTGACATGAAAATTTCAAATTTTCAAATCGATTAGTATTTTGACATACATGTTGGAAATAACTTATAAGCTAAGTATCACCATAATGACCCCTAAAAATAATTGGACTATGAATTTTTAAATCATATTAACTTGATATTGTTTTATCATGTGGAGAAATATTATCTAACTTCATGTACCTATTATTTGAAAGGCTTAACATGGTGAAACCTCAATTTTTATCCATTCCCAACATACACGTCAAATATTAGCCCATTTAAAAAGTTTTAATTTTCACCTCAAAATTTGTCAATTTTCAAAGGGAACACCTATAGAAATGAACAATTTTTACATGAAAATTTCAAATTTTCAAATCGATTAGTATTTGACAAGCATGTTCGAAATTGGTAAAAAGCCATGTTTCATCATGGCAACCCCCTGAAATAACTATCAAACGTATTTAAAAAACAAATTTACTCTAAATAGTTTTATCATATGAAGAAATATTATCTAACTTTATTTGCCTTTTATTTGAAGGGCTTAACATGTTGAAACCTCAATTTTTAGCCATTCCCTACACGTCAAATATTAGCCCATTTAAAAAGTTCTTATTTTCAACTCAAAATTTGTCAATTTCCAAAGGGAACACCTATGGAAATGAACCATTTTGACATGTAAATTTCAAATTTTCAAATCGATTAGTATTTGACATGCACGTTAGAAATAACTCAAAAGTTAAGTTTCATCATAATGACCCCCGAAATAATTGGATTATGAATTTTAAAATCATATTTACTCGATATTGTTTTATCATGTGAGGAAATATTATCTAACTTCAAGTACCTATTACTTCAAGGGCTTAACAAGGTGAAACCTCAATTTTTAGCAATTCCCAACCTACACGTCAAATATTAGACAATTTAAAAAGTTCTAATTTTCACCTCAAAATTTGTAAATTTCCGAAGGGAACAACTATGGAAATGAACCATTTTGACACGAAAATTTCAAATTTTCAAATCGATTAGTATTTGACATGCATGTTGGAAATAACTTAAAACCTAAGTTTCATCATAATGACCCCCTAAAATAATTGGATTATTAATTTTAAAATCATATTAACTCGATATTGTTTTATCATGTGAGGAAATATTATCTAACTTCAAGTACCTATTATTTGAAGGGCTTAACATGGTGAAACCACAATTTTTAGCCATTCCAAACATACACGTCAAATATTAGCCCATTTAAAAAGTTCTAATTTTCACCTCAAAATTTGTCAATTTTCAAATGGAACACCTATGGAAATGAACCATTTTGACATGAAAATTTCAAATTTTCAAATCGATTAGTATTTGACATACATGTCAGAAATAACTTATAAGCTAAGTATCATCATAATGACCCCCAAAAATAATTGGATTATGAATTTTTAAATCATATTAACTTGATATTGTTTTATCATGTGGAGAAATATTATCTAACTTCATGTACCTATTATTTGAAAGGCTTAACATGGTGAAACCTCAATTTTTATCCATTCCCAACATACACGTCAAATATTAGCCCATTTAAAAAGTTCTAATTTTCACCTCAAAATTTGTCAATTTTCAAAGGGAACACCTATAGAAATGAACAATTTTTACATGATAATTTCAAATTTTCAAATCGATTAGTATTTGACAAGCATGTTCGAAATTGGTAAAAAGCCATGTTTCATCATCGCAACCCCCTAAAATAACTAGCAAACATATTTAAAAATCAAATATACTCGATATTGTTATATCATATGAAGAAATATTATCTAACTTTATTTGTCTATTATTTGAAGGGTTTAACATGGTGAAACCTAAATTTTTAGCCATTCCCTACACGTCAAATATTAGCCCATTTAAAAAGTTCTTATTTTCAACTCAAAATTTGTCAATTTCCAAAGGGAACACGTATGGAAATGAACCATTTTGACATGAAAATTTCAAATTTTCAAATCGATTAGTATTTGACATGCATGTTGGAAATAACTTAAAACCTAAGTTTCATCATAATGACCCCCTAAAATAATTGGATTATTAATTTTAAAATCATATTAACTCGATATTGTTTTATCATGTCAAGAAATAATATCTAACTTCAAGTACCTATTATTTGAAGGGCTTAACATGGTGAAACCATAATTTTTAGCCATTCCCAACATACACGTCAAATATTAGCCCATTTACAAAGTTCTAATTTTCACCTCAAAATTTATTAACTTTCAAAGGGAACACCTATGGAAATGAATCATTTTGACATGAAAATTTCAAATTTTCAAATCGATTAGTATTTGACATACATGTTGGAAATAACTTATAAGCTAAGTATCATCATAATGACCCCTAAAAATAATTGGATTATGAATTTTTAAATCATATTAACTTGATATTGTTTTATCATGTGGAGAAATATTATCTAACTTCATGTACCTATTATTTGAAAAGCTTAACATGGTGAAACCTCAATTTTTATCCATTCCCAACATACACGTCAAATATTAGCCCATTTAAAAAGTTCTAATTTTCACCTCAAAATTTGTCAATTTTCAAAGGGAACACCTATAGAAATGAACAATTTTTACATGATAATTTCAAATTTTCAAATCGATTAGTATTTGACAAGCATGTTCGAAATTGGTAAAAAGCCATGTTTCATCATGGCAACCCCCTGAAATAACTGGCAAACATATTTAAAAATCAAATTTACTCGATATTGTTTTATCATATGAAGAAATATTATCTAACTTTATTTGCCTTTTATTTGAAGGGCTTAACATGTTGAAACCTCAATTTTTAGCCATTCCCTACACGTCAAATATTAGCCCATTTAAAAAGTTCTTATTTTCAACTCAAAATTTGTCAATTTCCAAAGGGAACACCTATGGAAATGAACCATTTTGACATGTAAATTTCAAATTTTCAAATCGATTAGTATTTGACATGCACGTTAGAAATAACTCAAAAGTTAAGTTTCATCATAATGACCCCCCGAAATAATTGGATTATGAATTTTAAAATCATATTTACTCGATATTGTATTATCATGTGAAGAAATATTATCTAACTTCATGTACCTATTATTTGAAGGGTTTAACAAGCTGAAACCTCTATTTTTAGCTATTCCCAACCTACACGTCAAATATTAGACAATTTAAAAAGTTCTAATTTTCACCTCAAAATTTGTAAATTTCCGAAGGGAACAACTATGGAAATGAACCATTTTGACATGAAAATTTCAAATTTTCAAATCGATTAGTATTTGACATGCATGTTGGAAATAACTTAAAACCTAAGTTTCATCATAATGACCCCCTAAAATAATTGGATTATTAATTTTAAAATCATATTAACTCGATATTGTTTTATCATGTGAAGAAATATTATCTAACTTCAAGTACCTATTATTTGAAGGGCTTAACATGGTGAAACCATAATTTTTAGCCATTCCCAACATACACGTCAAATATTAGCCCATTTACAAAGTTCTAATTTTCACCTCAAAATTTATTAACTTTCAAAGGGAACACCTATGGAAATGAACCATTTTGACATGAAAATTTCAAATTTTCAAAACAATTAGTATTTGAAATAAATGTTGGAAATAACTTATAGGCTAAGTATCATCATAATGACCCCCAAAAATAATTGGATTAGGAATTTTTAAATCATATTAACTTGATATTGTTTTATCATGTGGAGAAATATTATCTAACTTCATGTACCTATTATTTGAAAGGCTTAACATGGTGAAACCTCAATTTTTATCCATTCCCAACATACACGTCAAATATTAGCCCATTTAAAAAGTTTTAATTTTCACCTCAAAATTTGTCAATTTTCAAAGGGAACACCTATAGAAATGAACAATTTTTACATGAAAATTTCAAATTTTCAAATCGATTAGTATTTGACAAGCATGTTCGAAATTGGTAAAAAGCCATGTTTCATCATGGCAACCCCCTGAAATAACTATCAAACGTATTTAAAAAACAAATTTACTCTAAATTGTTTTATCATATGAAGAAATATTATCTAACTTTATTTGCCTTTTATTTGAAGGGCTTAACATGTTGAAACCTCAATTTTTAGCCATTCCCTACACGTCAAATATTAGCCCATTTAAAAAGTTCTTATTTTCGACTCAAAATTTGTCCATTTCCAAAGGGAACACCTATGGAAATGAACCATTTTGACATGTAAATTTAAAATTTTCAAATCGATTAGTATTTGACATGCACGTTAGAAATAACTCAAAAGTTAAGTTTCATCATAATGACCCCCCTGAAATAATTGGATTATGAATTTTAAAATCATATTTACTCGATATTGTTTAATCATGTGAGGAAATATTATCTAACTTCAAGTACCTATTACTTGAAGGGCTTAACAAGGTGAAACCTCAATTTTTAGCCATTCCCAACCTACACGTCAAATATTAGACAATTTAAAAAGTTCTAATTTTCACCTCAAAATTTGTAAATTTCCGAAGGGAACAACTATGGAAATGAACCATTTTGACATGAAAATTTCAAATTTTCAAATCGATTAGTATTTGACATGCATGTTGGAAATAACTTAAAACCTAAGTTTCATCATAATGACCCCTTAAAATAATTGGATTATTAATTTTAAAATCATATTAACTCGATATTGTTTTATCATGTGAAGAAATATTATCTAACTTCAAGTACCTATTATTTGAAGGGCTTAACATGGTGAAACCACAATTTTTAGCCATTCCCAACATACACGTCAAATATTAGCCCATTTAAAAAGTTCTAATTTTCACCTCAAAATTTGTCAATTTTCAAATGGAACACCTATGGAAATGAACCATTTTACCTTAAAAATTTCAAATTTTCAAATCGATTAGTATTTGACATACATGTTGGAAATAACTTATAAGCTAAGTATCATCATAATGACCCCCAAAAATAATTGGATTATGAATTTTTAAATCATATTAACTTGATATTGTTTTATCATGTGGAGAAATATTATCTAACTTCATGTACCTATTATTTGAAAGGCTTAACATGGTGAAACCTCAATTTTTATCAATTCCCAACATACACGTCAAATATTAGCCCATTTAAAAAGTTCTAATTTTCACCTCAAAATTTGTCAATTTTCAAAGGGAACACCTATAGAAATGAACCATTTTGACATGAAAATTTCAAATTTTCAAATCGATTAGTATTTGACATGCATGTTGGAAATAACTTAAAACCTAAGTTTCATCATAATGACCCCCTAAAATAATTGGATTATTAATTTTAAAATCATATTAACTCGATATTGTTTTATCATGTCAAGAAATATTATCTAACTTCAAGTACCTATTATTTGAAGGGCTTAACATGGTGAAACCATAATTTTTAGCCATTTCCAACATACACGTAAAATATTAGCCCATTTACAAAGTTCTAATTTTCACCTCAAAATTTATTAACTTTCAAAGGGAACACCTATGGAAATGAACCATTTTGACATGAAAATTTCAAATTTTCAAATCGATTAGTATTTGACATACATGTTGGAAATAACTTATAAGCTAAGTATCATCATAATGACCCCAAAAAATAATTGGATTATGAATTTTTAAATCATATTAACTTGATATTGTTTTATCATGTGGAGAAATATTATCTAACTTCATGTACCTATTATTTGAAAGGCTTAACATGGTGAAACCTCAATTTTTATCCATTCCCAACATACACGTCAAATATTAGCCCATTTAAAAAGTTCTAATTTTCACCTCAAAATTTGTCAATTTTCAAAGGGAACACCTATAGAAATGAACAACTTTTACATGATAATTTCAAATTTTCAAATCGATTAGTATTTGACAAGCATGTTCGTAATTGGTAAAAAGCCATGTTTCATCGTGGCAACCCATTGAAATAACTGGCAAACATATTTAAAAATCAAATTTACTCGATATTGTTTTATCATATGAAGAAATATTATCTAATTTATTTGCCTTTTATTTGAAGGGCTTAACATGTTGAAACCTCAATTTTTAGCCATTCCCTACACGTCAAATATTAGCCCATTTAAAAAGTTCTAATTTTCAACTCAAAATTTGTCAATTTCCAAAGGGAACACCTATGGAAATGAACCATTTTGACATGTAAATTTCAAATTTTCAAATCGATTAGTATTTGACATACATGTTGGAAATAACTTATAAGCTAAGTATCATCATAATGACCCCCAAAAATAATTGGATTATGAATTTTTAAATCATATTAACTTGATATTGTTTTATCATGTGGAGAAATATTATCTAACTTCATGTACCTATTATTTGAAAGGCTTAACATGGTGAAACCTCAATTTTTATCCATTCCCAACATACACGTCAAATATTAGCCCATTTAAAAAGTTTTAATTTTCACCTCAAAATTTGTCAATTTTCAAAGGGAACACCTATAGAAATGAACAATCTTTACATGAAAATTTCAAATTATCAAATTGATTAGTATTTGACAAGTATGTTCGAAATTGGTAAAAAGCCATGTTTCATCATGGCAACCCCCTGAAATAACTGGCAAACATATTTAAAAATCAAATTTACTCGATATTGTTTTATCATATGAAGAAATATTATCTAATTTATTTGCCTTTTATTTGAAGGGCTTAACATGTTGAAACCTCAATTTTTAGACATTCCCTACACGTCAAATATTAGCCCATTTAAAAAGTTCTTATTTTAACCTCAAAATTTGTCAATTTCCAAAGGGAACACCTATGGAAATGAACCATTTTGACATGAAAATTTCAAATTTTCAAATCGATTAGTATTTGACATACATGTTGGAAATAACTTATAAGCTAAGTATCATCATAATGACCCCCAAAAATAATTGGATTATGAATTTTTAAATCATATTAACTTGATATTGTTTTATCATGTGGAGAAATATTATCTAACTTCATGTACCTATTATTTGAAAGGCTTAACATGGTGAAACCTCAATTTTTATCCATTCCCAACATACACGTCAAATATTAGCCCATTTAAAAAGTTCTAATTTTCACCTCAAAATTTGTCAATTTCCAAAGGGAACACCTATGGAAATGAACAATTTTGACATGAAAATTTCAAATTTTCAAATCGATTAGTATTTGACATGCATGTTCGAAATAACTTAAAAGCTAAGTTTCATCATAATGACCCCCTGAAATAATTGGATTATGAATTTTAAAATCATTTAACTCGATATTGTTTTATCATGTGAAGAAATATTATCTAACTTATTTGCCTATTATTTGAAGGGCTTAACATGGTGAAACCTCAATTTTTAGCCATTCCCAACCTACACGTCAAATATTAGCCCATTTAAAAAGTTCTAATTTTCACCTCAAAATTTGTCAATTTCCAAAGGGAACACCTATGGAAATGAACCATTTTGACATGAAAATTTCAAATTTTCAAATCGATTAGTATTTGACATACATGTTGGAAATAACTTAAAAGCTAAGTTTCATCATAATGACCCCCAAAAATAATTGGATTATGAATTTTTAAATCATATTAACTTGATATTGTTTTATCATGTGGAGAAATATTATCTAACTTCATGTACCTATTATTTGAAAGGCTTAACATGGTGAAACCTCAATTTTTATCCATTCCCAACATACACGTCAAATATTAGCCCATTTAAAAAGTTCTAATTTTCACCTCAAAATTTGTCAATTTTCAAAGGGAACACCTATAGAAATGAACAATTTTTACATGAAAATTTCAAATTTTCAAATCGATTAGTATTTGACAAGCATGTTCGAAATTGCTGTAAAAAGCCATGTTTCATCATGGCAACCCCCCGAAATAATTGGAAAACATATTTAAAAATCAAATTTACTCGATATTGTTTTATCATATGAAGAAATATTATCTAACTTTATTTGCCTTTTATTTGAAGGGCTTAACATGGTGAAACCTCAATTTTTAGCCATTCCCTACACGTCAAATATTAGCCCATTTAAAAAGTTCTTATTTTCACCTCAAAATTTGTCAATTTCCAAAGGGAACACCTATGGAAATGAACCATTTTGACATGAAAATTTCAAATTTTCAAATCGATTAGTATTTGACATGCATGTTGGAAATAACTTAAAAGCTAAGTTTCATCATAATGACCCCCAAAAATAATTGGATTATGAATTTTAAAATCATATTAACTCGATATTGTTTTATCATGTGAAGAAATATTATCTAACTTCATGTACCTATTATTTGAAAGGCTTAACATGGTGAAACCTCAATTTTTATCCATTCCCAACATACACGTCAAATATTAGCCCATTTAAAAAGTTCTAATTTTCACCTCATAATTTGTCAATTTCCAAAGGGAACACCTATGGAAATGAACCATTTTGACATGAAAATTTCAAATTTTCAAATCGATTAGTATTTGACATGCATGTTGGAAATAACTTAAAACCTAAGTTTCATCATAATGACCCCCTAAAATAATTGGATTATTAATTTTAAAATCAGATTAACTCGATATTGTTTTATCATGTGAAGAAATATTATCTAACTTCAAGTACCTATTATTTGAAGGGCTTAACATGGTGAAACCTCAATTTTTAGCCATTGCCAACGTACACGTCAAATATTAGCCCATTTAAAAAGTTCTAATATTCACCTAAAATTTGTCAATTTTCAAAGGGAACACCTATGGAAATGAACCATTTTGACATGAAAATTT
This sequence comes from Linum usitatissimum, assembly GCA_030674075.2. Classification (NCBI taxonomy): domain Eukaryota; kingdom Viridiplantae; phylum Streptophyta; class Magnoliopsida; order Malpighiales; family Linaceae; genus Linum; species Linum usitatissimum. Next base: position 74,873 of record JAUJYP020000560.1, on the reverse strand, counting down.
CAAATTTTCAAATCGATTAGTATTTGACATACATGTTGGAAATAACTTATAAGCTAAGTATCATCATAATGACCCCCAAAAATAATTGGATTATGAATTTTTAAATCATATTAACTTGATATTGTTTTATCATGTGGAGAAATATTATCTAACTTCATGTACCTATTATTTGAAAGGCTTAACATGGTGAAACCTCAATTTTTATCCATTCCCAACATACACGTCAAATATTAGCCCATTTAAAAAGTTTTAATTTTCACCTCAAAATTTGTCAATTTTCAAAGGGAACACCTATAGAAATGAACAATTTTTACATGAAAATTTCAAATTTTCAAATCGATTAGTATTTGACAAGCATGTTCGAAATTGGTAAAAAGCCATGTTTCATCATGGCAACCCCCTGAAATAACTGGCAAACGTATTTAAAAATCAAATTTACTCTATATTGTTTTATCATATGAAGAAATATTATCTAACTTTATTTGCCTATTATTTGAAGGGCTTAACATGGTGAAACCTCAATTTTTAGCCATTCCCTACACGTCAAATATTAGCCCATTTAAAAAGTTCTTATTTTCAACTCAAAATTTGTCAATTTCCAAAGGGAACACCTATGGAAATGAACCATTTTGACATGTAAATTTCAAATTTTCAAATCGATTAGTATTTGACATGCACGTTAGAAATAACTTAAAAGTTAAGTTTCATCATAATGACCCCCGAAATAATTGGATTATGAATTTCAAAATCATATTTACTCGATATTGTTTTATCATGTGAGGAAATATTATCTAACTTCAAGTACCTATTATTTGAAGGGCTTAACAAGGTGAAACCTCAATTTTTAGCCATTCCCAACCTACACGTCAAATATTAGACAATTTAAAAAGTTCTTATTTTCACCTCAAAATTTGTAAATTTCCGAAGGGAACAACTATGGAAATGAACCATTTTGACATGAAAATTTCAAATTTTCAAATCGATTAGTATTTGACATGCATGTTGGAAATAACTTAAAACCTAAGTTTCATCATAATGACCCCCTAAAATAATTGGATTATTAATTTTAAAATCATATTAACTCGATATTGTTTTATCATGTGAAGAAATATTATCTAACTTCAAGTACCTATTATTTGAAGGGCTTAACATGGTGAAACCTCAATTTTTAGCCATTCCCAACATACACGTCAAATATTAGCCCATTTAAAAAGTTCTAATTTTCATCTCAAAATTTGTCAATTTTCAAAGGGAACACCTATGCAAACGAACCATTTTGACATGAAAATTTCAAATTTTCAAATCGATTAGTATTTGACAAGCATGTTCGAAATAACTTAAAAGCTAAGTTTCATCATAATGACCCCCCGAAATAATTGGAATATGAATTTAAAAATCAAATTTACTCGATATTGTTTTATCATATGAAGAAATATTATCTAACTTTATTTGCCTATTATTTGAAGGGCTTAACAAGGTGAAACCTCAATTTTTAGCCATTCCCAACCTACACGTCAAATATTAGCCCATTTAAAAAGTTCTTATTTTCAACTCAAAATTTGTCAATTTCCAAAGGGAACACCTATGGAAATGAACCATTTTGACATGAAAATTTCAAATTTTCAAATCGATTAGTATTTGACATGCATGTTGGAAATAACTTAAAACCTAAGTTTCATCATAATGACCCCCTAAAATAATTGGATTATTAATTTTAAAATCATATTAACTCGATATTGTTTTATCATGTGAAGAAATATTATCTAACTTCAAGTACCTATTATTTGAAGGGCTTAACATGGTGAAACCTCAATTTTTAGCCATTCCCAACATACACGTCAAATATTAGCCCATTTAAAAAGTTCTAATTTTCACCTCAAAATTTATTAATTTTCAAAGGGAACACCTATGGAAATGAACCATTTTGACATGAAAATTTCAAATTTTCAAATCGATTAGTATTTGACATACATGTTGGAAATAACTTATAAGCTAAGTATCATCATAATGACCCCCAAAAATAATTGGATTATGAATTTTTAAATCATATTAACTTGATATTGTTTTATCATGTGGAGAAATATTATCTAACTTCATGTACCTATTATTTGAAAGGCTTAACATGGTGAAACCTCAATTTTTATCCATTCCCAACATACACGTCAAATATTAGCCCATTTAAAAAGTTTTAATTTTCACCTCAAAATTTGTCAATTTTCAAAGGGAACACCTATAGAAATGAACAATTTTTACATGAAAATTTCAAATTTTCAAATCGATTAGTATTTGACAAGCATGTTCGAAATTGGTAAAAAGCCATGTTTCATCATGGCAACCCCCTGAAATAACTGGCAAACATATTTCAAAATCAAATTTACTCGATATTGTTTTATCATATGAAGAAATATTATCTAACTTTATTTGCCTATTATTTGAAGGGCTTAACATGGTGAAACCTCAATTTTTAGCCATTCCCTACACACGTCAAATATTAGCCCATTTAAAAAGTTCTTATTTTCACCTCAAAATTTGTCAATTTCCAAAGGGAACACCTATGGAAATGAACCATTTTGACATGAAAATTTCAAATTTTCAAATCGATTAGTATTTGACATACATGTTGGAAATAACTTAAAAGCTAAGTATCATCATAATGACCCCCAAAAATAATTGGATTATGAATTTTTAAATCATATTAACTTGATATTGTTTTATCATGTGAAGAAATATTATCTAACTTCATGTACCTATTATTTGAAGGGCTTAACATGGTGAAACCTCAATTTTTATCCATTCCCAACATACACGTCAAATATTAGCCCATTTAAAAAGTTTTAATTTTCACCTCAAAATTTGTCAATTTTCAAAGGGAACACCTATGGAAATGAACAATTTTTACATGAAAATTTCAAATTTTCAAATCGATTAGTATTTGACAAGCATGTTGGAAATAACTTAAAAGCTATGTTTCATCATAATGACCCCCTAAAATAATTGGAATATGAATTTAAAAATCAAATTTACTCGATATTGTTTTATCATATGAAGAAATATTATCTAACTTTATTTGCCTATTATTTGAAGGGCTTAACATGGTGAAACCTCAATTTTTATCCATTCCCAACATACACGTCAAATATTAGCCCATTTAAAAAGTTCTTAATTTTCACCTCAAAATTTGTCAATTTCCAAAGGGAACACCTATGGAAATGAACCATTTTGACATGAAAATTTCAAATTTTCAAATCGATTAGTATTTGACAAGCATGTTGGAAATTGGTAAAAAGCCATGTTTCATCATGGCAACCCCCTGAAATAACTGGCAAACGTATTTAAAAAACAAATTTACTCTAAATTGTTTTATCATATGAAGAAATATTATCTAACTTTATTTGCCTTTTATTTGAAGGGCTTAACATGTTGAAACCTCAATTTTTAGCCATTCCCTACACGTCAAATATTAGCCCATTTAAAAAGTTCTTATTTTCACCTCAAAATTTGTCAATTTCCAAAGGGAACACCTATGGAAATGAACCATTTTGACATGAAAATTTCAAATTTTCAAATCGATAAATATTTGACATGCACGTTAGAAATAACTTAAAAGTTAAGTTTCATCATAATGACCCCCTGAAATAATTGGATTATGAATTTTAAATTCATATTAACTAGATATTGTTTTATCATGTGAAGAAATATTATCTAACTTCAAGTACCTATTATTTGAAGGGCTTAACATGGTGAAACCTCAATTTTTAGCCATTCCCAACCTACACGTCAAAAATTAGACAATTTAAAAAGTTCTAATTTTCACCTCAAAATTTGTAAATTTCCGAAGGGAACAACTATGGAAATGAACCATTTTGACATGAAAATTTCAAATTTTCAAATCGATTAGTATTTGACATGCATGTTGGAAATAACTTAAAACCTAAGTTTCATCATAATGACCCCCTAAAATAATTGGATTATTAATTTTAAAATCATATTAACTCGATATTGTTTTATCATGTGAAGAAATATTATCTAACTTCAAGTACCTATTATTTGAAGGGCTTAACATGGTGAAACCACAATTTTTAGCCATTCCCAACATACACGTCAAATATTAGCCCATTTAAAAAGTTCTAATTTTCACCTCAAAATTTATTAATTTTCAAAGGGAACACCTATGGAAATGAACCATTTTGACATGAAAATTTCAAATTTTCAAATCGATTAGTATTTGACATACATGTTGGAAATAACTTATAAGCTAAGTATCATCATAATGACCCCCAAAAATAATTGGATTATGAATTTTTAAATCATATTAACTTGATATTGTTTTATCATGTGGAGAAATATTATCTAACTTCATGTACCTATTATTTGAAAGGCTTAACATGGTGAAACCTCAATTTTTATCCATTCCCAACATACACGTCAAATATTAGCCCATTTAAAAAGTTTTAATTTTAACCTCAAAATTTGTCAATTTTCAAAGGGAACACCTATAGAAATGAACAATTTTTACATGAAAATTTCAAATTTTCAAATCGATTAGTATTTGACAAGCATGTTCGAAATTGGTAAAAAGCCATGTTTCATCATGGCAACCCCCCGAAATAATCGGCAAACGTATTTAAAAATCAAATTTACTCGATATTGTTTTATCATATGAAGAAATATTATCTAACTTTATTTGCCTATTATTTGAAGGGCTTAACATGGTGAAACCTCAATTTTTAGCCATTCCCTACACGTCAAATATTAGCCCATTTAAAAAGTTCTTATTTTAACCTCAAAATTTGTCAATTTCCAAAGGGAACACCTATGGAAATGAACCATTTTGACATGAAAATTTCAAATTTTCAAATCGATTAGTATTTGACAAGCATGTTGGAAATTGGTAAAAAGCCATGTTTCATCATGGCAACCCCCCGAAATAATCGGCAAACGTATTTAAAAAACAAATTTACTCTAAATTGTTTTATCATATGAAGAAATATTATCTAACTTTATTTGCCTTTTATTTGAAGGGCTTAACATGTTGAAACCTCAATTTTTAGCCATTCCCTACACGTCAAATATTAGCCCATTTAAAAAGTTCTTATTTTCACCTCAAAATTTGTCAATTTCCAAAGGGAACACCTATGGAAATGAACCATTTTGACATGAAAATTTCAAATTTTCAAATCGATTAATATTTGACATGCACGTTAGAAATAACTTAAAAGTTAAGTTTCATCATAATGACCCCCGGAAATAATTGGATTATGAATTTTAAATTCATATTAACTAGATATTGTTTTATCATGTGAAGAAATATTATCTAACTTCAAGTACCTATTATTTGAAGGGCTTAACATGGTGAAACCTCAATTTTTAGCCATTCCCAACCTACACGTCAAAAATTAGACAATTTAAAAAGTTCTAATTTTCACCTCAAAATTTGTAAATTTCCGAAGGGAACAACTATGGAAATGAACCATTTTGACATGAAAATTTCAAATTTTCAAATCGATTAGTATTTGACATGCATGTTGGAAATAACTTAAAACCTAAGTTTCATCATAATGACCCCCTAAAATAATTGGATTATTAATTTTAAAATCATATTAACTCGATATTGTTTTATCATGTGAAGAAATATTATCTAACTTCAAGTACCTATTATTTGAAGGGCTTAACATGGTGAAACCACAATTTTTAGCCATTCCCAACATACACGTCAAATATTAGCCCATTTACAAAGTTCTAATTTTCACCTCAAAATTTATTAATTTTCAAAGGGAACACCTATGGAAATGAACCATTTTGACATGAAAATTTCAAATTTTCAAATCGATTAGTATTTGACATACATGTTGGAAATAACTTATAAGCTAAGTATCATCATAATGACCCCCAAAAATAATTGGATTATGAATTTTTAAATCATATTAACTTGATATTGTTTTATCATGTGGAGAAATATTATCTAACTTCATGTACCTATTATTTGAAAGGCTTAACATGGTGAAACCTCAATTTTTATCCATTCCCAACATACACGTCAAATATTAGCCCATTTAAAAAGTTTTAATTTTAACCTCAAAATTTGTCAATTTTCAAAGGGAACACCTATAGAAATGAACAATTTTTACATGAAAATTTCAAATTTTCAAATCGATTAGTATTTGACAAGCATGTTCGAAATTGGTAAAAAGCCATGTTTCATCATGGCAACCCCCTGAAATAACTGGCAAACGTATTTAAAAATCAAATTTACTCGATATTGTTTTATCATATGAAGAAATATTATCTAACTTTATTTGCCTATTATTTGAAGGGCTTAACATGGTGAAACCTCAATTTTTAGCCATTCCCTACACGTCAAATATTAGCCCATTTAAAAAGTTCTTATTTTCACCTCAAAATTTGTCAATTTCCAAAGGGAACACCTATGGAAATGAACCATTTTGACATGAAAATTTCAAATTTTCAAATCGATAAATATTTGACATGCACGTTAGAAATAACTTAAAAGTTAAGTTTCATCATAATGACCCCCCGAAATAATTGGATTATGAATTTTAAAATCATATTAACTAGATATTGTTTTATCATGTGAAGAAATATTATCTAACTTCAAGTACCTATTATTTGAAGGGCTTAACATGGTGAAACCTCAATTTTTAGCCATTCCCAACCTACACGTCAAAAATTAGACAATTTAAAAAGTTCTAATTTTCACCTCAAAATTTGTAAATTTCCGAAGGGAACAACTATGGAAATGAACCATTTTGACATGAAAATTTCAAATTTTCAAATCGATTAGTATTTGACATGCATGTTGGAAATAACTTAAAACCTAAGTTTCATCATAATGACCCCCTAAAATAATTGGATTATTAATTTTAAAATCATATTAACTCGATATTGTTTTATCATGTGAAGAAATATTATCTAACTTCAAGTACCTATTATTTGAAGGGCTTAACATGGTGAAACCACAATTTTTAGCCATTCCCAACATACACGTCAAATATTAGCCCATTTAAAAAGTTCTAATTTTCACCTCAAAATTTATTAATTTTCAAAGGGAACACCTATGGAAATGAACCATTTTGACATGAAAATTTCAAATTTTCAAATCGATTAGTATTTGACATACATGTTGGAAATAACTTATAAGCTAAGTATCATCATAATGACCCCCAAAAATAATTGGATTATGAATTTTTAAATCATATTAACTTGATATTGTTTTATCATGTGGAGAAATATTATCTAACTTCATGTACCTATTATTTGAAAGGCTTAACATGGTGAAACCTCAATTTTTATCCATTCCCAACATACACGTCAAATATTAGCCCATTTAAAAAGTTTTAATTTTAACCTCAAAATTTGTCAATTTTCAAAGGGAACACCTATAGAAATGAACAATTTTTACATGAAAATTTCAAATTTTCAAATCGATTAGTATTTGACAAGCATGTTCGAAATTGGTAAAAAGCCATGTTTCATCATGGCAACCCCCTGAAATAACTGGCAAACGTATTTAAAAATCAAATTTACTCGATATTGTTTTATCATATGAAGAAATATTATCTAACTTTATTTGCCTATTATTTGAAGGGCTTAACATGGTGAAACCTCAATTTTTAGCCATTCCCTACACGTCAAATATTAGCCCATTTAAAAAGTTCTTATTTTCACCTCAAAATTTGTCAATTTCCAAAGGGAACACCTATGGAAACGAACCATTTTGACATGAAAATTTCAAATTTTCAAATCGATTAGTATTTGACAAGCATGTTCGAAATTGGTAAAAAGCCATGTTTGATCATGGCAACCCCCTTAAATAACTGGCAAACGTATTTAAAAATCAAATTTACTCGATATTGTTTTATCATATGAAGAAATATTATCTAACTTTATTTGCCTATTATTTGAAGGGCTTAACATGGTGAAACCTCAATTTTTAGCCATTCCCTACACGTCAAATATTAGCCCATTTAAAAAGTTCTTATTTTCACCTCAAAATTTGTCAATTTCCAAAGGGAACACCTATGGAAATGAACCATTTTGACATGAAAATTTCAAATTTTCAAATCGATTAGTATTTGACATGCACGTTAGAAATAACTTAAAAGTTAAGTTTCATCATAATGACCCCCTGAAATAATTGGATTATGAATTTTAAAATCATATTAACTCGATATTGTTTTATCATGTGAAGAAATATTATCTAACTTCAAGTACCTATTATTTGAAGGGCTTAACATGGTGAAACCTCAATTTTTAGCCATTCCCAACCTACACGTCAAATATTAGACCATTTAAAAAGTTCTAATTTTCACCTCAAAATTTGTCAATTTCCAAAGGGAACAACTATGGAAATGAACCATTTTGACATGAAAATTTCAAATTTTCAAATCGATTAGTATTTGACATGCATGTTGGAAATAACTTAAAAGCTAAGTTTCATCATAATGACCCCCAAAAATAATTGGATTATGAATTTTTAAATCATATTAACTTGATATTGTTTTATCATGTGAAGAAATATTATCTAACTTCATTACCTATTATTTGAAGGGCTTAACATGGTGAAACCTCAATTTTTATCCATTCCCAACATACACGTCAAATATTAACCCATTTAAAAAGTTCTAATTTTCACCTCAAAATTTTCAATTTCCAAAGGGAACACCTATGGAAATGAACCATTTTGACATGAAAATTTCAAATTTTCAAATCGATTAGTATTTGACATGCATGTTGGAAATAATTAAAAAGCCAAGTTTCATCATGATGACCCCCTGAAATAATTGGATATGAATTTTAAAATCATATTTACTCGATATTGTTTTATCATATGAAGAAATATTATCTAACTTCATTTACCTATTATTTGAAGGGCTTAACATGGTGAAACCTCAATTTTTAGCCATTCCCAACATACACGTCAAATATTAACCCATTTAAAAAGTTCTAATTTTCAACTCAAAATTTGTCAATTTCCAAAGGGAACACCTATGAAATGAACAGAAATGAACCATTTTGACATGAAAATTTCAAATTTTCAAATCGATTAGTATTTGACATGCATGTTGGAAATAACTTAAAACCTAAGTTTCATCATAATGACCCCCTAAAATAATTGGATTATTAATTTTAAAATCATATTAACTCGATATTGTTTTATCATGTGAAGAAATATTATCTAACTTCAAGTACCTATTATTTGAAGGGCTTAACATGGTGAAACCTCAATTTTTAGCCATTCCCAACATACACGTCAAATATTAGCCCATTTAAAAAGTTCTAATTTTCACCTCAAAATTTATTAATTTTCAAAGGGAACACCTATGGAAATGAACCATTTTGACATGAAAATTTCAAATTTTCAAATCGATTAGTATTTGACATACATGTTGGAAATAACTTATAAGCTAAGTATCATCATAATGACCCCCAAAAATAATTGGATTATGAATTTTTAAATCATATTAACTTGATATTGTTTTATCATGTGGAGAAATATTATCTAACTTCATGTACCTATTATTTGAAAGGCTTAACATGGTGAAACCTCAATTTTTATCCATTCCCAACATACACGTCAAATATTAGCCCATTTAAAAAGTTCTAATTTTCACCTCAAAATTTGTCAATTTTCAAAGGGAACACCTATAGAAATGAACCATTTTTACATGAAAATTTCAAATTTTCAAATCGATTAGTATTTGACAAGCATGTTCGAAATAGTTAAAAGCCAAGTTTCATCATAACGACCCCCCGAAATAATTGGAATATTAATTTAAAAATCAAATTAACTCGATATTGTTTTATCATATGAAGAAATATTATCTAACTTCAAGTACCTATTATTTGAAGGGTTTAACATGGTGAAACCTGAATTTTTAGCCATTCCCAACATACACGTCAAATATTAGCCCATTTAAAAAGTTCTAATTTTCACCTCAAAATTTATCAATTTCCAAAGGGAACACCTATGGAAATGAACCATTTTGACATGAAAATTTCAAATTTTCAAATCGATTAGTATTTGACATACATGTTGGAAATAACTTATAAGCTAAGTATCATCATAATGACCCCCAAAAATAATTGGATTATGAATTTTTAAATCATATTAACTTGATATTGTTTTATCATGTGGAGAAATATTATCTAACTTCATGTACCTATTATTTGAAAGGCTTAACATGGTGAAACCTCAATTTTTATCCATTCCCAACATACACGTCAAATATTAGCCCATTTAAAAAGTTTTAATTTTCACCTCAAAATTTGTCAATTTTCAAAGGGAACACCTATAGAAATGAACAATTTTTACATGAAAATTTCAAATTTTCAAATCGATTAGTATTTGACAAGCATGTTCGAAATTGGTAAAAAGCCATGTTTCATCATGGCAACCCCCTGAAATAACTGGCAAACGTATTTAAAAATCAAATTTACTCGATATTGTTTTATCATATGAAGAAATATTATCTAACTTTATTTGCCTATTATTTGAAGGGCTTAACATGTTGAAACCTCAATTTTTAGCCATTCCCTACACGTCAAATATTAGCCCATTTAAAAAGTTCTTATTTTCACCTCAAAATTTGTCAATTTCCAAAGGGAACACCTATGGAAATGAACCATTTTGACATGAAAATTTCAAATTTTCAAATCGATTAGTATTTGACATGCATGTTGGAAATAACTTAAAAGCCTAAGTTTCATCATAATGACCCCCTAAAATAATTGGATTATGAATTTTAAAATCATATTAACTCGATATTGTTTTATCATGTGAAGAAATATTATCTAACTTCAAGTACCTATTATTTGAAGGGCTTAACATGGTGAAACCTCAATTTTTAGCCATTCCCAACATACACGTCAAATATTAGCCCATTTAAAAAGTTCTAATTTTCACCTCAAAATTTATTAATTTTCAAAGGGAACACCTATGGAAATGAACCATTTTGACATGAAAATTTCAAATTTTCAAATCGATTAGTATTTGACATACATGTTGGAAATAACTTATAAGCTAAGTATCATCATAATGACCCCCAAAAATAATTGGATTATGAATTTTTAAATCATATTAACTTGATATTGTTTTATCATGTGGAGAAATATTATCTAACTTCATGTACCTATTATTTGAAAGGCTTAACATGGTGAAACCTCAATTTTTATCCATTCCCAACATACACGTCAAATATTAGCCCATTTAAAAAGTTTTAATTTTCACCTCAAAATTTGTCAATTTTCAAAGGGAACACCTATAGAAATGAACAATTTTTACATGAAAATTTCAAATTTTCAAATCGATTAGTATTTGACAAGCATGTTCGAAATTGGTAAAAAGCCATGTTTCATCATGGCAACCCCCTGAAATAACTGGCAAACGTATTTAAAAATCAAATTTACTCGATATTGTTTTATCATATGAAGAAATATTATCTAACTTTATTTGCCTATTATTTGAAGGGCTTAACATGGTGAAACCTCAATTTTTAGCCATTCCCTACACGTCAAATATTAGCCCATTTAAAAAGTTCTTATTTTCACCTCAAAATTTGTCAATTTCCAAAGGGAACACCTATGGAAATGAACCATTTTGACATGAAAATTTCAAATTTTCAAATCGATTAGTATTTGACATGCATGTTGGAAATAACTTAAAAGCTAAGTTTCATCATAATGACCCCCTAAAATAATTGGATTATGAATTTTAAAATCATATTAACTCGATATTGTTTTATCATGTGAAGAAATATTATCTAACTTCAAGTACCTATTATTTGAAGGGCTTAACATGGTGAAACCTCAATTTTTAGCCATTCCCAACATACACGTCAAATATTAGCCCATTTAAAAAGTTCTAATTTTCACCTCAAAATTTGTCAATTTTCAAAGGGAACACCTATGGAAATGAACCATTTTGACATGAAAATTTCAAATTTTCAAATCGATTAGTATTTGACATACATGTTGGAAATAACTTATAAGCTAAGTATCATCATAATGACCCCCAAAAATAATTGGATTATGAATTTTTAAATCATATTAACTTGATATTGTTTTATCATGTGGAGAAATATTATCTAACTTCATGTACCTATTATTTGAAAGGCTTAACATGGTGAAACCTCAATTTTTATCCATTCCCAACATACACGTCAAATATTAGCCCATTTAAAAAGTTTTAATTTTCACCTCAAAATTTGTCAATTTTCAAAGGGAACACCTATAGAAATGAACAATTTTTACATGAAAATTTCAAATTTTCAAATCGATTAGTATTTGACAAGCATGTTCGAAATTGGTAAAAAGCCATGTTTCATCATGGCAACCCCCTGAAATAACTGGCAAACGTATTTAAAAATCAAATTTACTCGATATTGTTTTATCATATGAAGAAATATTATCTAACTTTATTTGCCTTTTATTTGAAGGGCTTAACATGTTGAAACCTCAATTTTTAGCCATTCCCTACACGTCAAATATTAGCCCATTTAAAAAGTTCTTATTTTCACCTCAAAATTTGTCAATTTCCAAAGGGAACACCTATGGAAATGAACCATTTTGACATGAAAATTTCAAATTTTCAAATCGATTAGTATTTGACATGCATGTTGGAAATAACTTAAAAGCCAAGTTTCCTCATAAAGATCCCCTGAAATAATTGGATTATGAATTTTAAAATCAAATTAACTCGATATTGTTTTATCATGTGAAGAAATATTATCTAACTTCAAGTACCTATTATTTGAAGGGCTTAACATGGTGAAACCTCAATTTTTAGCCATTCCCAACATACACGTCAAATATTAGCCCATTTAAAAAGTTCTAATTTTCACCTCAAAATTTGTCAATTTCCAAAGGGAACACCTATGGAAATGAACCATTTTGACATGAAAATTTCAAATTTTCAAATCGATTAGTATTTGACATACATGTTGGAAATAACTTATAAGCTAAGTATCATCATAATGACCCCCAAAAATAATTGGATTATGAATTTTTAAATCATATTAACTTGATATTGTTTTATCATGTGGAGAAATATTATCTAACTTCATGTACCTATTATTTGAAAGGCTTAACATGGTGAAACCTCAATTTTTATCCATTCCCAACATACACGTCAAATATTAGCCCATTTAAAAAGTTTTAATTTTCACCTCAAAATTTGTCAATTTTCAAAGGGAACACCTATAGAAATGAACAATTTTTACATGAAAATTTCAAATTTTCAAATCGATTAGTATTTGACAAGCATGTTCGAAATTGGTAAAAAGCCATGTTTCATCATGGCAACCCCCCGAAATAATCGGCAAACGTATTTAAAAATCAAATTTACTCGATATTGTTTTATCATATGAAGAAATATTATCTAACTTTATTTGCCTATTATTTGAAGGGCTTAACATGGTGAAACCTCAATTTTTAGCCATTCCCTACACGTCAAATATTAGCCCATTTAAAAAGTTCTTATTTTCACCTCAAAATTTGTCAATTTCCAAAGGGAACACCTATGCAAACGAACCATTTTGACATGAAAATTTCAAATTTTCAAATCGATTAGTATTTGACAAGCATGTTGGAAATTGGTAAAAAGCCATGTTTCATCATGGCAACCCCCTGAAATAACTGGCAAACTAATTTAAAAAACAAATTTACTCTAAATTGTTTTATCATATGAAGAAATATTATCTAACTTTATTTGCCTTTTATTTGAAGGGCTTAACATGTTGAAACCTCAATTTTTAGCCATTCCCCTACACGTCAAATATTAGCACATTTAAAAAGTTCTTATTTTCACCTCAAAATTTGTCAATTTCCAAAGGGAACACCTATGGAAATGAACCATTTTGACATGAAAATTTCAAATTTTCAAATCGATTAGTATTTGACATACATGTTGGAAATAACTTATAAGCTAAGTATCATCATAATGACCCCCAAAAATAATTGGATTATGAATTTTTAAATCATATTAACTTGATATTGTTTTATCATGTGGAGAAATATTATCTAACTTCATGTACCTATTATTTGAAAGGCTTAACATGGTGAAACCTCAATTTTTATCCATTCCCAACATACACGTCAAATATTAACCCATTTAAAAAGTTTTAATTTTCACCTCAAAATTTGTCAATTTTCAAAGGGAACACCTATAGAAATGAACAATTTTTACATGAAAATTTCAAATTTTCAAATCGATTAGTATTTGACAAGCATGTTCGAAATTGGTAAAAAGCCATGTTTCATCATGGCAACCCCCTGAAATAACTGGCAAACGTATTTAAAAATCAAATTTACTCGATATTGTTTTATCATATGAAGAAATATTATCTAACTTTATTTGCCTTTTATTTGAAGGGCTTAACATGTTGAAACCTCAATTTTTAGCCATTTCCTACACGTCAAATATTAGCCCATTTAAAAAGTTATTATTTTAACCTCAAAATTTGTCAATTTCCAAAGGGAACACCTATGCAAATGAACCATTTTGACATGAAAATTTCAAATTTTCAAATCGATTAGTATTTGACAAGCATGTTGGAAATTGGTTAAAAGCCATGTTTCATCATGACCCCCCGAAATAATTGGAAAATTAATTTTAAAAACAAATTTACTCTAAATTGTTTTATCATATGAAGAAATATTATCTAACTTTATTTGCCTTTTATTTGAAGGGCTTAACATGTTGAAACCTCAATTTTTAGCCATTCCCAACATACACGTCAATTATTAGCCCATTTAAAAAGTTATTATTTTCACCTCAAAATTTGGCAATTTCCAAAGCGAACACCTATGGAAATGAACCATTTTGACATGAAAATTTCAAATTTTCAAATCGATTAGTATTTGATATACATGTTGGAAATAACTTATAAGCTAAGTATCATCATGATGACCCCTAAAAAATAATTGGATTATGAATTTTTAAATCATATTAACTTGATATTGTTTTATCATGTGGAGAAATATTATCTAACTTCATGTACCTATTATTTGAAAGGCTTAACATGGTGAAACCTCAATTTTTATCCATTCCCAACATACACGTCAAATATTAACCCATTTAAAAAGTTTTAATTTTCACCTCAAAATTTGTCAATTTTCAAAGGGAACACCTATAGAAATGAACAATTTTTACATGAAAATTTCAAATTTTCAAATCGATTAGTATTTGACAAGCATGTTCGAAATTGGTAAAAAGCCATGTTTCATCATGGCAACCCCCTGAAATAACTGGCAAACGTATTTAAAAATCAAATTTACTCGATATTGTTTTATCATATGAAGAAATATTATCTAACTTTATTTGCCTTTTATTTGAAGGGCTTAACATGTTGAAACCTCAATTTTTAGCCATTTCCTACACGTCAAATATTAGCCCATTTAAAAAGTTATTATTTTAACCTCAAAATTTGTCAATTTCCAAAGGGAACACCTATGCAAACGAACCATTTTGACATGAAAATTTCAAATTTTCAAATCGATTAGTATTTGACAAGCATGTTGGAAATTGGTAAAAAGCCATGTTTCATCATGGCAACCCCCTGAAATAACTGGCAAACGTATTTAAAAAACAAATTTACTCTAAATTGTTTTATCATATGAAGAAATATTATCTAACTTTATTTGCCTTTTATTTGAAGGGCTTAACATGTTGAAACCTCAATTTTTAGCCATTCCCTACACGTCAATTATTAGCCCATTTAAAAAGTTATTATTTTCACCTCAAAATTTGGCAATTTCCAAAGCGAACACCTATGGAAATGAACCATTTTGACATGAAAATTTCAAATTTTCAAATCGATTAGTATTTGATATACATGTTGGAAATAACTTATAAGCTAAGTATCATCATGATGACCCCTAAAAATAATTGGATTATGAATTTTTAAATCATATTAACTTGATATTGTTTTATCATGTGGAGAAATATTATCTAACTTCATGTACCTATTATTTGAAAGGCTTAACATGGTGAAACCTCAATTTTTATCCATTCCCAACATACACGTCAAATATTAACCCATTTAAAAAGTTTTAATTTTCACCTCAAAATTTGTCAATTTTCAAAGGGAACACCTATAGAAATGAACAATTTTTACATGAAAATTTCAAATTTTCAAATCGATTAGTATTTGACAAGCATGTTCGAAATTGGTAAAAAGCCATGTTTCATCATGGCAACCCCCCGAAATAACCGGCAAACGTATTTAAAAATCAAATTTACTCGATATTGTTTTATCATATGAAGAAATATTATCTAACTTTATTTGCCATTTATTTGAAGGGCTTAACATGTTGAAACCTCAATTTTTAGCCATTCCCTACACGTCAAATATTAGCCCATTTAAAAAGTTATTATTTTAACCTCAAAATTTGTCAATTTCCAAAGGGAACACCTATGGAAATGAACCATTTTGACATGAAAATTTCAAATTTTCAAATCGATTAGTATTTGACATGCATGTTGGAAATAACTTAAAAGCCTAAGTTTCATCATAATGAACCCCCCGAAATAATTGGATTATTAATTTTAAAAAACATATTAACTCGATATTGTTTTATCATGTGAAGAAATATTATCTAACTTCATTTACCTATTATTTGAAGGGCTTAACATGGTGAAACCTCAATTTTTAGCCATTCCCAACATACATGTCAAATATTAGCCCATTTAAAAAGTTCTAATTTTCACCTCAAAATTTGTTAATTTCCAAAGGGAACACCTATGGAAATGAACCATTTTGACATGAAAATTTCAAATTTTCAAATCGATTAGTATTTGACATACATGTTGGAAATAACTTATAAGCTAAGTATCATCATAATGACCCCCAAAAATAATTGGATTATGAATTTTTAAATCATATTAACTTGATATTGTTTTATCATGTGGAGAAATATTATCTAACTTCATGTACCTATTATTTGAAAGGCTTAACATGGTGAAACCTCAATTTTTATCCATTCCCAACATACACGTCAAATATTAGCCCATTTAAAAAGTTTTAATTTTCACCTCAAAATTTGTCAATTTTCAAAGGGAACACCTATAGAAATGAACAATTTTTACATGAAAATTTCAAATTTTCAAATCGATTAGTATTTGACAAGCATGTTCGAAATTGGTAAAAAGCCATGTTTCATCATGGCAACCCCCTGAAATAACCGGCAAACGTATTTAAAAATCAAATTTACTCGATATTGTTTTATCATATGAAGAAATATTATCTAACTTTATTTGCCTTTTATTTGAAGGGCTTAACATGTTGAAACCTCAATTTTTAGCCATTCCCTACACGTCAAATATTAGCCCATTTAAAAAGTTCTTATTTTCACCTCAAAATTTGTCAATTTCCAAAGGGAACACCTATGCAAACGAACCATTTTGACATGAAAATTTCAAATTTTCAAATCGATTAGTATTTGACAAGCATGTTGGAAATTGGTAAAAAGCCATGTTTCATCATGGCAACCCCCTGAAATAACTGGCAAATGAATTTAAAAAACAAATTTACTCTAAATTGTTTTATCATATGAAGAAATATTATCTAACTTTATTTGCCTTTTATTTGAAGGGCTTAACATGTTGAAACCTCAATTTTTAGCCATTCCCACTACACGTCAAATATTAGCCCATTTAAAAAGTTATTATTTTCACCTCAAAATTTGTCAATTTCCAAAGGGAACACCTATGGAAATGAACCATTTTGACATGAAAATTTCAAATTTTCAAATCGATTAGTATTTGACATACATGTTGGAAATAACTTATAAGCTAAGTATCATCATAATGACCCCCAAAAATAATTGGATTATGAATTTTTAAATCATATTAACTTGATATTGTTTTATCATGTGGAGAAATATTATCTAACTTCATGTACCTATTATTTGAAAGGCTTAACATGGTGAAACCTCAATTTTTATCCATTCCCAACATACACGTCAAATATTAGCCCATTTAAAAAGTTTTAATTTTCACCTCAAAATTTGTCAATTTTCAAAGGGAACACCTATAGAAATGAACAATTTTTACATGAAAATTTCAAATTTTCAAATCGATTAGTATTTGACAAGCATGTTCGAAATTGGTAAAAAGCCATGTTTCATCATGGCAACCCCCTGAAATAACCGGCAAACGTATTTAAAAATCAAATTTACTCGATATTGTTTTATCATATGAAGAAATATTATCTAACTTTATTTGCCTTTTATTTGAAGGGCTTAACATGTTGAAACCTCAATTTTTAGCCATTCCCTACACGTCAAATATTAGCCCATTTAAAAAGTTCTTATTTTAACCTCAAAATTTGTCAATTTCCAAAGGGAACACCTATGGAAATGAACCATTTTGACATGAAAATTTCAAATTTTCAAATCGATTAGTATTTGACAAGCATGTTGGAAATAACTTAAAAGCTAAGTTTCATCATAATGACCCCCTAAAATAATTGGATTATGAATTTTAAAAACATATTAACTCGATATTGTTTTATCATGTGAAGAAATATTATCTAACTTCATGTACCTATTATTTGAAGGGCTTAACATGGTGAAACCTCAATTTTTAGCCATTCCCAACATACACGTCAAATATTAGCCCATTTAAAAAGTTCTAATTTTCACCTCAAAATTTGTCAATTTCCAAAGGGAACACCTATGGAAATGAACCATTTTGACATGAAAATTTCAAATTTTCAAATCGATTAGTATTTGACATACATGTTGGAAATAACTTATAAGCTAAGTATCATCATAATGACCCCCAAAAATAATTGGATTATGAATTTTTAAATCATATTAACTTGATATTGTTTTATCATGTGGAGAAATATTATCTAACTTCATGTACCTATTATTTGAAAGGCTTAACATGGTGAAACCTCAATTTTTATCCATTCCCAACATACACGTCAAATATTAGCCCATTTAAAAAGTTTTAATTTTCACCTCAAAATTTGTCAATTTTCAAAGGGAACACCTATAGAAATGAACAATTTTTACATGAAAATTTCAAATTTTCAAATCGATTAGTATTTGACAAGCATGTTCGAAATTGGTAAAAAGCCATGTTTCATCATGGCAACCCCCTGAAATAACTGGCAAACGTATTTAAAAATCAAATTTACTCGATATTGTTTTATCATATGAAGAAATATTATCTAACTTTATTTGCCTATTATTTGAAGGGCTTAACATGTTGAAACCTCAATTTTTAGCCATTCCCTACACGTCAAATATTAGCCCATTTAAAAAGTTCTTATTTTCACCTCAAAATTTGTCAATTTCCAAAGGGAACACCTATGGAAATGAACCATTTTGACATGAAAATTTCAAATTTTCAAATCGATTAGTATTTGACAAGCATGTTGGAAATAACTTGGTAAAAAGCCAAGTTTCATCATGGCAACCCCCTGAAATAATTGGATTATTAATTTTAAAATCAAATTAACTCGATATTGTTTTATCATGTGAAGAAATATTATCTAACTTTAAGTACCTATTATTTGAAGGGCTTAACATGGTGAAACCTCAATTTTTAGCCATTCCCAACATACACGTCAAATATTAGCCCATTTAAAAAGTTCTAATTTTCACCTCAAAATTTGTAAATTTCCGAAGGGAACAACTATGGAAATGAACCATTTTGACATGAAAATTTCAAATTTTCAAATCGATTAGTATTTGACATACATGTTGGAAATAACTTATAAGCTAAGTATCATCATAATGACCCCCAAAAATAATTGGATTATGAATTTTTAAATCATATTAACTTGATATTGTTTTATCATGTGGAGAAATATTATCTAACTTCATGTACCTATTATTTGAAAGGCTTAACATGGTGAAACCTCAATTTTTATCCATTCCCAACATACACGTCAAATATTAGCCCATTTAAAAAGTTTTAATTTTCACCTCAAAATTTGTCAATTTTCAAAGGGAACACCTATAGAAATGAACAATTTTTACATGAAAATTTCAAATTTTCAAATCGATTAGTATTTGACAAGCATGTTCGAAATTGGTAAAAAGCCATGTTTCATCATGGCAACCCCCCGAAATAACCGGCAAACGGATTTAAAAATCAAATTTACTCGATATTGTTTTATCATATGAAGAAATATTATCTAACTTTATTTGCCTATTATTTGAAGGGCTTAACATGTTGAAACCTCAATTTTTAGCCATTCCCTACACGTCAAATATTAGCCCATTTAAAAAGTTCTTATTTTCAACTCAAAATTTGTCAATTTCCAAAGGGAACACCTATGGAAATGAACCATTTTGACATGAAAATTTCAAATTTTCAAATCGATTAGTATTTGACATGCAGCATGTTGGAAATAACTTAAAACCTAAGTTTCATCATAATGACACCCCCTAAAATAATTGGATTATTAATTTTAAAATCATATTAACTCGATATTGTTTTATCATGTGAAGAAATATTATCTAACTTCAAGTACCTATTATTTGAAGGGCTTAACATGGTGAAACCACAATTTTTAGCCATTCCCAACATACACGTCAAATATTAGCCCATTTAAAAAGTTCTAATTTTCACCTCAAAATTTATTAATTTTCAAAGGGAACACCTATGGAAATGAACCATTTTGACATGAAAATTTCAAATTTTCAAATCGATTAGTATTTGACATACATGTTGGAAATAACTTATAAGCTAAGTATCATCATAATGACCCCCAAAAATAATTGGATTATGAATTTTTAAATCATATTAACTTGATATTGTTTTATCATGTGGAGAAATATTATCTAACTTCATGTACCTATTATTTGAAAGGCTTAACATGGTGAAACCTCAATTTTTATCCATTCCCAACATACACGTCAAATATTAGCCCATTTAAAAAGTTTTAATTTTCACCTCAAAATTTGTCAATTTTCAAAGGGAACACCTATAGAAATGAACAATTTTTACATGAAAATTTCAAATTTTCAAATCGATTAGTATTTGACAAGCATGTTCGAAATTGGTAAAAAGCCATGTTTCATCATGGCAACCCCCTGAAATAATTGGCAAACGTATTTAAAAATCAAATTTACTCGATATTGTTTTATCATATGAAGAAATATTATCTAACTTTATTTGCCTATTATTTGAAGGGCTTAACATGGTGAAACCTCAATTTTTAGCCATTCCCTACACGTCAAATATTAGCCCATTTAAAAAGTTCTTATTTTCACCTCAAAATTTGTCAATTTCCAAAGGGAACACCTATGCAAACGAACCATTTTGACATGAAAATTTCAAATTTTCAAATCGATTAGTATTTGACAAGCATGTTGGAAATTGGTAAAAAGCCATGTTTCATCATGGCAACCCCCCGAAAATAATTGGAAAACGTATTTAAAAAACAAATTTACTCTAAATTGTTTTATCATATGAAGAAATATTATCTAACTTTATTTGCCTTTTATTTGAAGGGCTTAACATGTTGAAACCTCAATTTTTAGCCATTCCCTACACGTCAAATATTAGCCCATTTAAAAAGTTCTTATTTTCACCTCAAAATTTGTCAATTTCCAAAGGGAACACCTATGGAAATGAACCATTTTGACATGAAAATTTCAAATTTTCAAATCGATTAGTATTTGACATACATGTTGGAAATAACTTAAAAGCTAAGTATCATCATAATGACCCCAAAAATAATTGGATTATGAATTTTTAAATCATATTAACTTGATATTGTTTTATCATGTGGAGAAATATTATCTAACTTCATGTACCTATTATTTGAAAGGCTTAACATGGTGAAACCTCAATTTTTAGCCATTCCCAACATACACGTCAAATATTAGCCCATTTAAAAAGTTCTAATTTTCATCTCAAAATTTGTCAATTTTCAAAGGGAACACCTATGCAAACGAACCATTTTGACATGAAAATTTCAAATTTTCAAATCGATTAGTATTTGACAAGCATGTTCGAAATTTGTAAAAAGCCATGTTTCATCATGGCAACCCCCTGAAATAACTGGAAAACGTATTTAAAAATCAAATTTACTCGATATTGTTTTATCATATGAAGAAATATTATCTAACTTTATTTGCCTATTATTTGAAGGGCTTAACATGGTGAAACCTCAATTTTTAGCCATTCCCTACACGTCAAATATTAGCCCATTTAAAAAGTTCTTATTTTCAACTCAAAATTTGTCAATTTCCAAAGGGAACACCTATGGAAATGAACCATTTTGACATGAAAATTTCAAATTTTCAAATCGATTAGTATTTGACATGCATGTTGGAAATAACTTAAAACCTAAGTTTCATCATAATGACCCCCTAAAATAATTGGATTATTAATTTTAAAATCATATTAACTCGATATTGTTTTATCATGTGAAGAAATATTATCTAACTTCAAGTACCTATTATTTGAAGGGCTTAACATGGTGAAACCACAATTTTTAGCCATTCCCAACATACACGTCAAATATTAGCCCATTTAAAAAGTTCTAATTTTCACCTCAAAATTTATTAATTTTCAAAGGGAACACCTATGGAAATGAACCATTTTGACATGAAAATTTCAAATTTTCAAATCGATTAGTATTTGACATACATGTTGGAAATAACTTATAAGCTAAGTATCATCATAATGACCCCCAAAAATAATTGGATTATGAATTTTTAAATCATATTAACTTGATATTGTTTTATCATGTGGAGAAATATTATCTAACTTCATGTACCTATTATTTGAAAGGCTTAACATGGTGAAACCTCAATTTTTATCCATTCCCAACATACACGTCAAATATTAGCCCATTTAAAAAGTTTTAATTTTAACCTCAAAATTTGTCAATTTTCAAAGGGAACACCTATAGAAATGAACAATTTTTACATGAAAATTTCAAATTTTCAAATCGATTAGTATTTGACAAGCATGTTCGAAATTGGTAAAAAGCCATGTTTCATCATGGCAACCCCCTGAAATAACTGGCAAACGTATTTAAAAATCAAATTTACTCGATATTGTTTTATCATATGAAGAAATATTATCTAACTTTATTTGCCTATTATTTGAAGGGCTTAACATGGTGAAACCTCAATTTTTAGCCATTCCCTACACGTCAAATATTAGCCCATTTAAAAAGTTCTTATTTTCACCTCAAAATTTGTCAATTTCCAAAGGGAACACCTATGCAAACGAACCATTTTGACATGAAAATTTCAAATTTTCAAATCGATTAGTATTTGACAAGCATGTTGGAAATTGGTAAAAAGCCATGTTTCATCATGGCAACCCCCTGAAATAACTGGCAAACGTATTTAAAAAACAAATTTACTCTAAATTGTTTTATCATATGAAGAAATATTATCTAACTTTATTTGCCTTTTATTTGAAGGGCTTAACATGTTGAAACCTCAATTTTTAGCCATTCCCTACACGTCAAATATTAGCCCATTTAAAAAGTTCTTATTTTCACCTCAAAATTTGTCAATTTCCAAAGGGAACACCTATGGAAATGAACCATTTTGACATGAAAATTTCAAATTTTCAAATCGATTAGTATTTGACATGCACGTTAGAAATAACTTAAAAGTTAAGTTTCATCATAATGACCCCCTGAAATAATTGGATTATGAATTTTAAAATCATATTAACTCGATATTGTTTTATCATGTGAAGAAATATTATCTAACTTCAAGTACCTATTATTTGAAGGGCTTAACATGGTGAAACCTCAATTTTTAGCCATTCCCAACATACACGTCAAATATTAGCCCATTTAAAAAGTTCTAATTTTCACCTCAAAATTTATCAATTTTCAAAGGGAACACCTATGGAAATGAACCATTTTGACATGAAAATTTCAAATTTTCAAATCGATTAGTATTTGACATGCATGTTGGAAATAACTTAAAAGCTAAGTTTCATCATAATGACCCCTAAAAATAATTGGATTATGAATTTTAAAATCATATTAACTCGATATTGTTTTATCATGTGAAGAAATATTATCTAACTTCAAGTACCTATTATTTGAAGGGCTTAACATGGTGAAACCTCAATTTTTATCCATTCCCAACATACACGTCAAATATTAGCCCATTTAAAAAGTTCTAATTTTCACCTCAAAATTTGTTAATTTTCAAAGGGAACACCTATGGAAATGAACCATTTTGACATGAAAATTTCAAATTTTCAAATCGATTAGTATTTGACATACATGTTGGAAATAACTTATAAGCTAAGTATCATCATAATGACCCCCAAAAATAATTGGATTATGAATTTTTAAATCATATTAACTTGATATTGTTTTATCATGTGGAGAAATATTATCTAACTTCATGTACCTATTATTTGAAAGGCTTAACATGGTGAAACCTCAATTTTTATCCATTCCCAACATACACGTCAAATATTAGCCCATTTAAAAAGTTCTAATTTTCACCTCAAAATTTGTCAATTTTCAAAGGGAACACCTATAGAAATGAACAATTTTTACATGAAAATTTCAAATTTTCAAATCGATTAGTATTTGACAAGCATGTTCGAAATTGGCAAAAAGCCATGTTTCATCATGGCAACCCCCTGAAATAACTGGCAAACGTATTTAAAAATCAAATTTACTCGATATTGTTTTATCATATGAAGAAATATTATCTAACTTTATTTGCCTATTATTTGAAGGGCTTAACATGGTGAAACCTCAATTTTTAGCCATTCCCTACACGTCAAATATTAGCCCATTTAAAAAGTTCTTATTTTCAACTCAAAATTTGTCAATTTCCAAAGGGAACACCTATGGAAATGAACCATTTTGACATGAAAATTTCAAATTTTCAAATCGATTAATATTTGACATGCACGGTAGAAATAACTTAAAAGTTAAGTTTCATCATAATGACCCCCCGAAATAATTGGATTATGAATTTTAAAATCATATTAACTCGATATTGTATTATCATGTGAAGAAATATTATCTAACTTCAAGTACCTATTATTTGAAGGGCTTAACATGGTGAAACCTCAATTTTTAGCCATTCCCAACCTACACGTCAAAAATTAGACAATTTAAAAAGTTCTAATTTTCACCTCAAAATTTGTAAATTTCCAAAGGGAACAACTATGGAAATGAACCATTTTGACATGAAAATTTCAAATTTTCAAATCGATTAGTATTTGACATGCATGTTGGAAATAACTTAAAACCTAAGTTTCATCATAATGACCCCCTAAAATAATTGGATTATTAATTTTAAAATCATATTAACTCGATATTGTTTTATCATGTGAAGAAATATTATCTAACTTCAAGTACCTATTATTTGAAGGGCTTAACATGGTGAAACCTCAATTTTTAGCCATTCCCAACATACACGTCAAATATTAGCCCATTTAAAAAGTTCTAATTTTCACCTCAAAATTTATTAATTTTCAAAGGGAACACCTATGGAAATGAACCATTTTGACATGAAAATTTCAAATTTTCAAATCGATTAGTATTTGACATACATGTTGGAAATAACTTATAAGCTAAGTATCATCATAATGACCCCCAAAAATAATTGGATTATGAATTTTTAAATCATATTAACTTGATATTGTTTTATCATGTGGAGAAATATTATCTAACTTCATGTACCTATTATTTGAAAGGCTTAACATGGTGAAACCTCAATTTTTATCCATTCCCAACATACACGTCAAATATTAGCCCATTTAAAAAGTTCTAATTTTCACCTCAAAATTTGTCAATTTTCAAAGGGAACACCTATAGAAATGAACAATTTTTACATGAAAATTTCAAATTTTCAAATCGATTAGTATTTGACAAGCATGTTCGAAATTGGCAAAAAGCCATGTTTCATCATGGCAACCCCCTGAAATAACTGGCAAACATATTTAAAAATCAAATTTACTCGATATTGTTTTATCATATGAAGAAATATTATCTAACTTTATTTGCCTATTATTTGAAGGGCTTAACATGGTGAAACCTCAATTTTTAGCCATTCCCTACACGTCAAATATTAGCCCATTTAAAAAGTTCTTATTTTCAACTCAAAATTTGTCAATTTCCAAAGGGAACACCTATGGAAATGAACCATTTTGACATGAAAATTTCAAATTTTCAAATCGATTAGTATTTGACATGCATGTTGGAAATAACTTAAAACCTAAGTTTCATCATAATGACCCCCTAAAATAATTGGATTATTAATTTTAAAATCATATTAACTCGATATTGTTTTATCATGTGAAGAAATATTATCTAACTTCAAGTACCTATTATTTGAAGGGTTTAACATGGTGAAACCACAATTTTTAGCCATTCCCAACATACACGTCAAATATTAGCCCATTTAAAAAGTTCTAATTTTCACCTCAAAATTTATTAATTTTCAAAGGGAACACCTATGGAAATGAACCATTTTGACATGAAAATTTCAAATTTTTTTCAAATCGATTAGTATTTGACATACATGTTGGAAATAACTTATAAGCTAAGTATCATCATAATGACCCCCAAAAATAATTGGATTATGAATTTTTAAATCATATTAACTTGATATTGTTTTATCATGTGGAGAAATATTATCTAACTTCATGTACCTATTATTTGAAAGGCTTAACATGGTGAAACCTCAATTTTTATCCATTCCCAACATACACGTCAAATATTAGCCCATTTAAAAAGTTTTAATTTTAACCTCAAAATTTGTCAATTTTCAAAGGGAACACCTATAGAAATGAACAATTTTTACATGAAAATTTCAAATTTTCAAATCGATTAGTATTTGACAAGCATGTTCGAAATTGGTAAAAAGCCATGTTTCATCATGGCAACCCCCTGAAATAACTGGCAAACGTATTTAAAAATCAAATTTACTCGATATTGTTTTATCATATGAAGAAATATTATCTAACTTTATTTGCCTATTATTTGAAGGGCTTAACATGATGAAACCTCAATTTTTAGCCATTCCTAACATACACGTCAAATATTAGCCCATTTAAAAAGTTCTTATTTTCACCTCAAAATTTGTCAATTTCCAAAGGGAACACCTATGGAAACGAACCATTTTGACATGAAAATTTCAAATTTTCAAATCGATTAGTATTTGACAAGCATGTTCGAAATTGGTAAAAAGCCATGTTTCATCATGGCAACCCCCTGAAATAACTGGATTATGTAACGTGTTTAAAAAACAAATTTACTCTAAATTGTTTTATCATATGAAGAAATATTATCTAACTTTATTTGCCTATTATTTGAAGGGCTTAACATGGTAAAACCTCAATTTTTAGCCATTCCCTACACGTCAAATATTAGCCCATTTAAAAAGTTCTTATTTTCACCTCAAAATTTGTCAATTTCCAAAGGGAACACCTATGGAAATGAACCATTTTGACATGAAAATTTCAAATTTTCAAATCGATTAGTATTTGACAAGCATGTTGGAAATTACTTAAAAGCTAAGTTTCATCATAACGACCCCCTGAAATAATTGGAACATTAATTTAAAAATCATATTTACTCGATATTGTTTTATCATATGAAGAAATATTATCTAACTTTATGTACCTATTATTTGAAGGGCTTAACATGGTGAAACCTCAATTTTTAGCCATTCCCAACATACACGTCAAATATTAGCCCATTTAAAAAGTTCTTATTTTCACCTCAAAATTTGTCAATTTCCAAAGGGAACACCTATGGAAATGAACCATTTTGACATGAAAATTTCAAATTTTCAAATCGATTAATATTTGACATGCATGTTAGAAATAACTTAAAAGTTAAGTTTCATCATAATGACCCCCGAAATAATTGGATTATGAATTTTAAATTCATATTAACTAGATATTGTTTTATCATGTGAAGAAATATTATCTAACTTCAAGTACCTATTATTTGAAGGGCTTAACATGGTGAAACCTCAACTTTTAGCCATTCCCAACCTACACGTCAAAAATTAGACAATTTAAAAAGTTCTAATTTTCACCTCAAAATTTGTAAATTTCCGAAGGGAACAACTATGGAAATGAACCATTTTGACATGAAAATTTCAAATTTTCAAATCGATTAGTATTTGACATGCATGTTGGAAATAACTTAAAACCTAAGTTTCATCATAATGACCCCCTAAAATAATTGGATTATTAATTTTAAAATCATATTAACTCGATATTGTTTTATCATGTGAAGAAATATTATCTAACTTCAAGTACCTATTATTTGAAGGGCTTAACATGGTGAAACCTCAATTTTTAGCCATTCCCAACATACACGTCAAATATTAGCCCATTTAAAAAGTTCTAATTTTCACCTCAAAATTTGTCAATTTTCAAAGGGAACACCTATGGAAATGAACCATTTTGACATGAAAATTTCAAATTTTCAAATCGATTAGTATTTGACATACATGTTGGAAATAACTTATAAGCTAAGTATCATCATAATGACCCCCAAAAATAATTGGATTATGAATTTTTAAATCATATTAACTTGATATTGTTTTATCATGTGGAGAAATATTATCTAACTTCATGTACCTATTATTTGAAAGGCTTAACATGGTGAAACCTCAATTTTTATCCATTCCCAACATACACGTCAAATATTAGCCCATTTAAAAAGTTCTAATTTTCACCTCAAAATTTGTCAATTTTCAAAGGGAACACCTATGGAAATGAACAATTTTTACATGAAAATTTCAAATTTTCAAATCGATTAGTATTTGACATGCATGTTTGAAATAGATTAAAAGCCATGTTTCATCATAATGACCCCCGAAATAATTGGAATATTAATTTTAAAATCAAATTAACTCGATATTGTTTTATCATGTGAAGAAATATTATCTAACTTCATTTGCCTATTATTTGAAGGGCTTAACATGGTGAAACCTCAATTTTTAGCCATTCCCAACATACACGTCAAATATTAGCCCATTTAAAAAGTTCTTATTTTCAAATCAAAATTTGTCAATTTCCAAAGGGAACACCTATGGAAATGAACCATTTTGACATGAAAATTTCAAATTTTCAAATCGATTAGTATTTGACATGCATGTTGGAAATAACTTAAAACCTAAGTTTCATCATAATGACCCCCTAAAATAATTGGATTATTAATTTTAAAATCATATTAACTCGATATTGTTTTATCATGTGAAGAAATATTATCTAACTTCAAGTACCTATTATTTGAAGGGCTTAACATGGTGAAACCTCAATTTTTAGCCATTCCCAACATACACGTCAAATATTAGCCCATTTAAAAAGTTCTAATTTTCACCTCAAAATTTATCAATTTTCAAAGGGAACACCTATGGAAATGAACCATTTTGACATGAAATTTCAAATTTTCAAATCGATTAGTATTTGACATACATGTTGGAAATAACTTAAAACCTAAGTTTCATCATAATGACCCCCAAAAATAATTGGATTATGAATTTTTAAATCATATTAACTTGATATTGTTTTATCATGTGGAGAAATATTATCTAACTTCATGTACCTATTATTTGAAAGGCTTAACATGGTGAAACCTCAATTTTTATCCATTCCCAACATACACGTCAAATATTAGCCCATTTAAAAAGTTTTAATTTTCACCTCAAAATTTGTCAATTTTCAAAGGGAACACCTATGGAAATGAACAATTTTTACATGAAAATTTCAAATTTTCAAATCGATTAGTATTTGACATAGCATGTTCGAAATAATTTAAAAGCTAAGTTTCATCATAATGACCCCCTGAAATAATTGGAATATGAATTTTAAAATCATATTAACTCGATATTGTTTTATCATATGAAGAAATATTATCTAACTTCATGTACCTATTATTTGAAGGGCTTAACATGGTGAAACCTCAATTTTTAGCCATTCCCAACATACACGTCAAATATTAGCCCATTTAAAAAGTTCTAATTTTCACCTCAAAATTTGTCAATTTCCAAAGGGAACACCTATGGAAATGAACCATTTTGACATGAAAATTTCAAATTTTCAAATCGATTAGTATTTGACATGCATGTTGGAAATAACTTAAAAGCCAAGTTTCATCATGGCAACCCCCTAAAATAATTGGATTATTAATTTTAAAAATCAAATTTACTCTAATATTGTTTTATCATATGAAGAAATATTATCTAACTTTATTTGCCTATTATTTGAAGGGCTTAACATGGTGAAACCTCAATTTTTAGCCATTCCCAACATACACGTCAAATATTAGCCCATTTAAAAAGTTCTTATTTTCACCTCAAAATTTGTCAATTTCCAAAGGGAACACCTATGGAAATGAACCATTTTGACATGAAAATTTCAAATTTTCAAATCGATTAGTATTTGACATGCATGTTGGAAATAACTTAAAAGCTAAGTTTCATCATAATGACCCCCTAAAATAATTGGATTATTAATTTTAAAATCAAATTAACTCAATATTGTTTTATCATATGAAGAAATATTATCTAACTTTATTTGCCTATTATTTGAAGGGCTTAACATGGTGAAACCTCAATTTTTAGCCATTCCCAACATACACGTCAAATATTAGCCCATTTAAAAAGTTATAATTTTCACCTCAAAATTTGTCAATTTCCAAAGGGAACACCTATGGAAATGAACCATTTTGACATGAAAATTTCAAATTTTCAAATCGATTAGTATTTGACATGCACGTTAGAAATAACTTAAAAGTTAAGTTTCATCATAATGACCCCCTGAAATAATTGGATTATGAATTTTAAAATCATATTAACTCGATATTGTTTTATCATGTGAAGAAATATTATCTAACTTCAAGTACCTATTATTTGAAGGGCTTAACATGGTGAAACCTCAATTTTTAGCCATTCCCAACATACACGTCAAATATTAGCCCATTTAAAAAGTTCTAATTTTCACCTCAAAATTTGTCAATTTCCGAAGGGAACAACTATGGAAATGAACCATTTTGACATGAAAATTTCAAATTTTCAAATCGATTAGTATTTGACATGCATGTTGGAAATAACTTAAAACCTAAGTTTCATCATAATGACCCCTAAAATAATTGGATTATTAATTTTAAAATCATATTAACTCAATATTGTTTTATCATGTGAAGAAATATTATCTAACTTCAAGTACCTATTATTTGAAGGGCTTAACATGGTGAAACCTCAATTTTTAGCCATTCCCAACATACACGTCAAATATTAGCCCATTTATAAAGTTCTAATTTTCACCTCAAAATTTGTCAATTTCCAAAGGGAACACCTATGGAAATGAACCATTTTGACATGAAAATTTCAAATTTTCAAATCGATTAGTATTTGACATGCATGTTGGAAATAACTTAAAAGCTAAGTTTCATCATAATGACCCCCCAAAATAATTGGATTATTAATTTTAAAATCATATTAACTCGATATTGTTTTATCATGTGAAGAAATATTATCTAACTTCATGTACCTATTATTTGAAGGGCTTAACATGGTGAAACCTCAATTTTTAGCCATTCCCAACATACACGTCAAATAGTAGCCCATTTAAAAAGTTCTAATTTTCACCTCAAAATTTGTCAATTTCCAAAGGGAACACCTATGGAAATGAACCATTTTGACATGAAAATTTCAAATTTTTAAATCGATTAGTATTTGACATGCATGTTGGAAATAACTTAAAAGCTAAGTTTCATCATAATGACCCCCAAAAATAATTGGATTATTAATTTTAAAATCATATTAACTCGATATTGTTTTATCATGTGAAGAAATATTATCTAACTTCATGTACCTATTATTTGAAAGGCTTAACATAGTGAAACCTCAATTTTTAGCCATTCCCAACATACACGTCAAATATTAGCCCATTTAAAAAGTTCTAATTTTCACCTCAAAATTTGTCAATTTCCAAAGGGAACACCTATGGAAATGAACCATTTTGACATGAAAATTTCAAATTTTCAAATCGATTAGTATTTGACATGCATGTTGGAAATAACTTAAAAGCTAAGTTTCATCATAATGACCCCCTGAAATAATTGGATTATTAATTTTAAAATCATATTAACTCGATATTGTTTTATCATGTGAAGAAATATTATCTAACTTCAAGTACCTATTATTTGAAGGGCTTAACATGGTGAAACCTCAATTTTTAGCCATTCCCAACATACACGTCAAATATTAGCCCATTTAAAAAGTTCTAATTTTCACCTCAAAATTTGTCAATTTCCAAAGGGAACACCTATGGAAATGAACCATTTTGACATGAAAATTTCAAATTTTCAAATCGATTAGTATTTGACATGCATGTTGGAAATAACTTAAAAGCTAAGTTTCATCATAATGACCCCCGAAAATAATTGGATTATTAATTTTAAAATCAAATTAACTCGATATTGTTTTATCATGTGAAGAAATATTATCTAACTTCATGTACCTATTATTTGAAGGGCTTAACATGGTGAAACCTCAATTTTTAGCCATTCCCAACATACACGTCAAATATTAGCCCATTTAAAAAGTTCTAATTTTCACCTCAAAATTTGTCAATTTCCAAAGGGAACACCTATGGAAATGAACCATTTTGACATGAAAATTTCAAATTTTCAAATCGATTAGTATTTGACATGCATGTTGGAAATAAATTAAAAGCCATGTTTCATCATAATGACCCCCCGAAATAATTGGAAATGTAATTTTAAAAAACAAATTAACTCTATATTGTTTTATCATATGAAGAAATATTATCTAACTTTATTTGCCTATTTATTTGAAGGGCTTAACATGGTGAAACCTCAATTTTTAGCCATTCCCAACATACACGTCAAATATTAGCCCATTTAAAAAGTTATAATTTTCACCTCAAAATTTGTCAATTTCCAAAGGGAACACCTATGGAAATGAACCATTTTGACATGAAAATTTCAAATTTTCAAATCGATTAGTATTTGACATGCATGTTAGAAATAACTTAAAAGCTAAGTTTCATCATAATGACCCCCTAAAATAATTGGATTATTAATTTTAAATCATATTAACTCGATATTGTTTTATCATGTGAAGAAATATTATCTAACTTCAAGTACCTATTATTTGAAGGGCTTAACATGGTGAAACCTCAATTTTTAGCCATTCCCAACATACACGTCAAATATTAGCCCATTTAAAAAGTTCTAATTTTCACCTCAAAATTTGTCAATTTCCAAAGGGAACACCTATGGAAATGAACCATTTTGACATGAAAATTTCAAATTTTCAAATCGATTAGTATTTGACATACATGTTGGAAATAACTTAAAAGCTAAGTTTCATCATAATGACCCCCAAAAATAATTGGATTATTAATTTTTAAATCATATTAACTTGATATTGTTTTATCATGTGGAGAAATATTATCTAACTTCATGTACCTATTATTTGAAAGGCTTAACATGGTGAAACCTCAATTTTTATCCATTCCCAACATACACGTCAAATATTAGCCCATTTAAAAAGTTCTAATTTTAACCTCAAAATTTGTCAATTTCCAAAGGGAACACCTATGGAAATGAACAATTTTGACATGAAAATTTCAAATTTTCAAATCGATTAGTATTTGACATGCATGTTCGAAATAAGTAAAAAGCCAAGTTTCATCATGGCAACCCCTAAAATAATTGGATTATTAATTTTAAAATCAAATTAACTCGATATTGTTTTATCATGTGAAGAAATATTATCTAACTTCAAGTACCTATTATTTGAAGGGCTTAACATGGTGAAACCTCAATTTTTAGCCATTCCCAACATACACGTCAAATATTAGCCCATTTAAAAAGTTCTAATTTTCACCTCAAAATTTGTCAATTTCCAAAGGGAACACCTATGGAAATGAACCATTTTGAAATGAAAATTTCAAATTTTCAAATCGATTAGTATTTGACATGCATGTTGGAAATAAGTAAAAAGCTAAGTTTCATCATAATGACCCCTGAAATAATTGGATTATTAATTTTAAAATAATATTAACTCTATATTGTTTTATCATGTGAAGAAATATTATCTAACTTCATTTACCTATTATTTGAAGGGCTTAACATGGTGAAACCTCAATTTTTAGCCATTCCCAACATACACGTCAAATATTAGCCCATTTAAAAAGTTCTAATTTTCACCTCAAAATTTGTCAATTTCCAAAGGGAACACCTATGGAAATGAACCATTTTGACATGAAAATTTCAAATTTTCAAATCGATTAGTATTTGACATGCATGTTGGAAATAACTTAAAACCTAAGTTTCATCATAATGACCCCCTAAAATAATTGGATTATTAATTTTAAAATCATATTAACTCGATATTGTTTTATCATGTGAAGAAATATTATCTAACTTCAAGTACCTATTATTTGAAGGGCTTAACATGGTGAAACCTCAATTTTTAGCCATTCCCAACATACACGTCAAATATTAGCCCATTTAAAAAGTTCTAATTTTCACCTCAAAATTTGTCAATTTCGAAGGGGAACACCTATGGAAATGAACCATTTTGACATGAAATTTCAAATTTTCAAATCGATTAGTATTTGACATACATGTTGGAAATAACTTAAAACCTAAGTTTCATCATAATGACCCCCAAAAATAATTGGATTATTAATTTTAAAATCATATTAACTCGATATTGTTTTATCATGTGAAGAAATATTATCTAACTTCATGTACCTATTATTTGAAGGGCTTAACATGGTGAAACCTCAATTTTTAGCCATTCCCAACATACACGTCAAATATTAGCCCATTTAAAAAGTTCTAATTTTCACCTCAAAATTTGTCAATTTCCAAAGGGAACACCTATGGAAATGAACCATTTTGACATGAAAATTTCAAATTTTCAAATCGATTAGTATTTGACATGCATGTTGGAAATAAATTAAAAAGCCAAGTTTCATCATAATGACCCCCCGAAAATAATTGGAAACGTTAATTTTAAAAATCAAATTAACTCGATATTGTTTTATCATGTGAAGAAATATTATCTAACTTCATTTGCCTATTATTTGAAGGGCTTAACATGGTGAAACCTCAATTTTTAGCCATTCCCAACATACACGTCAAATATTAGCCCATTTAAAAAGTTCTTAATTTTCACCTCAAAATTTGTCAATTTCCAAAGGGAACACCTATGGAAATGAACCATTTTGACATGAAAATTTCAAATTTTCAAATCGATTAGTATTTGACATGCATGTTGGAAATAACTTAAAAGCCTAAGTTTCATCATAATGACCCCCTAAAATAATTGGATTATTAATTTTAAAATCATATTAACTCGATATTGTTTTATCATGTGAAGAAATATTATCTAACTTCAAGTACCTATTATTTGAAGGGCTTAACATGGTGAAACCTCAATTTTTAGCCATTCCCAACATACACGTCAAATATTAGCCCATTTAAAAAGTTCTAATTTTCACCTCAAAATTTGTCAATTTCCAAAGGGAACACCTATGGAAATGAACCATTTTGACATGAAAATTTCAAATTTTCAAATCGATTAGTATTTGACATGCATGTTGGAAATAACTTAAAACCTAAGTTTCATCATAATGACCCCCTAAAATAATTGGATTATTAATTTTAAAATCATATTAACTCGATATTGTTTTATCATGTGAAGAAATATTATCTAACTTCAAGTACCTATTATTTGAAGGGCTTAACATGGTGAAACCTCAATTTTTAGCCATTCCCAACATACACGTCAAATATTAGCCCATTTAAAAAGTTCTAATTTTCACCTCAAAATTTATCAATTTTCAAAGGGAACAACTATGGAAATGAACCATTTTGACATGAAAATTTCAAATTTTCAAATCGATTAGTATTTGACATACATGTTGGAAATAACTTAAAAGCTAAGTTTCATCATAATGACCCCCAAAAATAATTGGATTATTAATTTTTAAATCATATTAACTTGATATTGTTTTATCATGTGGAGAAATATTATCTAACTTCATGTACCTATTATTTGAAGGGCTTAACATGGTGAAACCTCAATTTTTAGCCATTCCCAACATACACGTCAAATATTAGCCCATTTAAAAAGTTCTAATTTTCACCTCAAAATTTGTCAATTTTCAAAGGGAACACCTATGGAAATGAACCATTTTGAAATGAACATTGCAAATTTTCAAGTCGATTAGTATTTGACATGCATGTTGGAAATAACTTAAAAGCCTAAGTTTCATCATAATGACCCCCCGAAATAATTGGATTATTAATTTTAAAATCATATTAACTCGATATTGTTTTATCATGTGAAGAAATATTATCTAACTTCATGTACCTATTATTTGAAGGGCTTAACATGGTGAAACCTCAATTTTTAGCCATTCCCAACATACATGTCAAATATTAGCCCATTTAAAAATTTCTAATTTTCACCTCAAAATTTGTCAATTTCCAAAGGGAACAACTATGGAAATGAACCATTTTGACATGAAAATTTCAAATTTTCAAATCGATTAGTATTTGACATGCATGTTGGAAATAACTTAAAAGCTAAGTTTCATCATAATGACCCCCTGAAATAATTGGATTATTAATTTTAAAATCATATTAACTCTATATTGTTTTATCATGTGAAGAAATATTATCTAACTTCATTTACCTATTATTTGAAGGGCTTAACATGGTGAAACCTCAATTTTTAGCCATTCCCAACATACACGTCAAATATTAGCCCATTTAAAATGTTCTAATTTTCACCTCAAAATTTGTCAATTTCCAAAGGGAACACCTATGGAAATGAACCATTTTGACATGAAAATTTCAAATTTTCAAATCGATTAGTATTTGACATACATG
The DNA here is from genome assembly GCA_030674075.2 of Linum usitatissimum. NCBI lineage: Eukaryota > Viridiplantae > Streptophyta > Magnoliopsida > Malpighiales > Linaceae > Linum > Linum usitatissimum. The sequence continues at coordinate 37,989 of JAUJYP020000560.1, read as the reverse complement.
TTGGAAATAACTTAAAAGCTAAGTTTCATCATAATGACCCCCAAAATAATTGGATTATTAATTTTAAAATCATATTAACTTGATATTGTTTTATCATGTGGAGAAATATTATCTAACTTCATGTACCTATTATTTGAAGGGCTTAACATGGTGAAACCTCAATTTTTAGCCATTCCCAACATACACGTCAAATATTAGCCCATTTAAAAAGTTCTAATTTTCACCTCAAATTTTGTCAATTTCGAAAGGGAACACGTATGGAAATGAACCATTTTGACATGAAAATTTCAAATTTTCAAATCGATTAGTATTTGACATGCATGTTGGAAATAAATAAAAAGCTAAGTTTCATCATAATGACCCCCTAAAATAATTGGATTATTAATTTTAAAATCATATTAACTTGATATTGTTTTATCATGTGAAGAAATATTATCTAACTTCATGTACCTATTATTTGAAGGGCTTAACATGGTGAAACCTCAATTTTTAGCCATTCCCAACATACATGTCAAATATTAGCCCATTTAAAAATTTCTAATTTTCACCTCATAATTTGTCAATTTCCAAAGGGAACAACTATGGAAATGAACCATTTTGACATGAAAATTTCAAATTTTCAAATCGATTAGTATTTGACATGCATGTTGGAAATAAATTAAAACCTAAGTTTCATCATAATGACCCCCTGAAATAATTGGAATATTAATTTTAAAATCATATTAACTTGATATTGTTTTATCATGTGGAGAAATATTATCTAACTTCATGTACCTATTATTTGAAGGGCTTAACATGGTGAAACCTCAATTTTTAGCCATTCCCAACATACACGTCAAATATTAGCCCATTTAAAAAGTTCTAATTTTCACCTCAAAATTTGTCAATTTCCAAAGGGAACAACTATGGAAATGAACCATTTTGACATGAAAATTTCAAATTTTCAAATCGATTAGTATTTGACATGCATGTTGGAAATAACTTAAAACCTAAGTTTCATCATAATGACCCCCTAAAATAATTGGATTATTAATTTTAAAATCATATTAACTCAATATTGTTTTATCATGTGAAGAAATATTATCTAACTTCAAGTACCTATTATTTGAAGGGATTAACATGGTGAAACCTCAATTTTTAGCCATTCCCAACATACACGTCAAATATTAGCCCATTTAAAAAGTTCTAATTTTCACCTCATAATTTGTCAATTTCCAAAGGGAACAACTATGGAAATGAACCATTTTGACATGAAAATTTCAAATTTTCAAATCGATTAGTATTTGACATGCATGTTGGAAATAACTTAAAAGCTAAGTTTCATCATAATGACCCCCTAAAATAATTGGATTATTAATTTTAAAATCATATTAACTCGATATTGTTTTATCATGTGAAGAAATATTATCTAACTTCAAGTACCTATTATTTGAAGGGCTTAACATGGTGAAACCTCAATTTTTAGCCATTCCCAACATACACGTCAAATATTAGCCCATTTAAAAAGTTCTAATTTTCACCTCATAATTTGTCAATTTCGAAAGGGAACACCTATGGAAATGAACCATTTTGACATGAAAATTTCAAATTTTCAAATCGATTAGTATTTGACATGCATGTTGGAAATAAATTAAAAGCTAAGTTTCATCATAATGACCCCCTAAAATAATTGGAATATTAATTTTAAAATCATATTAACTCGATATTGTTTTATCATGTGAAGAAATATTATCTAACTTCATGTACCTATTATTTGAAGGGCTTAACATGGTGAAACCTCAATTTTTAGCCATTCCCAACATACACGTCAAATAGTAGCCCATTTAAAAAGTGCTAATTTTCACCTCAAAATTTGTCAATTTCCAAAGGGAACAACTATGGAAATGAACCATTTTGACATGAAAATTTCAAATTTTCAAATCGATTAGTATTTGACATGCATGTTAGAAATAATTTAAAACCTAAGTTTCATCATAATGACCCCTTGAAATAATTGGATTATTAATTTTAAAATCATATTAACTCGATATTGTTTTATCATGTGAAGAAATATTATCTAACTTCAAGTACCTATTATTTGAAGGGCTTAACATGGTGAAACCTCAATTTTTAGCCATTCCCAACATACACGTCAAATATTAGCCCATTTAAAAAGTTCTAATTTTCACCTCATAATTTGTCAATTTCCAAAGGGAACACATATGGAAATGAACCATTTTGACATGAAAATTTCAAATTTTCAAATCGATTAGTATTTGACATGCATGTTGGAAATAACTTAAAACCTAAGTTTCATCATAATGACCCCCTAAAATAATTGGATTATTAATTTTAAAATCATATTAACTCGATATTGTTTTATCATGTGAAGAAATATTATCTAACTTCAAGTACCTATTATTTGAAGGGCTTAACATGGTGAAACCTCAATTTTTAGCCATTCCCAACATACACGTCAAATATTAGCCCATTTAAAAAGTTCTAATTTTCACCTCATAATTTGTCAATTTCCAAAGGGAACACATATGGAAATGAACCATTTTGACATGAAAATTTCAAATTTTCAAATCGATTAGTATTTGACATACATGTTGGAAATAAATTAAAAGCTAAGTTTCATCATAATGACCCCCTGAAATAATTGGATTATTAATTTTTAAATCATATTAACTTGATATTGTTTTATCATGTGGAGAAATATTATCTAACTTCATGTACCTATTATTTGAAGGGCTTAACATGGTGAAACCTCAATTTTTATCCATTCCCAACATACACGTCAAATATTAGCCCATTTAAAAAGTTCTAATTTTCACCTCAAAATTTGTCAATTTCCAAAGGGAACACCTATGGAAATGAACCATTTTGACATGAAAATTTCAAATTTTCAAATCGATTAGTATTTGACATGCATGTTGGAAATAACTTAAAAGCTAAGTTTCATCATAATGACCCCCTGAAATAATTGGATTATTAATTTTAAAATCATATTAACTCGATATTGTTTTATCATGTGAAGAAATATTATCTAACTTCATTTACCTATTATTTGAAGGGCTTAACATGGTGAAACCTCAATTTTTAGCCATTCCCAACATACACGTCAAATATTAGCCCATTTAAAAAGTTCTAATTTTCACCTCAAAATTTGTCAATTTCCAAAGGGAACACCTATGGAAATGAACCATTTTGACATGAAAATTTCAAATTTTCAAATCGATTAGTATTTGACATGCATGTTGGAAATAAATTAAAAGCTAAGTTTCATCATAATGACCCCCCCGAAATAATTGGAATATTAATTTTAAAATCATATTAACTCTAATATTGTTTTATCATGTGAAGAAATATTATCTAACTTCATGTACCTATTATTTGAAGGGCTTAACATGGTGAAACCTCAATTTTTAGCCATTCCCAACATACACGTCAAATATTAGCCCATTTAAAAAGTTCTAATTTTCACCTCATAATTTGTCAATTTCCAAATGGAACACCTATGGAAATGAACCATTTTGACATGAAAATTTCAAATTTTCAAATCGATTAGTATTTGACATGCATGTTGGAAATAACTTAAAAGTTAAGTTTCATCATAATGACCCCCTGAAATAATTGGATTATTAATTTTAAAATCATATTAACTCGATATTGTTTTATCATGTGAAGAAATATTATCTAACTTCAAGTACCTATTATTTGAAGGGCTTAACATGGTGAAACCTCAATTTTTAGCCATTCCCAACATACACGTCAAATATTAGCCCATTTAAAAAGTTCTAATTTTCACCTCAAAATTTATCAATTTCTGAAGGGAACACCTATGGAAATGAACCATTTTGACATGAAAATTTCAAATTTTCAAATCGATTAGTATTTGACATACATGTTGGAAATAATTTAAAACCTAAGTTTCATCATAATGACCCCCAAAATAATTGGATTATTAATTTTTAAATCATATTAACTTGATATTGTTTTATCATGTGGAGAAATATTATCTAACTTCATGTACCTATTATTTGAAGGGCTTAACATGGTGAAACCTCAATTTTTAGCCATTCCCAACATACACGTCAAATATTAGCCCATTTAAAAAGTTCTAATTTTCACCTCAAATTTTGTCAATTTCGAAAGGGAACACGTATGGAAATGAACCATTTTGACATGAAAATTTCAAATTTTCAAATCGATTAGTATTTGACATGCATGTTGGAAATAAATAAAAAGCTAAGTTTCATCATAATGACCCCCTGAAAAAATTTGAATATTAATTTTTAAATCATATTAACTTGATATTGTTTTATCATGTGGAGAAATATTATCTAACTTCATGTACCTATTATTTGAAGGGCTTAACATGGTGAAACCTCAATTTTTAGCCATTCCCAACATACACGTCAAATAGTAGCCCATTTAAAAAGTGCTAATTTTCACCTCAAAATTTGTCAATTTCCAAAGGGAACAACTATGGAAATGAACCATTTTGACATGAAAATTTCAAATTTTCAAATCGATTAGTATTTGACATGCATGTTGGAAATAAATTAAAAGCTAAGTTTCATCATAATGACCCCTGAAATAATTGGATTATTAATTTTAAAATCATATTAACTCGATATTGTTTTATCATGTGAAGAAATATTATCTAACTTCATGTACCTATTATTTGAAGGGCTTAACATGGTGAAACCTCAATTTTTAGCCATTCCCAACATACACGTCAAATATTAGCCCATTTAAAATGTTCTAATTTTCACCTCAAAATTTGTCAATTTCCAAAGGGAACACCTATGGAAATGAACCATTTTGACATGAAAATTTCAAATTTTCAAATCGATTAGTATTTGACATACATGTTGGAAATAACTTAAAAGCTAAGTTTCATCATAATGACCCCCTAAAATAATTGGAATATTAATTTTTAAATCATATTAACTTGATATTGTTTTATCATGTGAAGAAATATTATCTAACTTCAAGTACCTATTATTTGAAGGGCTTAACATGGTGAAACCTCAATTTTTAGCCATTCCCAACATACACGTCAAATATTAGCCCATTTAAAAAGTTCTAATTTTCACCTCAAATTTTGTCAATTTCGAAAGGGAACACGTATGGAAATGAACCATTTTGACATGAAAATTTCAAATTTTCAAATCGATTAGTATTTGACATACATGTTGGAAATAAATTAAAAGCTAAGTTTCATCATAATGACCCCCTGAAAAAATTTGGAATATTAATTTTTAAATCATATTAACTTGATATTGTTTTATCATGTGGAGAAATATTATCTAACTTCATGTACCTATTATTTGAAGGGCTTAACATGGTGAAACCTCAATTTTTAGCCATTCCCAACATACACGTCAAATAGTAGCCCATTTAAAAAGTGCTAATTTTCACCTCAAAATTTGTCAATTTCCAAAGGGAACAACTATGGAAATGAACCATTTTGACATGAAAATTTCAAATTTTCAAATCGATTAGTATTTGACATGCACGTTAGAAATAATTTAAAACCTAAGTTTCATCATAATGACCCCCTGAAATAATTGGATTATTAATTTTAAAATCATATTAACTCGATATTGTTTTATCATGTGAAGAAATATTATCTAACTTCAAGTACCTATTATTTGAAGGGCTTAACATGGTGAAACCTCAATTTTTAGCCATTCCCAACATACACGTCAAATATTAGCCCATTTAAAAAGTTCTAATTTTCACCTCAAAATTTGTCAATTTCCGAAGGGAACAACTATGGAAATGAACCATTTTGACATGAAAATTTCAAATTTTCAAATCGATTAGTATTTGACATGCAAGTTGGAAATAACTTAAAACCTAAGTTTCATCATAATGACCCCCTAAAATAATTGGATTATTAATTTTAAAATCATATTAACCCAATAATTTTTTATCATGTGAAGAAATATTATCTAACTTCAAGTACCTATTACTTGAAGGGCTTAACATGGTGAAACCTCAATTTTTAGCCTATTCCCAACATACACGTCAAATAATAGCCCATTTAAAAACTTCTAATTTTCACCTTAAATTTTGTCAATTTCGAAAGGGAACAACTATGGAAATGAACCATTTTGACATGAAAATTTCAAATTTTCAAATCGATTAGTATTTGACATGCATGTTGGAAATAAATTAAAAGCTAAGTTTCATCATAATGACCCCCTGGAAAAATTTGGAATATTAATTTTTAAATCATATTAACTTGATATTGTTTTATCATGTGGAGAAATATTATCTAACTTCATGTACCTATTATTTGAAGGGCTTAACATGGTGAAACCTCAATTTTTAGCCATTCCCAACATACACGTCAAATATTAGCCCATTTAAAAAGTGCTAATTTTCACCTCAAAATTTGTCAATTTCCAAAGGGAACAACTATGGAAATGAACCATTTTGACATGAAAATTTCAAATTTTCAAATCGATTAGTATTTGACATGCACGTTGGAAATAATTTAAAACCTAAGTTTCATCATAATGACCCCCTAAAATAATTGGATTATTAATTTTAAAATCATATTAACTCGATATTGTTTTATCATGTGAAGAAATATTATCTAACTTCAAGTACCTATTATTTGAAGGGCTTAACATGGTGAAACCTCAATTTTTAGCCATTCCCAACATACACGTCAAATATTAGCCCATTTAAAAAGTTCTAATTTTCACCTCATAATTTGTCAATTTCCAAAGGGAACACATATGGAAATGAACCATTTTGACATGAAAATTTCAAATTTTCAAATCGATTAGTATTTGACATGCATGTTGGAAATAACTTAAAACCTAAGTTTCATCATAATGACCCCCTAAAATAATTGGATTATTAATTTTAAAATCATATTAACTCGATATTGTTTTATCATGTGAAGAAATATTATCTAACTTCAAGTACCTATTATTTGAAGGGCTTAACATGGTGAAACCTCAATTTTTAGCCATTCCCAACATACACGTCAAATATTAGCCCATTTAAAAAGTTCTAATTTTCACCTCAAAATTTGTCAATTTCCAAAGGGAACACCTATGGAAATGAACCATTTTGACATGAAAATTTCAAATTTTCAAATCGATTAGTATTTGACATACATGTTGGAAATAACTTAAAAGCTAAGTTTCATCATAATGACCCCCCAAAATAATTGGATTATTAATTTTTAAATCATATTAACTTGATATTGTTTTATCATGTGGAGAAATATTATCTAACTTCATGTACCTATTATTTGAAGGGCTTAACATGGTGAAACCTCAATTTTTATCCATTCCCAACATACACGTCAAATATTAGCCCATTTAAAAAGTTCTAATTTTCACCTCAAAATTTGTCAATTTCCAAAGGGAACACCTATGGAAATGAACCATTTTGACATGAAAATTTCAAATTTTCAAATCGATTAGTATTTGACATGCATGTTGGAAATAAATTAAAAGCTAAGTTTCATCATAATGACCCCCCGAAATAATTGGAATATTAATTTTAAAATCATATTAACTCGATATTGTTTTATCATGTGAAGAAATATTATCTAACTTCATGTACCTATTATTTGAAGGGCTTAACATGGTGAAACCTCAATTTTTAGCCATTCCCAACATACACGTCAAATATTAGCCCATTTAAAAAGTTCTAATTTTCACCTCAAAATTTGTCAATTTCAAAGGGAACACCTATGGAAATGAACCATTTTGACATGAAAATTTCAAATTTTCAAATCGATTAGTATTTGACATGCATGTTGGAAATAAATTAAAAGCTAAGTTTCATCATAATGACCCCCCGAAATAATTGGATTATTAATTTTAAAATCATATTAACTCGATATTGTTTTATCATGTGAAGAAATATTATCTAACTTCATGTACCTATTATTTGAAGGGCTTAACATGGTGAAACCTCAATTTTTAGCCATTCCCAACATACACGTCAAATATTAGCCCATTTAAAAATTTCTAATTTTCACCTCATAATTTGTCAATTTCCAAAGGGAACAACTATGGAAATGAACCATTTTGACATGAAAATTTCAAATTTTCAAATCGATTAGTATTTGACATGCATGTTGGAAATAACTTAAAACCTAAGTTTCATCATAATGACCCCCTAAAATAATTGGATTATTAATTTTAAAATCATATTAACTCGATATTGTTTTATCATGTGAAGAAATATTATCTAACTTCAAGTACCTATTATTTGAAGGGCTTAACATGGTGAAACCTCAATTTTTAGCCATTCCCAACATACACGTCAAATATTAGCCCATTTAAAAAGTTCTAATTTTCACCTCAAAATTTTGTCAATTTCGAAAGGGAACACCTATGGAAATGAACCATTTTGACATGAAAATTTCAAATTTTCAAATCGATTAGTATTTGACATACATGTTGGAAATAAATTAAAAGCTAAGTTTCATCATAATGACCCCCAAAAATAATTGGATTATTAATTTTTAAATCATATTAACTTGATATTGTTTTATCATGTGGAGAAATATTATCTAACTTCATGTACCTATTATTTGAAGGGCTTAACATGGTGAAACCTCAATTTTTAGCCATTCCCAACATACACGTCAAATATTAGCCCATTTAAAAAGTTCTAATTTTCACCTCAAAATTTTGTCAATTTCCAAAGGGAACACCTATGGAAATGAACCATTTTGACATGAAAATTTCAAATTTTCAAATCGATTAGTATTTGACATGCATGTTGGAAATAACTTAAAAGCTAAGTTTCATCATAATGACCCCCTGAAATAATTGGATTATTAATTTTAAAATCATATTAACTCGATATTGTTTTATCATGTGAAGAAATATTATCTAACTTCAAGTACCTATTATTTGAAGGGCTTAACATGGTGAAACCTCAATTTTTAGCCATTCCCAACATACACGTCAAATATTAGCCCATTTAAAAAGTTCTAATTTTCACCTCAAAATTTATCAATTTCCGAAGGGAACAACTATGGAAATGAACCATTTTGACATGAAAATTTCAAATTTTCAAATCGATTAGTATTTGACATACATGTTGGAAATAAATTAAAACCTAAGTTTCATCATAATGACCCCCTAAAATAATTGGATTATTAATTTTAAAATCATATTAAGTCGATATTGTTTTATCATGTGAAGAAATATTATCTAACTTCAAGTACCTATTATTTGAAGGGCTTAACATGGTGAAACCTCAATTTTTAGCCATTCCCAACATACACGTCAAATATTAGCCCATTTAAAAAGTTCTAATTTTCACCTCATAATTTGTCAATTTCCAAAGGGAACAACTATGGAAATGAACCATTTTGACATGAAAATTTCAAATTTTCAAATCGATTAGTATTTGACATGCATGTTAGAAATAACTTAAAACCTAAGTTTCATCATAATGACCCCCTGAAATAATTGGATTATTAATTTTAAAATCATATTAACTCGATATTGTTTTATCATGTGAAGAAATATTATCTAACTTCAAGTACCTATTATTTGAAGGGCTTAACATGGTGAAACCTCAATTTTTAGCCATTCCCAACATACACGTCAAATATTAGCCCATTTAAAAAGTTCTAATTTTCACCTCAAAATTTGTCAATTTCCGAAGGGAACACCTATGGAAATGAACCATTTTGACATGAAAATTTCAAATTTTCAAATCGATTAGTATTTGACATGCATGTTGGAAATAAATTAAAAGCTAAGTTTCATCATAATGACCCCCTAAAATAATTGGAATATTAATTTTTAAATCATATTAACTTGATATTGTTTTATCATGTGGAGAAATATTATCTAACTTCATGTACCTATTATTTGAAGGGCTTAACATGGTGAAACCTCAATTTTTAGCCATTCCCAACATACACGTCAAATATTAGCCCATTTAAAAAGTTCTAATTTTCACCTCAAAATTTGTCAATTTCGAAAGGGAACACCTATGGAAATGAACCATTTTGACATGAAAATTTCAAATTTTCAAATCGATTAGTATTTGACATGCATGTTGGAAATAAATTAAAAGCTAAGTTTCATCATAATGACCCCCTAAAATAATTGGATTATTAATTTTAAAATCATATTAACTCGATATTGTTTTATCATGTGAAGAAATATTATCTAACTTCATGTACCTATTATTTGAAGGGCTTAACATGGTGAAACCTCAATTTTTAGCCATTCCCAACATACACGTCAAATATTAGCCCATTTAAAAAGTTCTAATTTTCACCTCAAAATTTGTCAATTTCCGAAGGGAACAACTATGGAAATGAACCATTTTGACATGAAAATTTCAAATTTTCAAATCGATTAGTATTTGACATGCATGTTGGAAATAACTTAAAACCTAAGTTTCATCATAATGACCCCCTAAAATAATTGGATTATTAATTTTAAAATCATATTAACTCGATATTGTTTTATCATGTGAAGAAATATTATCTAACTTCAAGTACCTATTATTTGAAGGGCTTAACATGGTGAAACCTCAATTTTTAGCCATTCCCAACATACACGTCAAATATTAGCCCATTTAAAAAGTTCTAATTTTCACCTCAAAATTTGTCAATTTCGAAGGGAACACCTATGGAAATGAACCATTTTGACATGAAAATTTCAAATTTTCAAATCGATTAGTATTTGACATACATGTTGGAAATAAATTAAAAGCTAAGTTTCATCATAATGACCCCCTAAAAATAATTGGAATATTAATTTTTAAATCATATTAACTTGATATTGTTTTATCATGTGGAGAAATATTATCTAACTTCATGTACCTATTATTTGAAGGGCTTAACATGGTGAAACCTCAATTTTTAGCCATTCCCAACATACACGTCAAATATTAGCCCATTTAAAAAGTTCTAATTTTCACCTCAAAATTTGTCAATTTCTGAAGGGACCAACTATGGAAATGAACCATTTTGACATGAAAATTTCAAATTTTCAAATCGATTAGTATTTGACATGCATGTTGGAAATGAATTAAAAGCTAAGTTTCATCATAATGACCCCCTGAAATAATTGGATTATTAAATTTAAAATCATATTAACTCGATATTGTTTTATCATGTGAAGAAATATTATCTAACTTCAAGTACCTATTATTTGAAGGGCTTAACATGGTGAAACCTCAATTTTTAGCCATTCCCAACATACACGTCAAATATTAGCCCATTTAAAAAGTTCTAATTTTCACCTCAAAATTTGTCAATTTCCAAAGGGAACAACTATGGAAATGAACCATTTTGACATGAAAATTTCAAATTTTCAAATCGATTAGTATTTGACATGCATGTTGGAAATAACTTAAAAGCCTAAGTTTCATCATAATGACCCCCCGAAATAATTGGATTATTAATTTTAAAATCATATTAACTCGATATTGTTTTATCATGTGAAGAAATATTATCTAACTTCAAGTACCTATTATTTGAAGGGCTTAACATGGTGAAACCTCAATTTTTAGCCATTCCCAACATACACGTCAAATATTAGCCCATTTAAAAAGTTCTAATTTTCACCTCAAAATTTGTCAATTTCCAAAGGGAACAACTATGGAAATGAACCATTTTGACATGAAAATTTCAAATTTTCAAATCGATTAGTATTTGACATGCATGTTGGAAATAAATTAAAAGCTAAGTTTCATCATAATGACCCCTAAAATAATTGGATTATTAATTTTAAAATCATATTAACTTGATATTGTTTTATCATGTGAAGAAATATTATCTAACTTCAAGTACCTATTATTTGAAGGGCTTAACATGGTGAAACCTCAATTTTTAGCCATTCCCAACATACACGTCAAATATTAGCCCATTTAAAAAGTTCTAATTTTCACCTCAAAATTTGTCAATTTCCGAAGGGAACAACTATGGAAATGAACCATTTTGACATGAAAATTTCAAATTTTCAAATCGATTAGTATTTGACATGCATGTTGGAAATAACTTAAAACCTAAGTTTCATCATAATGACCCCCCGAAATAATTGGATTATTAATTTTAAAATCATATTAACTCGATATTGTTTTATCATGTGAAGAAATATTATCTAACTTCAAGTACCTATTATTTGAAGGGCTTAACATGGTGAAACCTCAATTTTTAGCCATTCCCAACATACACGTCAAATATTAGCCCATTTAAAAAGTTCTAATTTTCACCTCAAAATTTGTCAATTTCGAAGGGAACAACTATGGAAATGAACCATTTTGACATGAAAATTTCAAATTTTCAAATCGATTAGTATTTGACATACATGTTGGAAATAAATTAAAAGCTAAGTTTCATCATAATGACCCCAGGACATATTGGGAATATTAATTTTTAAATCATATTAACTCGATATTGTTTTATCATGTGAAGAAATATTATCTAACTTCATGTACCTATTATTTGAAGGGCTTAACATGGTGAAACCTCAATTTTTAGCCATTCCCAACATACACGTCAAATATTAGCCCATTTAAAAAGTGCTAATTTTCACCTCAAAATTTGTCAATTTCCGAAGGGAACAACTATGGAAATGAACCATTTTGACATGAAAATTTCAAATTTTCAAATCGATTAGTATTTGACATGCATGTTGGAAATAACTTAAAACCTAAGTTTCATCATAATGACCCCCTAAAATAATTGGATTATTAATTTTAAAATCATATTAACTCAATATTGTTTTATCATGTGAAGAAATATTATCTAACTTCAAGTACCTATTATTTGAAGGGATTAACATGGTGAAACCTCAATTTTTAGCCATTCCCAACATACACGTCAAATATTAGCCCATTTAAAAAGTGCTAATTTTCACCTCAAAATTTGTCAATTTCGAAAGGGAACACCTATGGAAATGAACCATTTTGACATGAAAATTTCAAATTTTCAAATCGATTAGTATTTGACATACATGTTGGAAATAAATTAAAAGCTAAGTTTCATCATAATGACCCCAGGACATAATTGGAATATTAATTTTTAAATCATATTAACTTGATATTGTTTTATCATGTGGAGAAATATTATCTAACTTCATGTACCTATTATTTGAAGGGCTTAACATGGTGAAACCTCAATTTTTAGCCATTCCCAACATACACGTCAAATATTAGCCCATTTAAAAAGTTCTAATTTTCACCTCAAAATTTGTCAATTTCAAAGGGAACAACTATGGAAATGAACCATTTTGACATGAAAATTTCAAATTTTCAAATCGATTAGTATTTGACATGCATGTTGGAAATAAATTAAAAGCTAAGTTTCATCATAATGACCCCCGAAATAATTGGATTATTAATTTTAAAATCATATTAACTCGATATTGTTTTATCATGTGAAGAAATATTATCTAACTTCAAGTACCTATTATTTGAAGGGCTTAACATGGTGAAACCTCAATTTTTAGCCATTCCCAACATACACGTCAAATATTAGCCCATTTAAAAAGTTCTAATTTTCACCTCAAAATTTGTCAATTTCCGAAGGGAACAACTATGGAAATGAACCATTTTGACATGAAAATTTCAAATTTTCAAATCGATTAGTATTTGACATGCATGTTGGAAATAACTTAAAACCTAAGTTTCATCATAATGACCCCCTAAAATAATTGGATTATTAATTTTAAAATCATATTAACTCGATATTGTTTTATCATGTGAAGAAATATTATCTAACTTCAAGTACCTATTATTTGAAGGGCTTAACATGGTGAAACCTCAATTTTTAGCCATTCCCAACATACACGTCAAATATTAGCCCATTTAAAAAGTTCTAATTTTCACCTCAAAATTTGTCAATTTCGAAAGGGAACACCTATGGAAATGAACCATTTTGACATGAAAATTTCAAATTTTCAAATCGATTAGTATTTGACATACATGTTGGAAATAAATTAAAAGCTAAGTTTCATCATAATGACCCCCTGAAATAATTGGAATATTAATTTTTAAATCATATTAACTTGATATTGTTTTATCATGTGGAGAAATATTATCTAACTTCATGTACCTATTATTTGAAGGGCTTAACATGGTGAAACCTCAATTTTTAGCCATTCCCAACATACACGTCAAATATTAGCCCATTTAAAAAGTTCTAATTTTCACCTCAAAATTTGTCAATTTCCGAAGGGAACAACTATGGAAATGAACCATTTTGACATGAAAATTTCAAATTTTCAAATCGATTAGTATTTGACATGCATGTTAGAAATAATTTAAAACCTAAGTTTCATCATAATGACCCCTTGAAATAATTGGATTATTAATTTTAAAATCATATTAACTCGATATTGTTTTATCATGTGAAGAAATATTATCTAACTTCAAGTACCTATTATTTGAAGGGCTTAACATGGTGAAACCTCAATTTTTAGCCATTCCCAACATACACGTCAAATATTAGCCCATTTAAAAAGTTCTAATTTTCACCTCAAAATTTGTCAATTTCCGAAGGGAACAACTATGGAAATGAACCATTTTGACATGAAAATTTCAAATTTTCAAATCGATTAGTATTTGACATGCAAGTTGGAAATAACTTAAAACCTAAGTTTCATCATAATGACCCCCTAAAATAATTGGATTATTAATTTTAAAATCATATTAACCCAATAATTTTTTATCATGTGAAGAAATATTATCTAACTTCAAGTACCTATTATTTGAAGGACTTAACATGGTGAAACCTCAATTTTTAGCCATTCCCAACATACACGTCAAATATTAGCCCATTTAAAAAGTTCTAATTTTCACCTCAAAATTTGTCAATTTCCAAAGGGAACAACTATGGAAATGAACCATTTTGACATGAAAATTTCAAATTTTCAAATCGATTAGTATTTGACATGCATGTTGGAAATAAATTAAAAGCTAAGTTTCATCATAATGACCCCCTAAAATAATTGGATTATTAATTTTAAAATCATATTAACTCGATATTGTTTTATCATGTGAAGAAATATTATCTAACTTCAAGTACCTATTATTTGAAGGGCTTAACATGGTGAAACCTCAATTTTTAGCCATTCCCAACATACACGTCAAATATTAGCCCATTTAAAAAGTTCTAATTTTCACCTCAAAATTTGTCAATTTCCGAAGGGAACAACTATGGAAATGAACCATTTTGACATGAAAATTTCAAATTTTCAAATCGATTAGTATTTGACATGCATGTTGGAAATAACTTAAAACCTAAGTTTCATCATAATGACCCCCTAAAATAATTGGATTATTAATTTTAAAATCATATTAACTCGATATTGTTTTATCATGTGAAGAAATATTATCTAACTTCAAGTACCTATTATTTGAAGGGCTTAACATGGTGAAACCTCAATTTTTAGCCATTCCCAACATACACGTCAAATATTAGCCCATTTAAAAAGTTCTAATTTTCACCTCAAAATTTGTCAATTTCCAAAGGGAACAACTATGGAAATGAACCATTTTGACATGAAAATTTCAAATTTTCAAATCGATTAGTATTTGACATGCATGTTGGAAATAACTTAAAAGCTAAGTTTCATCATAATGACCCCCTAAAATAATTGGATTATTAATTTTAAAATCATATTAACTCGATATTGTTTTATCATGTGAAGAAATATTATCTAACTTCAAGTACCTATTATTTGAAGGGCTTAACATGGTGAAACCTCAATTTTTAGCCATTCCCAACATACACGTCAAATATTAGCCCATTTAAAAAGTTCTAATTTTCACCTCAAAATTTGTCAATTTCCGAAGGGAACAACTATGGAAATGAACCATTTTGACATGAAAATTTCAAATTTTCAAATCGATTAGTATTTGACATGCATGTTGGAAATAACTTAAAAGCTAAGTTTCATCATAATGACCCCCTGAAATAATTGGATTATTAATTTTAAAATCATATTAACTTGATATTGTTTTATCATGTGAAGAAATATTATCTAACTTCAAGTACCTATTATTTGAAGGGCTTAACATGGTGAAACCTCAATTTTTAGCCATTCCCAACATACACGTCAAATATTAGCCCATTTAAAAAGTTCTAATTTTCACCTCAAAATTTGTCAATTTCCGAAAGGGAACAACTATGGAAATGAACCATTTTGACATGAAAATTTCAAATTTTCAAATCGATTAGTATTTGACATGCATGTTGGAAATAAATTAAAACCTATGTTTCATCATAATGACCCCCTAAAATAATTGGATTATTAATTTTAAAATCATATTAACTCGATATTGTTTTATCATGTGAAGAAATATTATCTAACTTCAAGTACCTATTATTTGAAGGGCTTAACATGGTGAAACCTCAATTTTTAGCCATTCCCAACATACACGTCAAATATTAGCCCATTTAAAAAGTTCTAATTTTCACCTCAAAATTTGTCAATTTCCGAAGGGAACAACTATGGAAATGAACCATTTTGACATGAAAATTTCAAATTTTCAAATCGATTAGTATTTGACATGCATGTTGGAAATAACTTAAAACCTAAGTTTCATCATAATGACCCCCTAAAATAATTGGATTATTAATTTTAAAATCATATTAACTCAATATTGTTTTATCATGTGAAGAAATATTATATAACTGCAAGTACCTATTATTTGAAGGGATTAACATGGTGAAACCTCAATTTTTAGCCATTCCCAACATACACGTCAAATATTAGCCCATTTAAAAAGTTCTAATTTTCACCTCAAAATTTGTCAATTTCCGAAAGGGAACACCTATGGAAATGAACCATTTTGACATGAAAATTTCAAATTTTCAAATCGATTAGTATTTGACATGCATGTTGGAAATAAATTAAAAGCTAAGTTTCATCATAATGACCCCCTAAAATAATTGGATTATTAATTTTAAAATCATATTAACTTGATATTGTTTTATCATGTGAAGAAATATTATCTAACTTCATGTACCTATTATTTGAAGGGCTTAACATGGTGAAACCTCAATTTTTAGCCATTCCCAACATACACGTCAAATATTAGCCCATTTAAAAAGTTCTAATTTTCACCTCAAAATTTGTCAATTTCTGAAGGGACCAACTATGGAAATGAACCATTTTGACATGAAAATTTCAAATTTTCAAATCGATTAGTATTTGACATGCATGTTGGAAATGAATTAAAAGCTAAGTTTCATCATAATGACCCCCTGAAATAATTGGATTATTAATTTTAAAATCATATTAACTCGATATTGTTTTATCATGTGAAGAAATATTATCTAACTTCAAGTACCTATTATTTGAAGGGCTTAACATGGTGAAACCTCAATTTTTAGCCATTCCCAACATACACGTCAAATAGTAGCCCATTTAAAAAGTTCTAATTTTCACCTCAAAATTTGTCAATTTCGAACGGGGAACACCTATGGAAATGAACCATTTTGACATGAAAATTTCAAATTTTCAAATCGATTAGTATTTGACATACATGTTGGAAATAAATTAAAAGCTAAGTTTCATCATAATGACCCCCTGAAATAATTGGATTATTAATTTTAAAATCATATTAACTTGATATTGTTTTATCATGTGAAGAAATATTATCTAACTTCAAGTACCTATTATTTGAAGGGCTTAACATGGTGAAACCTCAATTTTTAGCCATTCCCAACATACACGTCAAATATTAGCCCATTTAAAAAGTTCTAATTTTCACCTCAAAATTTGTCAATTTCCGAAGGGAACAACTATGGAAATGAACCATTTTGACATGAAAATTTCAAATTTTCAAATCGATTAGTATTTGACATGCATGTTGGAAATAACTTAAAACCTAAGTTTCATCATAATGACCCCCTAAAATAATTGGATTATTAATTTTAAAATCATATTAACTCGATATTGTTTTATCATGTGAAGAAATATTATCTAACTTCAAGTACCTATTATTTGAAGGGCTTAACATGGTGAAACCTCAATTTTTAGCCATTCCCAACATACACGTCAAATATTAGCCCATTTAAAAAGTTCTAATTTTCACCTCAAAATTTATCAATTTCTGAAGGGAAAACCTATGGAAATGACCCATTTTGACATGAAAATTTCAAATTTTCAAATCGATTAGTATTTGACATGCATGTTGGAAATAACTTAAAAGCTAAGTTTCATCATAATGACCCCCTAAAATAATTGGATTATTAATTTTAAAATCATATTAACTCGATATTGTTTTATCATGTGAAGAAATATTATCTAACTTCAAGTACCTATTATTTGAAGGGCTTAACATGGTGAAACCTCAATTTTTAGCCATTCCCAACATACACGTCAAATATTAGCCCATTTAAAAAGTGCTAATTTTCACCTCAAAATTTGTCAATTTCCGAAGGGAACAACTATGGAAATGAACCATTTTGACATGAAAATTTCAAATTTTCAAATCGATTAGTATTTGACATGCATGTTGGAAATAACTTAAAAGCTAAGTTTCATCATAATGACCCCCTAAATAATTGGATTATTAATTTTAAAATCATATTAACTCGATATTGTTTTATCATGTGAAGAAATATTATCTAACTTCAAGTACCTATTATTTGAAGGGCTTAACATGGTGAAACCTCAATTTTTAGCCATTCCCAACATACACGTCAAATATTAGCCCATTTAAAAAGTTCTAATTTTCACCTCAAAATTTGTCAATTTCCGAAGGGAACAACTATGGAAATGAACCATTTTGACATGAAAATTTCAAATTTTCAAATCGATTAGTATTTGACATGCATGTTGGAAATAAATTAAAACCTAAGTTTCATCATAATGACCCCCGAAATAATTGGATTATTAATTTTAAAATCATATTAACTCGATATTGTTTTATCATGTGAAGAAATATTATCTAACTTCAAGTACCTATTATTTGAAGGGCTTAACATGGTGAAACCTCAATTTTTAGCCATTCCCAACATACACGTCAAATATTAGCCCATTTAAAAAGTTCTAATTTTCACCTCAAAATTTGTCAATTTCCGAAGGGAACAACTATGGAAATGAACCATTTTGACATGAAAATTTCAAATTTTCAAATCGATTAGTATTTGACATGCATGTTGGAAATAACTTAAAAGCCTAAGTTTCATCATAATGACCCCCTAAATAATTGGATTATTAATTTTAAAATCATATTAACTCAATATTGTTTTATCATGTGAAGAAATATTATCTAACTTCAAGTACCTATTATTTGAAGGGCTTAACATGGTGAAACCTCAATTTTTAGCCATTCCCAACATACACGTCAAATATTAGCCCATTTAAAAAGTTCTAATTTTCACCTCAAAATTTGTCAATTTCGAAAGGGAACACCTATGGAAATGAACCATTTTGACATGAAAATTTCAAATTTTCAAATCGATTAGTATTTGACATGCATGTTGGAAATAAATTAAAAGCTAAGTTTCATCATAATGACCCCCTAAAATAATTGGATTATTAATTTTAAAATCATATTAACTCGATATTGTTTTATCATGTGAAGAAATATTATCTAACTTCAAGTACCTATTATTTGAAGGGCTTAACATGGTGAAACCTCAATTTTTAGCCATTCCCAACATACACGTCAAATATTAGCCCATTTAAAAAGTTCTAATTTTCACCTCAAAATTTGTCAATTTCCAAAGGGAACAACTATGGAAATGAACCATTTTGACATGAAAATTTCAAATTTTCAAATCGATTAGTATTTGACATGCATGTTGGAAATAACTTAAAAGCTAAGTTTCATCATAATGACCCCCTGAAATAATTGGATTATTAATTTTAAAATCATATTAACTCGATATTGTTTTATCATGTGAAGAAATATTATCTAACTTCAAGTACCTATTATTTGAAGGGCTTAACATGGTGAAACCTCAATTTTTAGCCATTCCCAACATACACGTCAAATATTAGCCCATTTAAAAAGTTCTAATTTTCACCTCAAAATTTGTCAATTTCGAAAGGGAACACCTATGGAAATGAACCATTTTGACATGAAAATTTCAAATTTTCAAATCGATTAGTATTTGACATACATGTTGGAAATAAATTAAAAGCTAAGTTTCATCATAATGACCCCCTGAAAATAATTGGATTATTAATTTTAAAATCATATTAACTCGATATTGTTTTATCATGTGAAGAAATATTATCTAACTTCAAGTACCTATTATTTGAAGGGCTTAACATGGTGAAACCTCAATTTTTAGCCATTCCCAACATACACGTCAAATATTAGCCCATTTAAAAAGTTCTAATTTTCACCTCATAATTTGTCAATTTCCAAAGGGAACAACTATGGAAATGAACCATTTTGACATGAAAATTTCAAATTTTCAAATCGATTAGTATTTGACATGCATGTTGGAAATAACTTAAAACCTAAGTTTCATCATAATGACCCCCTAAAATAATTGGATTATTAATTTTAAAATCATATTAACTCGATATTGTTTTATCATGTGAAGAAATATTATCTAACTTCAAGTACCTATTATTTGAAGGGCTTAACATGGTGAAACCTCAATTTTTAGCCATTCCCAACATACACGTCAAATATTAGCCCATTTAAAAAGTTCTAATTTTCACCTCAAAATTTGTCAATTTCCAAAGGGAACAACTATGGAAATGAACCATTTTGACATGAAAATTTCAAATTTTCAAATCGATTAGTATTTGACATGCATGTTGGAAATAACTTAAAAGCTAAGTTTCATCATAATGACCCCCTGAAAATAATTGGATTATTAATTTTAAAATCATATTAACTCGATATTGTTTTATCATGTGAAGAAATATTATCTAACTTCAAGTACCTATTATTTGAAGGGCTTAACATGGTGAAACCTCAATTTTTAGCCATTCCCAACATACACGTCAAATATTAGCCCATTTAAAAAGTTCTAATTTTCACCTCAAAATTTGTCAATTTCCGAAGGGAACACACTATGGAAATGAACCATTTTGACATGAAAATTTCAAATTTTCAAATCGATTAGTATTTGACATGCATGTTGGAAATAACTTAAAAGCTAAGTTTCATCATAATGACCCCCTAAAATAATTGGATTATTAATTTTAAAATCATATTAACTCAATATTGTTTTATCATGTGAAGAAATATTATCTAACTTCAAGTACCTATTATTTGAAGGGCTTAACATGGTGAAACCTCAATTTTTAGCCATTCCCAACATACACGTCAAATATTAGCCCATTTAAAAAGTTCTAATTTTCACCTCAAATTTTGTCAATTTCGAAAGGGAACACCTATGGAAATGAACCATTTTGACATGAAAATTTCAAATTTTCAAATCGATTAGTATTTGACATACATGTTGGAAATAAATTAAAAGCTAAGTTTCATCATAATGACCCCCTGAAATAATTGGAATATTAATTTTTAAATCATATTAACTTGATATTGTTTTATCATGTGAAGAAATATTATCTAACTTCAAGTACCTATTATTTGAAGGGCTTAACATGGTGAAACCTCAATTTTTAGCCATTCCCAACATACACGTCAAATATTAGCCCATTTAAAAAGTTCTAATTTTCACCTCAAAATTTGTCAATTTCGAAAGGGAACAACTATGGAAATGAACCATTTTGACATGAAAATTTCAAATTTTCAAATCGATTAGTATTTGACATGCATGTTAGAAATAATTTAAAACCTAAGTTTCATCATAATGACCCCTTGAAATAATTGGATTATTAATTTTAAAATCATATTAACTCGATATTGTTTTATCATGTGAAGAAATATTATCTAACTTCAAGTACCTATTATTTGAAGGGCTTAACATGGTGAAACCTCAATTTTTAGCCATTCCCAACATACACGTCAAATATTAGCCCATTTAAAAAGTTCTAATTTTCACCTCAAAATTTGTCAATTTCCAAAGGGAACACATATGGAAATGAACCATTTTGACATGAAAATTTCAAATTTTCAAATCGATTAGTATTTGACATGCATGTTGGAAATAACTTAAAAGCTAAGTTTCATCATAATGACCCCCTAAAATAATTGGATTATTAATTTTAAAATCATATTAACTCAATATTGTTTTATCATGTGAAGAAATATTATCTAACTTCAAGTACCTATTATTTGAAGGGCTTAACATGGTGAAACCTCAATTTTTAGCCATTCCCAACATACACGTCAAATATTAGCCCATTTAAAAAGTTCTAATTTTCACCTCAAAATTTGTCAATTTTCGAAAGGGAACACCTATGGAAATGAACCATTTTGACATGAAAATTTCAAATTTTCAAATCGATTAGTATTTGACATGCATGTTGGAAATAACTTAAAAGCTAAGTTTCATCATAATGACCCCCTAAAATAATTGGATTATTAATTTTAAAATCATATTAACTCAATATTGTTTTATCATGTGAAGAAATATTATCTAACTTCAAGTACCTATTATTTGAAGGGCTTAACATGGTGAAACCTCAATTTTTAGCCATTCCCAACATACACGTCAAATATTAGCCCATTTAAAAAGTTCTAATTTTCACCTCAAAATTTTGTCAATTTCGAAAGGGAACACCTATGGAAATGAACCATTTTGACATGAAAATTTCAAATTTTCAAATCGATTAGTATTTGACATGCATGTTGGAAATAACTTAAAAGCCTAAGTTTCATCATAATGACCCCCTAAAATAATTGGATTATTAATTTTAAAATCATATTAACTCGATATTGTTTTATCATGTGAAGAAATATTATCTAACTTCAAGTACCTATTATTTGAAGGGCTTAACATGGTGAAACCTCAATTTTTAGCCATTCCCAACATACACGTCAAATATTAGCCCATTTAAAAAGTTCTAATTTTCACCTCAAAATTTGTCAATTTCGAAAGGGAACACCTATGGAAATGAACCATTTTGACATGAAAATTTCAAGTTTTCAAATCGATTAATATTTGACATACATGTTGGAAATAAATTAAAAGCTAAGTTTCATCATAATGACCCCCTGAAATAATTGGATTATTAATTTTAAAATCATATTAACTCGATATTGTTTTATCATGTGAAGAAATATTATCTAACTTCAAGTACCTATTATTTGAAGGGCTTAACATGGTGAAACCTCAATTTTTAGCCATTCCCAACATACACGTCAAATATTAGCCCATTTAAAAAGTTCTAATTTTCACCTCAAAATTTGTCAATTTCCGAAGGGAACAACTATGGAAATGAACCATTTTGACATGAAAATTTCAAATTTTCAAATCGATTAGTATTTGACATGCATGTTGGAAATAACTTAAAACCTAAGTTTCATCATAATGACCCCCTAAAATAATTGGATTATTAATTTTAAAATCATATTAACTCAATATTGTTTTATCATGTGAAGAAATATTATCTAACTTCAAGTACCTATTATTTGAAGGGCTTAACATGGTGAAACCTCAATTTTTAGCCATTCCCAACATACACGTCAAATATTAGCCCATTTAAAAAGTTCTAATTTTCACCTCAAAATTTGTCAATTTCCAAAGGGAACACATATGGAAATGAACCATTTTGACATGAAAATTTCAAATTTTCAAATCGATTAGTATTTGACATGCATGTTGGAAATAACTTAAAAGCTAAGTTTCATCATAATGACCCCCTAAAATAATTGGATTATTAATTTTAAAATCATATTAACTCAATATTGTTTTATCATGTGAAGAAATATTATCTAACTTCAAGTACCTATTATTTGAAGGGCTTAACATGGTGAAACCTCAATTTTTAGCCATTCCCAACATACACGTCAAATATTAGCCCATTTAAAAAGTTCTAATTTTCACCTCAAAATTTGTCAATTTCGAAAGGGAACACTATGGAAATGAACCATTTTGACATGAAAATTTCAAATTTTCAAATCGATTAGTATTTGACATGCATGTTGGAAATAACTTAAAAGCTAAGTTTCATCATAATGACCCCCTAAAATAATTGGATTATTAATTTTAAAATCATATTAACTCAATATTGTTTTATCATGTGAAGAAATATTATCTAACTTCAAGTACCTATTATTTGAAGGGCTTAACATGGTGAAACCTCAATTTTTAGCCATTCCCAACATACACGTCAAATATTAGCCCATTTAAAAAGTTCTAATTTTCACCTCATAATTTGTCAATTTCCAAAGGGAACAACTATGGAAATGAACCATTTTGACATGAAAATTTCAAATTTTCAAATCGATTAGTATTTGACATGCATGTTGGAAATAATTAAAAGCTAAGTTTCATCATAATGACCCCCTAAAATAATTGGATTATTAATTTTAAAATCATATTAACTCGATATTGTTTTATCATGTGAAGAAATATTATCTAACTTCAAGTACCTATTATTTGAAGGGCTTAACATGGTGAAACCTCAATTTTTAGCCATTCCCAACATACACGTCAAATATTAGCCCATTTAAAAAGTTCTAATTTTCACCTCAAAATTTGTCAATTTCCGAAGGGAACAACTATGGAAATGAACCATTTTGACATGAAAATTTCAAATTTTCAAATCGATTAGTATTTGACATGCATGTTGGAAATAACTTAAAACCTAAGTTTCATCATAATGACCCCCTAAAATAATTGGATTATTAATTTTAAAATCATATTAACTCAATATTGTTTTATCATGTGAAGAAATATTATCTAACTTCAAGTACCTATTATTTGAAGGGATTAACATGGTGAAACCTCAATTTTTAGCCATTCCCAACATACACGTCAAATATTAGCCCATTTAAAAAGTTCTAATTTTCACCTCAAAATTTGTCAATTTCTGAAGGGACCAACTATGGAAATGAACCATTTTGACATGAAAATTTCAAATTTTCAAATCGATTAGTATTTGACATGCATGTTGGAAATGAATTAAAAGCTAAGTTTCATCATAATGACCCCCTGAAATAATTGGATTATTAAATTTAAAATCATATTAACTCGATATTGTTTTATCATGTGAAGAAATATTATCTAACTTCAAGTACCTATTATTTGAAGGGCTTAACATGGTGAAACCTCAATTTTTAGCCATTCCCAACATACACGTCAAATATTAGCCCATTTAAAAAGTTCTAATTTTCACCTCATAATTTGTCAATTTCCAAAGGGAACACATATGGAAATGAACCATTTTGACATGAAAATTTCAAATTTTCAAATCGATTAGTATTTGACATGCATGTTGGAAATAAATTAAAAGCTAAGTTTCATCATAATGACCCCCTAAAATAATTGGATTATTAATTTTAAAATCATATTAACTCGATATTGTTTTATCATGTGAAGAAATATTATCTAACTTCAAGTACCTATTATTTGAAGGGCTTAACATGGTGAAACCTCAATTTTTAGCCATTCCCAACATACACGTCAAATATTAGCCCATTTAAAAAGTTCTAATTTTCACCTCATAATTTGTCAATTTCCAAAGGGAACAACTATGGAAATGAACCATTTTGACATGAAAATTTCAAATTTTCAAATCGATTAGTATTTGACATGCATGTTGGAAATAACTTAAAAGCTAAGTTTCATCATAATGACCCCCTAAAATAATTGGATTATTAATTTTAAAATCATATTAACTCAATATTGTTTTATCATGTGAAGAAATATTATCTAACTTCAAGTACCTATTATTTGAAGGGCTTAACATGGTGAAACCTCAATTTTTAGCCATTCCCAACATACACGTCAAATATTAGCCCATTTAAAAACTTCTAATTTTCACCTCAAAATTTGTCAATTTCGAAAGGGAACAACTATGGAAATGAACCATTTTGACATGAAAATTTCAAATTTTCAAATCGATTAGTATTTGACATGCATGTTGGAAATAAATTAAAAGCTAAGTTTCATCATAATGACCCCCTAAAATAATTGGATTATTAATTTTAAAATCATATTAACTCGATATTGTTTTATCATGTGAAGAAATATTATCTAACTTCAAGTACCTATTATTTGAAGGGCTTAACATGGTGAAACCTCAATTTTTAGCCATTCCCAACATACACGTCAAATATTAGCCCATTTAAAAAGTTCTAATTTTCACCTCATAATTTGTCAATTTCCAAAGGGAACAACTATGGAAATGAACCATTTTGACATGAAAATTTCAAATTTTCAAATCGATTAGTATTTGACATGCATGTTGGAAATAATTTAAAACCTAAGTTTCATCATAATGACCCCCTGAAATAATTGGATTATTAATTTTAAAATCATATTAACTCGATATTGTTTTATCATGTGAAGAAATATTATCTAACTTCAAGTACCTATTATTTGAAGGGCTTAACATGGTGAAACCTCAATTTTTAGCCATTCCCAACATACACGTCAAATATTAGCCCATTTAAAAAGTTCTAATTTTCACCTCAAAATTTGTCAATTTCCGAAGGGAACAACTATGGAAATGAACCATTTTGACATGAAAATTTCAAATTTTCAAATCGATTAGTATTTGACATGCATGTTAGAAATAATTTAAAACCTAAGTTTCATCATAATGACCCCCTAAAATAATTGGATTATTAATTTTAAAATCATATTAACTCAATATTGTTTTATCATGTGAAGAAATATTATCTAACTTCAAGTACCTATTACTTGAAGGGCTTAACATGGTGAAACCTCAATTTTTAGCCATTCCCAACATACACGTCAAATATTAGCCCATTTAAAAAGTTCTAATTTTCACCTCAAAATTTGTCAATTTCCAAAGGGAACACATATGGAAATGAACCATTTTGACATGAAAATTTCAAATTTTCAAATCGATTAGTATTTGACATGCATGTTGGAAATAACTTAAAAGCTAAGTTTCATCATAATGACCCCCTAAAATAATTGGATTATTAATTTTAAAATCATATTAACTCAATATTGTTTTATCATGTGAAGAAATATTATCTAACTTCAAGTACCTATTACTTGAAGGGCTTAACATGGTGAAACCTCAATTTTTAGCCATTCCCAACATACACGTCAAATATTAGCCCATTTAAAAAGTTCTAATTTTCACCTCAAAATTTGTCAATTTCGAAAGGGAACACACTATGGAAATGAACCATTTTGACATGAAAATTTCAAATTTTCAAATCGATTAGTATTTGACATGCATGTTGGAAATAACTTAAAAGCTAAGTTTCATCATAATGACCCCCTAAAATAATTGGATTATTAATTTTAAAATCATATTAACTCGATATTGTTTTATCATGTGAAGAAATATTATCTAACTTCAAGTACCTATTACTTGAAGGGCTTAACATGGTGAAACCTCAATTTTTAGCCATTCCCAACATACACGTCAAATATTAGCCCATTTAAAAAGTTCTAATTTTCACCTCATAATTTGTCAATTTCCAAAGGGAACACCTATGGAAATGAACCATTTTGACATGAAAATTTCAAATTTTCAAATCGATTAGTATTTGACATGCATGTTAGAAATAATTTAAAACCTAAGTTTCATCATAATGACCCCTTGAAATAATTGGATTATTAATTTTAAAATCATATTAACTCGATATTGTTTTATCATGTGAAGAAATATTATCTAACTTCAAGTACCTATTACTTGAAGGGCTTAACATGGTGAAACCTCAATTTTTAGCCATTCCCAACATACACGTCAAATATTAGCCCATTTAAAAAGTTCTAATTTTCACCTCAAAATTTGTCAATTTCCGAAGGGAACAACTATGGAAATGAACCATTTTGACATGAAAATTTCAAATTTTCAAATCGATTAGTATTTGACATGCATGTTGGAAATAACTTAAAAGCTAAGTTTCATCATAATGACCCCCTAAAATAATTGGATTATTAATTTTAAAATCATATTAACTCAATATTGTTTTATCATGTGAAGAAATATTATCTAACTTCAAGTACCTATTATTTGAAGGGCTTAACATGGTGAAACCTCAATTTTTAGCCATTCCCAACATACACGTCAAATATTAGCCCATTTAAAAAGTTCTAATTTTCACCTCAAATTTTGTCAATTTCGAAAGGGAACACATATGGAAATGAACCATTTTGACATGAAAATTTCAAATTTTCAAATCGATTAGTATTTGACATGCATGTTGGAAATAACTTAAAAGCTAAGTTTCATCATAATGACCCCCTAAAATAATTGGATTATTAATTTTAAAATCATATTAACTCGATATTGTTTTATCATGTGAAGAAATATTATCTAACTTCAAGTACCTATTATTTGAAGGGCTTAACATGGTGAAACCTCAATTTTTAGCCATTCCCAACATACACGTCAAATATTAGCCCATTTAAAAAGTTCTAATTTTCACCTCAAAATTTGTCAATTTCCAAAGGGAACAACTATGGAAATGAACCATTTTGACATGAAAATTTCAAATTTTCAAATCGATTAGTATTTGACATGCATGTTGGAAATAATTTAAAACCTAAGTTTCATCATAATGACCCCTTGAAATAATTGGATTATTAATTTTAAAATCATATTAACTCGATATTGTTTTATCATGTGAAGAAATATTATCTAACTTCAAGTACCTATTACTTGAAGGGCTTAACATGGTGAAACCTCAATTTTTAGCCATTCCCAACATACACGTCAAATATTAGCCCATTTAAAAAGTTCTAATTTTCACCTCAAAATTTGTCAATTTCCAAAGGGAACACATATGGAAATGAACCATTTTGACATGAAAATTTCAAATTTTCAAATCGATTAGTATTTGACATGCATGTTGGAAATAACTTAAAAGCTAAGTTTCATCATAATGACCCCCTAAAATAATTGGATTATTAATTTTAAAATCATATTAACTCAATATTGTTTTATCATGTGAAGAAATATTATCTAACTTCAAGTACCTATTACTTGAAGGGCTTAACATGGTGAAACCTCAATTTTTAGCCATTCCCAACATACACGTCAAATATTAGCCCATTTAAAAAGTTCTAATTTTCACCTCAAAATTTGTCAATTTCCAAAGGGAACACATATGGAAATGAACCATTTTGACATGAAAATTTCAAATTTTCAAATCGATTAGTATTTGACATGCATGTTGGAAATAACTTAAAAGCTAAGTTTCATCATAATGACCCCCTAAAATAATTGGATTATTAATTTTAAAATCATATTAACTCAATATTGTTTTATCATGTGAAGAAATATTATCTAACTTCAAGTACCTATTATTTGAAGGGCTTAACATGGTGAAACCTCAATTTTTAGCCATTCCCAACATACACGTCAAATATTAGCCCATTTAAAAAGTTCTAATTTTCACCTCAAATTTTGTCAATTTCGAAAGGGAACACCTATGGAAATGAACCATTTTGACATGAAAATTTCAAATTTTCAAATCGATTAGTATTTGACATACATGTTAGAAATAATTTAAAACCTAAGTTTCATCATAATGACCCCTTGAAATAATTGGATTATTAATTTTAAAATCATATTAACTCGAAATTGTTTTATCATGTGAAGAAATATAATCTAACTTCAAGTACCTATTATTTGAAGGGCTTAACATGGTGAAACCTCAATTTTTAGCCATTCCCAACATACACGTCAAATATTAGCCCATTTAAAAAGTTCTAATTTTCACCTCAAAATTTGTCAATTTCCAAAGGGAACAACTATGGAAATGAACCATTTTGACATGAAAATTTCAAATTTTCAAATCGATTAGTATTTGACATGCATGTTAGAAATAATTTAAAACCTAAGTTTCATCATAATGACCCCCTGAAATAATTGGATTATTAATTTTAAAATCATATTAACTCAATATTGTTTTATCATGTGAAGAAATATTATCTAACTTCAAGTACCTATTACTTGAAGGGCTTAACATGGTGAAACCTCAATTTTTAGCCATTCCCAACATACACGTCAAATATTAGCCCATTTAAAAAGTTCTAATTTTCACCTCATAATTTGTCAATTTCCAAAGGGAACACATATGGAAATGAACCATTTTGACATGAAAATTTCAAATTTTCAAATCGATTAGTATTTGACATGCATGTTGGAAATAACTTAAAAGCTAAGTTTCATCATAATGACCCCCTAAAATAATTGGATTATTAATTTTAAAATCATATTAACTCAATATTGTTTTATCATGTGAAGAAATATTATCTAACTTCAAGTACCTATTATTTGAAGGGCTTAACATGGTGAACCTCAATTTTTAGCCATTCCCAACATACACGTCAAATATTAGCCCATTTAAAAAGTTCTAATTTTCACCTCAAATTTTGTCAATTTCGAAAGGGAACACATATGGAAATGAACCATTTTGACATGAAAATTTCAAATTTTCAAATCGATTAGTATTTGACATGCATGTTGGAAATAACTTAAAAGCTAAGTTTCATCATAATGACCCCCTAAAATAATTGGATTATTAATTTTAAAATCATATTAACTTGATATTGTTTTATCATGTGAAGAAATATTATCTAACTTCAAGTACCTATTATTTGAAGGGCTTAACATGGTGAAACCTCAATTTTTAGCCATTCCCAACATACACGTCAAATATTAGCCCATTTAAAAAGTTCTAATTTTCACCTCAAAATTTATCAATTTCTGAAGGGAACAACTATGGAAATGAACCATTTTGACATGAAAATTTCAAATTTTCAAATCGATTAGTATTTGACATGCATGTTAGAAATAATTTAAAACCTAAGTTTCATCATAATGACCCCTTGAAATAATTGGATTATTAATTTTAAAATCATATTAACTCGAAATTGTTTTATCATGTGAAGAAATATTATCTAACTTCAAGTACCTATTACTTGAAGGGCTTAACATGGTGAAACCTCAATTTTTAGCCATTCCCAACATACACGTCAAATATTAGCCCATTTAAAAAGTTCTAATTTTCACCTCATAATTTGTCAATTTCCAAAGGGAACACATATGGAAATGAACCATTTTGACATGAAAATTTCAAATTTTCAAATCGATTAGTATTTGACATGCATGTTGGAAATAACTTAAAAGCTAAGTTTCATCATAATGACCCCCTAAAATAATTGGATTATTAATTTTAAAATCATATTAACTCAATATTGTTTTATCATGTGAAGAAATATTATCTAACTTCAAGTACCTATTATTTGAAGGGCTTAACATGGTGAAACCTCAATTTTTAGCCATTCCCAACATACACGTCAAATATTAGCCCATTTAAAAAGTTCTAATTTTCACCTCAAATTTTGTCAATTTCGAAAGGGAACACCTATGGAAATGAACCATTTTGACATGAAAATTTCAAATTTTCAAATCGATTAGTATTTGACATGCATGTTGGAAATAACTTAAAAGCTAAGTTTCATCATAATGACCCCTTAAAATAATTGGATTATTAATTTTAAAATCATATTAACTCGATATTGTTTTATCATGTGAAGAAATATTATCTAACTTCAAGTACCTATTATTTGAAGGGCTTAACATGGTGAAACCTCAATTTTTAGCCATTCCCAACATACACGTCAAATATTAGCCCATTTAAAAAGTTCTAATTTTCACCTCAAAATTTATCAATTTCTGAAGGGAACAACTATGGAAATGAACCATTTTGACATGAAAATTTCAAATTTTCAAATCGATTAGTATTTGACATGCATGTTAGAAATAATTTAAAACCTAAGTTTCATCATAATGACCCCTTGAAATAATTGGATTATTAATTTTAAAATCATATTAACTCAAAATTGTTTTATCATGTGAAGAAATATTATCTAACTTCAAGTACCTATTACTTGAAGGGCTTAACATGGTGAAACCTCAATTTTTAGCCATTCCCAAAATACACGTCAAATATTAGCCCATTTAAAAAGTTCTAATTTTCACCTCAAAATTTGTCAATTTCCAAAGGGAACACATATGGAAATGAACCATTTTGACATGAAAATTTCAAATTTTCAAATCGATTAGTATTTGACATGCATGTTGGAAATAACTTAAAAGCTAAGTTTCATCATAATGACCCCCTAAAATAATTGGATTATTAATTTTAAAATCATATTAACTCAATATTGTTTTATCATGTGAAGAAATATTATCTAACTTCAAGTACCTATTACTTGAAGGGCTTAACATGGTGAAACCTCAATTTTTAGCCATTCCCAACATACACGTCAAATATTAGCCCATTTAAAAAGTTCTAATTTTCACCTCAAAATTTTGTCAATTTCGAAAGGGAACACTTATGGAAATGAACCATTTTGACATGAAAATTTCAAATTTTCAAATCGATTAGTATTTGACATGCACGTTGGAAATAACTTAAAAGCTATGTTTCATCATAATGACCCCCTAATATAATTGGATTATTAATTTTAAAATCATATTAACTCGATATTGTTTTATCATGTGAAGAAATATTATCTAACTTCAAGTACCTATTACTTGAAGGGCTTAACATGGTGAAACCTCAATTTTTAGCCATTCCCAACATACACGTCAAATATTAGCCCATTTAAAAAGTTCTAATTTTCACCTCAAAATTTGTCAATTTCCAAAGGGAACACATATGGAAATGAACCATTTTGACATGAAAATTTCAAATTTTCAAATCGATTAGTATTTGACATGCATGTTGGAAATAACTTAAAAGCTAAGTTTCATCATAATGACCCCCTGAAATAATTGGATTATTAATTTTAAAATCATATTAACTCGATATTGTTTTATCATGTGAAGAAATATTATCTAACTTCAAGTACCTATTACTTGAAGGGCTTAACATGGTGAAACCTCAATTTTTAGCCATTCCCAACATACACGTCAAATATTAGCCCATTTAAAAAGTTCTAATTTTCACCTCAAAATTTGTCAATTTCCGAAGGGAACAACTATGGAAATGAACCATTTTGACATGAAAATTTCAAATTTTCAAATCGATTAGTATTTGACATGCATGTTGGAAATAACTTAAAAGCTAAGTTTCATCATAATGACCCCCTAAAATAATTGGATTATTAATTTTAAAATCATATTAACTCAATATTGTTTTATCATGTGAAGAAATATTATCTAACTTCAAGTACCTATTATTTGAAGGGCTTAACATGGTGAAACCTCAATTTTTAGCCATTCCCAACATACACGTCAAATATTAGCCCATTTAAAAAGTTCTAATTTTCACCTCAAATTTTGTCAATTTCGAAAGGGAACACCTATGGAAATGAACCATTTTGACATGAAAATTTCAAATTTTCAAATCGATTAGTATTTGACATACATGTTGGAAATAAATTAAAAGCTAAGTTTCATCATAATGACCCCCGAAATAATTGGAATATTAATTTTTAAATCATATTAACTTGATATTGTTTTATCATGTGAAGAAATATTATCTAACTTCATGTACCTATTATTTGAAGGGCTTAACATGGTGAAACCTCAATTTTTAGCCATTCCCAACATACACGTCAAATATTAGCCCATTTAAAAAGTTCTAATTTTCACCTCAAAATTTGTCAATTTCCGAAGGGAACAACTATGGAAATGAACCATTTTGACATGAAAATTTCAAATTTTCAAATCGATTAGTATTTGACATGCATGTTGGAAATAATTTAAAACCTAAGTTTCATCATAATGACCCCCTGAAATAATTGGATTATTAATTTTAAAATCATATTAACTCGATATTGTTTTATCATGTGAAGAAATATTATCTAACTTCAAGTACCTATTACTTGAAGGGCTTAACATGGTGAAACCTCAATTTTTAGCCATTCCCAACATACACGTCAAATATTAGCCCATTTAAAAAGTTCTAATTTTCACCTCAAAATTTGTCAATTTCGAAAGGGAACACATATGGAAATGAACCATTTTGACATGAAAATTTCAAATTTTCAAATCGATTAGTATTTGACATGCATGTTGGAAATAACTTAAAAGCTAAGTTTCATCATAATGACCCCCTAAAATAATTGGATTATTAATTTTAAAATCATATTAACTCAATATTGTTTTATCATGTGAAGAAATATTATCTAACTTCAAGTACCTATTATTTGAAGGGATTAACATGGTGAAACCTCAATTTTTAGCCATTCCCAACATACACGTCAAATATTAGCCCATTTAAAAAGTTCTAATTTTCACCTCAAATTTTGTCAATTTCGAAAGGGAACACTTATGGAAATGAACCATTTTGACATGAAAATTTCAAATTTTCAAATCGATTAGTATTTGACATGCACGTTGGAAATAACTTAAAAGCTATGTTTCATCATAATGACCCCCTAATATAATTGGATTATTAATTTTAAAATCATATTAACTCGATATTGTTTTATCATGTGAAGAAATATTATCTAACTTCAAGTACCTATTATTTGAAGGGCTTAACATGGTGAAACCTCAATTTTTAGCCATTCCCAACATACACGTCAAATATTAGCCCATTTAAAAAGTTCTAATTTTCACCTCAAAATTTGTCAATTTCCAAAGGGAACACACTATGGAAATGAACCATTTTGACATGAAAATTTCAAATTTTCAAATCGATTAGTATTTGACATGCATGTTAGAAATAAATTAAAAGCTAAGTTTCATCATAATGACCCCCTAAAATAATTGGATTATTAATTTTAAAATCATATTAACTCGATATTGTTTTATCATGTGAAGAAATATTATCTAACTTCAAGTACCTATTATTTGAAGGGCTTAACATGGTGAAACCTCAATTTTTAGCCATTCCCAACATACACGTCAAATATTAGCCCATTTAAAAAGTTCTAATTTTCACCTCAAAATTTGTCAATTTCCAAAGGGAACACATATGGAAATGAACCATTTTGACATGAAAATTTCAAATTTTCAAATCGATTAGTATTTGACATGCATGTTGGAAATAACTTAAAAGCTAAGTTTCATCATAATGACCCCCTAAAATAATTGGATTATTAATTTTAAAATCATATTAACTCGATATTGTTTTATCATGTGAAGAAATATTATCTAACTTCAAGTACCTATTATTTGAAGGGCTTAACATGGTGAAACCTCAATTTTTAGCCATTCCCAACATACACGTCAAATATTAGCCCATTTAAAAAGTTCTAATTTTCACCTCAAATTTTGTCAATTTCGAAAGGGAACACCTATGGAAATGAACCATTTTGACATGAAAATTTCAAATTTTCAAATCGATTAGTATTTGACATACATGTTGGAAATAAATTAAAAGCTAAGTTTCATCATAATGACCCCCTGAAATAATTGGAATATTAATTTTAAAATCATATTAACTTGATATTGTTTTATCATGTGAAGAAATATTATCTAACTTCAAGTACCTATTATTTGAAGGGCTTAACATGGTGAAACCTCAATTTTTAGCCATTCCCAACATACACGTCAAATATTAGCCCATTTAAAAAGTTCTAATTTTCACCTCATAATTTGTCAATTTCCAAAGGGAACACATATGGAAATGAACCATTTTGACATGAAAATTTCAAATTTTCAAATCGATTAGTATTTGACATGCATGTTAGAAATAATTTAAAACCTAAGTTTCATCATAATGACCCCCTGAAATAATTGGATTATTAATTTTAAAATCATATTAACTCGATATTGTTTTATCATGTGAAGAAATATTATCTAACTTCAAGTACCTATTACTTGAAGGGCTTAACATGGTGAAACCTCAATTTTTAGCCATTCCCAACATACACGTCAAATATTAGCCCATTTAAAAAGTTCTAATTTTCACCTCATAATTTGTCAATTTCCAAAGGGAACACATATGGAAATGAACCATTTTGACATGAAAATTTCAAATTTTCAAATCGATTAGTATTTGACATGCATGTTG
Organism: Linum usitatissimum; assembly: GCA_030674075.2. Taxonomy (NCBI): domain Eukaryota; kingdom Viridiplantae; phylum Streptophyta; class Magnoliopsida; order Malpighiales; family Linaceae; genus Linum; species Linum usitatissimum. The sequence continues at coordinate 2,016 of JAUJYP020000560.1, read as the reverse complement.
GAAATAACTTAAAAGCTAAGTTTCATCATAATGACCCCCTGAAATAATTGGATTATTAATTTTAAAATCATATTAACTCGAATATTGTTTTATCATGTGAAGAAATATTATCTAACTTCAAGTACCTATTCTTTGAAGGGCTTAACATGATGAAACCTCAATTTTTAGCCATTCCCAACATACACGTCAAATATTAGCCCATTTAAAAAGTTCTAATTTTCACCTCAAAATTTGTCAATTTCGAAAGGGAACACCTATGGAAATGAACCATTTTGACATGAAAATTTCAAATTTTCAAATCGATTAGTATTTGACATGCATGTTGGAAATAACTTAAAAGCTAAGTTTCATCATAATGACCCCCTGAAATAATTGGATTATTAATTTTAAAATCATATTAACTCGATATTGTTTTATCATGTGAAGAAATATTATCTAACTTCAAGTACCTATTATTTGAAGGGCTTAACATGGTGAAACCTCAATTTTTAGCCATTCCCAACATACACGTCAAATATTAGCCCATTTAAAAAGTTCTAATTTTCACCTCAAAATTTGTCAATTTCCAAAGGGAACACATATGGAAATGAACCATTTTGACATGAAAATTTCAAATTTTCAAATCGATTAGTATTTGACATGCATGTTGGAAATAACTTAAAAGCTAAGTTTCATCATAATGACCCCCTAAAATAATTGGATTATTAATTTTAAAATCATATTAACTCGATATTGTTTTATCATGTGAAGAAATATTATCTAACTTCAAGTACCTATTATTTGAAGGGCTTAACATGGTGAAACCTCAATTTTTAGCCATTCCCAACATACACGTCAAATATTAGCCCATTTAAAAAGTTCTAATTTTCACCTCAAATTTTGTCAATTTCGAAAGGGAACACCTATGGAAATGAACCATTTTGACATGAAAATTTCAAATTTTCAAATCGATTAGTATTTGACATACATGTTGGAAATAAATTAAAAGCTAAGTTTCATCATAATGACCCCCTGAAATAATTGGATTATTAATTTTAAAATCATATTAACTCGATATTGTTTTATCATGTGAAGAAATATTATCTAACTTCAAGTACCTATTATTTGAAGGGCTTAACATGGTGAAACCTCAATTTTTAGCCATTCCCAACATACACGTCAAATATTAGCCCATTTAAAAAGTTCTAATTTTCACCTCAAAATTTGTCAATTTCGAAGGGAACAACTATGGAAATGAACCATTTTGACATGAAAATTTCAAATTTTCAAATCGATTAGTATTTGACATGCATGTTGGAAATAACTTAAAACCTAAGTTTCATCATAATGACCCCCTAAAATAATTGGATTATTAATTTTAAAATCATATTAACTCGATATTGTTTTATCATGTGAAGAAATATTATCTAACTTCAAGTACCTATTATTTGAAGGGCTTAACATGGTGAAACCTCAATTTTTAGCCATTCCCAACATACACGTCAAATATTAGCCCATTTAAAAAGTTCTAATTTTCACCTCAAATTTTGTCAATTTCGAAAGGGAACACCTATGGAAATGAACCATTTTGACATGAAAATTTCAAATTTTCAAATCGATTAGTATTTGACATACATGTTGGAAATAAATTAAAAGCTAAGTTTCATCATAATGACCCCCTGAAATAATTGGAATATTAATTTTTAAATCATATTAACTTGATATTGTTTTATCATGTGGAGAAATATTATCTAACTTCATGTACCTATTATTTGAAGGGCTTAACATGGTGAAACCTCAATTTTTAGCCATTCCCAACATACACGTCAAATAGTAGCCCATTTAAAAAGTGCTAATTTTCACCTCAAAATTTGTCAATTTCCGAAGGGAACAACTATGGAAATGAACCATTTTGACATGAAAATTTCAAATTTTCAAATCGATTAGTATTTGACATGCATGTTAGAAATAACTTAAAACCTAAGTTTCATCATAATGACCCCCTGAAATAATTGGATTATTAATTTTAAAATCATA
>JAUJYP020000559.1:0-23263 GCA_030674075.2 Linum usitatissimum | reverse complement strand
ATCGCGGTGGTATTCGGTTGTAACATTGTCCGCCATCGATTTACTAAGGTTCTAATGGAAAGTGCTAGTTTGATGGCGTGGTAGGGCTTGCATGATGTGGATAATAATATTATGGAGTTGGGAATCATCATATAACATTCGTGGAGTTGCTCCCTAAATTTGACACTTGTGTTTGGAATCATAGTTATCGTAAAGTGAATGAAGTTTCCCATATTATGGCGTATAGTATAGCTAATTATAATACTCCCATTGTCATCATGGATATTCCTCCAACTTTCGATTGACCAACATAAGGCTGAACGACTTGATTTGGTTTAGATTACTAATATCTTACAAGTTTCATTTTATAAAATCACAAAAGTTTAAGAACCGAAGGGAGTTGGACGTCGGATATGGCAGAAGCAGTCGTGTCGAATTTTAGTTTGTCATTTGCTTTCAGGCATCGATTAAGTAAGGTTCTTGTGAAAATTCATAACTTGATAGTGTGTTAGGGCTTACATAACGTGGAAGATAATATTACGGAGTTGGGGATCATACGTACAAAGTATTCGTGAAGTTTTCCCTAAGTTTGACACTCGTGTTTTAAATCATTGTTACCGTGAAGTGAATGAAGGTGCCCATATTATGGCGCATTGTATAGCTAATTGGAAGATATTCCAATGGTCTTAATAGATATTCCTACGGATTTCTACGATTGACCATCTTAAGGCTGGACGGTGTAAGACCTGCACCGGATTAAAAATATCAGGCCGGGTTCAATTAAAAAAATCATATAAATTTAAAGAACCGAAGGGGAGTTGGATGTCGGATATGGTAGAAGCGGTCGTAGTGGTTTCGGTTTGTAGCTTGTTGTCGGCCATCGATTTACTAAGGTTCTTATGGGAAAGTGCTAATTTGATGGCGTGGTAGGGCTTACATGATGTGGATAACAATATTATGGAGTTGGCAATCATACGTAAAATTAACATTCGTGGGTTGCTCCCTAAATTTGACACTTGTGTTTGGAATCATGGTTACCGTAAAGTGAATGAAGTTTCCCATATTATGGCGTATAGTATAGCTAATTATAATACTCCCATTGTCATCATGGATATTCCTCCAACTTTCTAATTGACCAACATAATTTGACATTTAGACCTAATTTAGATTAATAATATCTTACAAGTTTCATTTTATAAAATCACAAAAGTTTACGAACCGAAGGGAGTTGGACGTCTAATATACATGTAAATGTGACTGATTTTAGTATGTCACTTGCTTTCAGCATCGATTAAGTAAGGTTCTTGTGAAAAGTGATAACTTGATAATGTGTTGGGGCATACATAACGTGGATGATAATATTACGGAGTTTGGGATCATCACGTAAAAAGTATTCGTGAGGTTTTCCCTAAGTTTGACACTCGTGTTTTAAATCATTATTTCTTAGTGAAGTGAATGAAGGTGCCCATATTATAGCGCGGTGTATAGCTAATTGGAATATTGCAATGGTCTTAATGGATATTCCTCTTATCTCTGAGATTGACCCTCTTAAGACGGGCTGTGTAAAACCTACTTCAGATTAAAAATATCCGGCAGGGTTCAATTAAAAAAATCATAAAATTTTAAGAACCGAAGGGAGGTGGATGTCGGATAGGGTAGAAGCAGTCGCGGTGGTATTCGGTTTGTAGCTTGTTGTCCGCCATCGATTTACTAAGGTTCTTATGGAAAGTGCTAATTTGATGGCGTGGTAGGGCTTACATGATGTGGATAATAATATTATGGAGTTACAGGAATCATATATAATAACATTCGTGGGTTGCTCCCTAAATTTGACACTTGTGTTTGGAATTATGGTTATCGTAAAGTGAATGAAGTTTCCCATATTATGGCGTATAGTATAGCTAATTGTAATACTCCCATTGTCATCATGGATATTCCTCCAACTTTCTAATTGACCAACATAAGGCGAACGACTTAAGACCTAATTTAGATTAATAATATCTTACAAGTTTCATTTCATAAAATCACAAAAGTTTAAGAACGGAAGGGAGTTGGACGTCGGATATAGCAGTATAAAATGTGACGGATTTTAGTTTGTCACTTGCTTACAGGCATCGATTAAGTAAAGTTCTTGTGAAAAGTGATAACTTGATAGTGTGTTAGGGCATACATAACGTGGATGATAATATTATGGAGTTGGGGATCATCTGTAAAAGTATTTGTGAGGTTTTCCCTAAGTTTGACACTCGTGTTTTAAATCATTGTTACCGTGAAGTGAATGAAGGTGCCCATATTATGGCGCATTGTATAGCTAATTGGAATATTCCAATGGTCTTAATTTATATTCCTCTTATCTCTCTGATTGACCATCTTAAGCTGGACGGTGTAAAACCTACTTCAGATTAAAAATATCCGGCAGGGTTCAATTAAAAAAAATCATATAATTTGAAGAACCAAAGGGAGTTGGATGTCGGATATGGTGGAAGCATCGCGGTGGAGTTCGGTTTGTAGCTTGTTGTCGCCATCGATTTACTAAGGTTCTTATGGAAAGTGCTAATTTGATGGCGTGGTAGGGCTTACACGATGTGGATAATAATATTATGGAGTTGGGAATCATCCGTAAAAACATTCGTGGGTTGCTCCCTATGTTTGACACTTGTGTTTGGAATTATGGTTATCGTAAAGTGAATGAAGTTTCCCATATTATGGCGCATAGTATAGCTAATTGTAATATTCCCATTGTCATCGTGGATATTCCTCCAACTTTCTAATTGACCAACATAAGCCGAACGACTTAAGACCTAATTTAGATTATAATATCTTACAAGTTTCATTTTATAAAATCACAAAAGTTTAAGAACCGAAGGAGTTGGACGTCGGATATAGCGGCAGAAGCAAATGTGACGGATTTTAGTTTGTCACTTGCTTACGTGCATCGATTAAGTAAAGTTCTTGTGAAAAGTGATAACTTGATAGTGTGTTAGGGCATACATAACGTGGATGATAATATTATGGAGTTGGGGATCATCCGTAAAAGTATTTGTGAGGTTTTCCCTAAGTTTGACACTCGTGTTTTAAATCATTGTTACCGTGAAGTGAATGAAGGTGCCCATATTATGGCGCATTGTATAGCTAATTGGAATATTCCAATTGTCTTAATGGATATTCCTCTTATCTCTCTGATTGATCATCTTAAGCTGGACGGTGTAAGACCTACTTCAGATTAAAAATATCCGGCAGGGTTCAATTAAAAAAATCATATAATTTGAAGAACCGAAGGGAGTTGGATGTCGGATATGGTAGAAGCAGTCGTGGTGGAGTTCGGTTTGTAGCTTGTTGTCAGCCATCGATTTACTAAGGTTCTTATGGAAAGTGCTAATTTGATGGCGTGGTAGGGCTTACATGATGTGGATAATAATATTATGGAGTTGGGAATCATCTGTAATAACATTCGTGGGTTGCTCCCAAAGTTTGACACTTGTGTTTGGAATCATGGTTACCATAAAGTGAATGAAGTTTTCCATATTATGGCGCATAGTATAGCTAATTGTAATACTCCCATTGTCATCATGGATATTCCTCCAACTTTCTAATTGACCAACATAAGCCGAACGACTTAAGACCTAATTTAGATTAATAATATCTTACAAGTTTCATTTTATAAAATCACAAAAGTTTAAGAACGGAAGGGAGTTGGACGTCGGATATAGCAGAAGAAGTCGTGACGGATTTTAGTTTGTCACTTGCTTTCACGCATCGATTAAGTAAGGTTCTTGTGAAAAGTGATAACTTGATAGTGTGTTAGGGCATACTTAACGTGGATGATAATATTACGGAGTTGGGGATCATCTGTAAAAGTATTTGTGAGGTTTTCCTTAAGTTTGACACTCGTGTTTTAAATCATTGTTACCGTGAAGTGAATGAAGGTGCCCATATTATGGCGCATTGTATAGCTAATTGGAATATTCCAATGGGCTTAATTTATATTCCTCTTATCTCTCTGATTGACCATCTTAAGCTGGACGGTGTAAAACCTACTTCGCATTAAAAATATCCGAAGTAGGTTCAATTAAAAAAAAATCATATAATTTTAAGAACCAAAGGGAGTTGGATGTCTGATATGGTAGAAGCAAGCCGAGGTGGAGTTCGGTTTGTAGCTTGGTGTCGCCCATCAATTTACTAAGGTACTTATGGAAAGTGCGAATTTGATGGCGTGGTAGGGCTTACATGATGTGGATAATAATATTATGGAGTTGGGAATCATCTGTAAAAACATTCATGGGTTGCTCCCTAAGTTTGACACTTGTGTTTGGAATCATGGTTACCGTAAAGTGAATGAAGTTTCCCATATTATGGCGCATAGTATAGCTAATTGTAATATTCCCATTGTCATCGTGGATATTCCTCCAACTTTCTAATTGACCAACATAAGCCGAACGACTTAAGACCTAATTTAGATGATAATATCTTACAAGTTTCATTTTATAAAATCACAAAAGTTTAAGAACGGAAGGGAGTTGGACGTCGGATATAGCAGAAGCAGTCGTGACGGATTTTAGTTTGTCACTTGCTTACAGGCATCGATTAAGTAAAGTTCTTGTGAAAAGTGATAACTTGATAGTGTGTTAGGGCATACATAACGTGGATGATAATATTATGGAGTTGGGGATCATCTCGTAAAAGTATTTGTGAGGTTTTCCCTAAGTTTGACACTCGTGTTTTAAATCATTGTTACCGTGAAGTGAATGAAGGTGCCCATATTATGGTGCATTGTATAGCTAATTGGAATATTCCAATGGGCTTAATTTATATTCCTCTTATCTCTCTGATTGACCATCTTAAGCTGGACGGTGTAAAACCTACTTCACATTAAAAATATCCGGCAGGTTCAATTAAAAAAATCATATAATTTGAAGAACCAAAGGGAGTTGGATGTCGGATATGGTAGAAGCGATCGCGGTGGAGTTCGGTTTGTAGCTTGGTGTCGCCCATCGATTTACTAAGGTTCTTATGGAAAGTGCTAGTTTGATGGCGTGGTAGGGCTTACACGATGTGGATAATAATATTATGGAGTTGGGAATCATCCGTAAAAACATTCGTGGGTTGCTCCCTAAGTTTGACACTTGTGTTTGGAATTATGGTTATCGTAAAGTGAATGAAGTTTCCCATATTATGGCGCATAGTATAGCTAATTGTAATATTCCCATTGTCATCGTGGATATTCCTCCAACTTTCGGATTGACCAACATAAGCCGAACGTCTTAAGACCTAATTTAGATTATAATATCTTACAAGTTTCATTTTATAAAATCACAAAAGTTTAAGAACCGAAGGGAGTTGGACGTCGGATATAGCAGAAGCAGTCGTGACGGATTTTAGTTTGTAACTTGCTTTCAGGCATCGATTAAGTAAGGTTCTTGTGAAAAGTGATAACTTGATAGTGTGTTAGGGCTTACATAACGTGGATGATAATATTACGGAGTTGGGGATCATCTCGTAAAAGTATTTGTGAGGTTTTCCCTAAGTTTGACACTCGTGTTTTAAATCATTGTTACCGTGAAGTGAATGAAGGTGCCCATATTATGGCGCATTGTATAGCTAATTGGAATATTCCAATGGGCTTAATTTATATTCCTCTTATCTCTCTGATTGACCATCTTAAGCTGGACGGTGTAAAACCTACTTCGCATTAAAAATATCCGAGCAGGGTTCAATTAAAAAAATCATATAATTTTAAGAACCAAAGGGAGTTGGATGTCGGATATGGTAGAAGCAATCGTGGTGGAGTTCGGTTTGTAGCTTGGTGTCAACCATCGATTTACTAAGGTTCTTATGGAAAGTGCTAGTTTGATGGCGTGGTAGGGCTTACATGATGTGGATAATAATATTATGGAGTTGGGAATCATCTGTAAAAACATTCGTGGGTTGCTCCCTATGTTTGACACTTGTGTTTGGAATTATGGTTATCGTAAAGTGAATGAAGTTTCCCATATTATGGCGCATAGTACAGCTAATTGTAATATTCCCATTGTCATCATGGATATTCCTCCAACTTTCTAATTGACCAACATAAGCTGAACGACTTAAGACCTAATTTAGATTAATAATATCTTACAAGTTTCATTTTATAAAATCACAAAAGTTTAAGAACCGAAGGGAGTTGGACGTCGGATATAGCGAAGCAAGCCGTGACGGATTTTAGTTTGTCACTTGCTTTCGGTGCATCGATTAAGTAAGGTTCTTGTGAAAAGTGATAACTTGATACTGTGTTAGGGCATACATAACGTGGATGATAATATTACGGAGTTGGGGATCATCTGTAAAAGTATTCGTGAGGTTTTCCCTAAGTTTGACACTCGTGTTTTAAATCATTGTTACCGTGAAGTGAATGAAGGTGCCCATATTATGGCGCATTGTATAGCTAATTGGAATATTCCAATGGTCTTAATTGATATTCCTCTTATCTCTCCGATTGACCATCTTAAGCTGGACGGTGTAAGACCTACTTCACATTAAAAATATCCGGCAGGGTTCAATTAAAAAAATCATATAATTTTAAGAACAGAAGGGAGTTGGATGTCGGATATGGTAGAAGCAGCCGTGGTGGAGTTCGGTTTGTAGCTTGTTGTCAGCCATCGATTTACTAAGGTTCTTACGGAAAGTGCTAATTTGATGGCGTGGTAGGGCTTACATGATGTGGATAATAATATTATGGAGTTGGGAATCATCCGTAAAAACATTCGTGGGTTGCTCCCTAAGTTTGACACTTGTGTTTGGAATTATGGTTACCGTAAAGTGAATGAAGTTTCCCATATTATGGCGCATAGTATAGCTAATTGTAATATTCCCATTGTCATCGTGGATATTCCTCCAACTTTCTAATTGACCAACATAAGCCGAACGACTTAAGACCTAATTTAGATTATAATATCTTACAAGTTTCATTTTATAAAATCACAAAAGTTTAAGAACCGAAGGGAGTTGGACGTCGGATATAGCGAAGAAGTCGTGACGGATTTTAGTTTGTCACTTGCTTTCACGCATCGATTAAGTAAGGTTCTTGTGAAAAGTGATAACTTGATAGTGTGTTAGGGCATACTTAACGTGGATGATAATATTACGGAGTTGGGGATCATCTGTAAAAGTATTTGTGAGGTTTTCCTTAAGTTTGACACTCGTGTTTTAAATCATTGTTACCGTGAAGTGAATGAAGGTGCCCATATTATGGCGCATTGTATAGCTAATTGGAATATTCCAATGGGCTTAATGGATATTCCTCTTATCTCTCCGATTGACCATCTTAAGCCGGACGGTGTAAGACCTACTTCGCATTAAAAATATCCGGTAGGGTTCAATTAAAAAAAAATCATATAATTTTAAGAACCGAAGGGAGTTGGATGTCGGATATGGTAGAAGCAATGTCGTGGTGGAGTTCGGTTTGTAGCTTGTTGTCAGCCATCGATTTACTAAGGTTCTTATGGAAAGTGCTAATTTGATGGCGTGGTAGGGCTTACATGATGTGGATAATAATATTATGGAGTTGGGAATCATCCGTAAAAACATTCGTGGGTTGCTCCCTAAGTTTGACACTTGTGTTTGGAATCATAGTTACCGTAAAGTGAATGAAGTTTCCCATATTATGGCGCATAGTATAGCTAATTGTAATACTCCCATTGTCATCATGGATATTCCTCCAACTTTCTGATTGACCAACATAAGCTGAACGACTTAAGACCTAATTTAGATTAATAATATCTTACAAGTTTCATTTTATAAAATCACAAAAGTTTAAGAACCGAAGGGAGTTGGACGTCGGATATAGCAGAAGCAGTCGTGACGGATTTTAGTTTGTCACTTGCTTTCAGGCATCGATTAAGTAAGGTTCTTGTGAAAAGTGATAACTTGATAGTGTGTTAGGGCATACATAACGTGGATGATAATATTACGGAGTTGGGGATCATCTGTAAAAGTATTCGTGAGGTTTTCCCTAAGTTTGACACTCGTGTTTTAAATCATTGTTACCGTGAAGTGAATGAAGGTGCCCATATTATGGCGCATTGTATAGCTAATTGGAATATTCCAATGGTCTTAATGGATATTCCTCTTATCTCTCTCGATTGACCATCTTAAGCCGGACGGTGTAAGACCTACTTCGATTAAAAATATCCGGCAGGGTTCAATTAAAAAAATCATATAATTTTAAGAACCGAAGGGAGTTGGATGTCGGATATGGTAGAAGCAGTCGTGGTGGTTTTCGGTTTGTAGCTTGTTGTCAGCCATCGATTTACTAAGGTTCTTATGGAAAGTGCTAATTTGATGGCGTGGTAGGGCTTACATGATGTGGATAATAATATTATGGAGTTGGGAATCATCTGTAATAACATTCGTGGGTTGCTCCCTAAATTTGACACTTGTGTTTGGAATCATAGTTACCGTAAAGTGAATGAAGTTTCCCATATTATGGCGTATAGTATAGCTAATTATAATACTCCCATTGTCATCATGGATATTCCTCCAACTTTCCGATTGTCCAACATAAGCTGAACGACGTAAGACCTAATTTAGATTAATAATATCTTACAAGTTTCATTTCATAAAATCACAAACGTTTAAGAACCGAAGGGAGTTGGACGTCGGATATAGCAAGCGCCGTGACGGATTTTAGTTTGTCACTTGCTTTCGTGCATCGATTAAGTAAGGTTCTTGTGAAAAGTGATAACTTGATAGTGTGTTAGGGCGTACATAACGTGGATGATAATATTACGGAGTTGGGGATCATCCGTAAAAAGTATTCGTGAGGTTTTCCCTAAGTTTGACACTCGTGTTTTAAATCATTGTTACCGTGAAGTGAATGAAGGTGCCCATATTATGGCGCATTGTATAGCTAATTGGAATATTCCAATGGTCTTAATAGATATTCCTCTGATTTCTCTGATTGACCATCTTAAGCCGGACGGTGTAAGACCTACTTCGATTAAAAATATCCGGCGTGGTTCAATTAAAAAAATCATATAAATTTAAGAACCGAAGGGAGTTGGATGTCGGATATGGTAGAAGCGAGCCGTGGTGGTTTTCGGTTTGTAGCTTGTTGTCGCCCATCGATTTACTAAGGTTCTTATGGAAAGTGCTAATTTGATGGCGTGGTAGGGCTTACATGATGTGGATAATAATATTATGGAGTTGGGAATCATCTGTAATAACATTCGTGGGTTGCTCCCTAAATTTGACACTTGTGTTTGGAATCATAGTTACCGTAAAGTGAATGAAGTTTCCCATATTATGGCGTATAGTATAGCTAATTATAATACTCCCATTGTCATCATGGATATTCCTCCAACTTTCTGATTGTCCAACATAAGCTGAACGACGTAAGACCTAATTTAGATTAATAATATCTTACAAGTTTCATTTCATAAAATCACAAACGTTTAAGAACCGAAGGGAGTTGGACGTCGGATATAGCAGAAGCAGTCGTGACGGATTTTAGTTTGTCACTTGCTTTCAGGCATCGATTAAGTAAGGTTCTTGTGAAAAGTGATAACTTGATAGTGTGTTAGGGCGTACATAACGTGGATGATAATATTACGGAGTTGGGGATCATCTGTAAAAAGTATTCGTGAGGTTTTCCCTAAGTTTGACACTCGTGTTTTAAATCATTGTTACCGTGAAGTGAATGAAGGTGCCCATATTATGGCGCATTGTATAGCTAATTGGAATATTCCAATGGTCTTAATAGATATTCCTCTTATCTCTCCGATTGACCATCTTAAGCTGGACGGTGTAAGACCTACTTCAGATTAAAAATATCCGGCAGGGTTCAATTAAAAAAATCATATAAATTTAAGAACCGAAGGGAGTTGGATGTCGGATATGGTAGAAGCAGTCGTGGTGGTTTTCGGTTTGTAGCTTGTTGTCGGCCATCGATTTACTAAGGTTCTTATGGAAAGTGCTAATTTGATGGCGTGGTAGGGCTTACATGATGTGGATAATAATATTATGGAGTTGGGAATCATCCGTAATAACATTCGTGGGTTGCTCCCTAAATTTGACACTTGTGTTTGGAATCATAGTTACCGTAAAGTGAATGAAGTTTCCCATATTATGGCGTATAGTATAGCTAATTATAATACTCCCATTGTCATCATGGATATTCCTCCAACTTTCTGATTGTCCAACATAAGCTGAACGACGTAAGACCTAATTTAGATTAATAATATCTTACAAGTTTCATTTCATAAAATCACAAACGTTTAAGAACCGAAGGGAGTTGGACGTCGGATATAGCAAAGCGGTCGTGACGGATTTTAGTTTGTCACTTGCTTTCAGGCATCGATTAAGTAAGGTTCTTGTGAAAAGTGATAACTTGATAGTGTGTTAGGGCGTACATAACGTGGATGATAATATTACGGAGTTGGGGATCATCTGTAAAAAGTATTCGTGAGGTTTTCCCTAAGTTTGACACTCGTGTTTTAAATCATTGTTACCGTGAAGTGAATGAAGGTGCCCATATTATGGCGCATTGTATAGCTAATTGGAATATTCCAATGGTCTTAATAGATATTCCTCTGATTTCTCTGATTGACCATCTTAAGCTGGACGGTGTAAGACCTACTTCAGATTAAAAATATCCGGCAGGGTTCAATTAAAAAAATCATATAAATTTAAGAACCGAAGGGAGTTGGATGTCGGATATGGTAGAAGCAAATGTGGTGGTTTTCGGTTTGTAGCTTGTTGTCGGCCATCGATTTACTAAGGTTCTTATGGAAAGTGCTAATTTGATGGCGTGGTAGGGCTTACATGATGTGGATAATAATATTATGGAGTTGGGAATCATCCGTAATAACATTCGTGGGTTGCTCCCTAAATTTGACACTTGTGTTTGGAATCATAGTTACCGTAAAGTGAATGAAGTTTCCCATATTATGGCGTATAGTATAGCTAATTATAATACTCCCATTGTCATCATGGATATTCCTCCAACTTTCTGATTGTCCAACATAAGCTGAACGACGTAAGACCTAATTTAGATTAATAATATCTTACAAGTTTCATTTCATAAAATCACAAACGTTTAAGAACCGAAGGGAGTTTGACGTCGGATATAGCAGAAGCAGTCGTGACGGATTTTAGTTTGTCACTTGCTTTCAGGCATCGATTAAGTAAGGTTCTTGTGAAAAGTGATAACTTGATAGTGTGTTAGGGCGTACATAACGTGGATGATAATATTACGGAGTTGGGGATCATCTGTAAAAAGTATTCGTGAGGTTTTCCCTAAGTTTGACACTCGTGTTTTAAATCATTGTTACCGTGAAGTGAATGAAGGTGCCTATATTATGGCGCATTGTATAGCTAATTGGAATATTCCAATGGTCTTAATAGATATTCCACTTATCTCTCCGATTGACCATCTTAAGCTGGACGGTGTAAGACCTACTTCAGATTAAAAATATCCGGCAGGGTTCAATTAAAAAAATCATATAAATTTAAGAACCGAAGGGAGTTGGATGTCGGATATGGTAGAAGCAGTCGTGGTGGTTTTCGGTTTGTAGCTTGTTGTCAGCCATCGATTTACTAAGGTTCTTATGGAAAGTGCTAATTTGATGGCGTGGTAGGGCTTACATGATGTGGATAATAATATTATGGAGTTGGGAATCATCCGTAATAACATTCGTGGGTTGCTCCCTAAATTTGACACTTGTGTTTGGAATCATGGTTACCGTAAAGTGAATGAAGTTTCCCATATTATGGCGTATAGTATAGCTAATTATAATACTCCCATTGTCATCATGGATATTCCTCCAACTTTCTGATTGTCCAACATAAGCTAAACGACGTAAGACCTAATTTAGATTAATAATATCTTACAAGTTTCATTTCATAAAATCACAAACGTTTTAGAACCGAAGGGAGTTGGACGTCGGATATAGCGAAGCCGTGACGGATTTTAGTTTGTCACTTGCTTTCGTGCATCGATTAAGTAAGGTTCTTGTGAAAAGTGATAACTTGATAGTGTGTTAGGGCGTACATAACGTGGATGATAATATTACGGAGTTGGGGATCATCTGTAAAAAGTATTCGTGAGGTTTTCCCTAAGTTTGACACTCGTGTTTTAAATCATTGTTACCGTAAAGTGAATGAAGGTGCCCATATTATGGCGCAGTGTATAGCTAATTGGAATATTCCAATGGTCTTAATGGATATTCCACTTATCTCTCTGATTGACCCTCTTAAGCTGGACGGTGTAAAACCTACTTCAGATTAAAAATATCCGGCAGGGTTCAATTAAAAAAATCATATAATTTTAAGAACCGAAGGGAGGTGGATGTCGGATAGGGTAGAAGCAGTCGCGGTGGTATTCGGTTTGTAGCTTGTTGTCGGCCATCGATTTACTAAGGTTCTTATGGAAAGTGCTAATTTGATGGCGTGGTAGGGCTTACATGATGTGGATAATAATATTATGGAGTTGGGAATCATACGTAATAACATTCGTGGGTTGCTCCCTAAATTTGACACTTGTGTTTGGAATCATAGTTACCGTAAAGTGAATGAAGTTTCCCATATTATGGCGTATAGTATAGCTAATTATAATACTCCCATTGTCATCATGGATATTCCTCCAACTTTCCGATTGTCCAACATAAGCTGAACGACGTAAGACCTAATTTAGATTAATAATATCTTACAAGTTTCATTTCATAAAATCACAAACGTTTAAGAACCGAAGGGAGTTTGACGTCGGATATAGAAAACGGTCGTGACGGATTTTAGTTTGTCACTTGCTTTCCAGGCATCGATTAAGTAAGGTTCTTGTGAAAAGTGATAACTTGATAGTGTGTTAGGGCGTACATAACGTGGATGATAATATTACGGAGTTGGGGATCATCTGTAAAAAGTATTCGTGAGGTTTTCCCTAAGTTTGACACTCGTGTTTTAAATCATTGTTACCGTGAAGTGAATGAAGGTGCCCATATTATGGCGCAGTGTATAGCTAATTGGAATATTCCAATGGTCTTAATGGATATTCCACTTATCTCTCTGATTGACCCTCTTAAGCTGGACGGTGTAAAACCTACTTCAGATTAAAAATATCCGGCAGGGTTCAATTAAAAAAATCATATAATTTTAAGAACCGAAGGGAGGTGGATGTCGGATAGGGTAGAAGCGATCGTGGTGGTTTTCGGTTTGTAGCTTGTTGTCCGCCATCGATTTACTAAGGTTCTTATGGAAAGTGCTAATTTGATGGCGTGGTAGGGCTTACATGATGTGGATAATAATATTATGGAGTTGGGAATTATCTGTAATAACATTCGTGGGTTGCTCCCTAAATTTGACACTTGTGTTTGGAATCATAGTTACCGTAAAGTGAATGAAGTTTCCCATATTATGGCGTATAGTATAGCTAATTATAATACTCCCATTGTCATCATGGATATTCCTCCAACTTTCCGATTGTCCAACATAAGCTGAACGACGTAAGACCTAATTTAGATTAATAATATCTTACAAGTTTCATTTCATAAAATCACAAACGTTTAAGAACCGAAGGGAGTTGGACGTCGGATATAGCGAAGCGCCGTGACGGATTTTAGTTTGTCACTTGCTTTCGGGCATCGATTAAGTAAGGTTCTTGTGAAAAGTGATAACTTGATAGTGTGTTAGGGCGTACATAACGTGGATGATAATATTACGGAGTTGGGGATCATCTCGTAAAAAGTATTCGTGAGGTTTTCCCTAAGTTTGACACTCGTGTTTTAAATCATTGTTACCGTGAAGTGAATGAAGGTGCCCATATTATGGCGCATTGTATAGCTAATTGGAATATTCCAATGGTCTTAATAGATATTCCTCTGATTTCTCTGATTGACCATCTTAAGCTGGACGGTGTAAGACCTACTTCAGATTAAAAATATCCGGCGAGGTTCAATTAAAAAAATCATATAAATTTAAGAACCGAAGGGAGTTGGATGTCGGATATGGTAGAAGCAGTCGTGGTGGTTTTCGGTTTGTAGCTTGTTGTCAGCCATCGATTTACTAAGGTTCTTATGGAAAGTGCTAATTTGATGGCGTGGTAGGGCTTACATGATGTGGATAATAATATTATGGAGTTGGGAATCATCCGTAATAACATTCGTGGGTTGCTCCCTAAATTTGACACTTGTGTTTGGAATCATAGTTACCGTAAAGTGAATGAAGTTTCCCATATTATGGCGTATAGTATAGCTAATTATAATACTCCCATTGTCATCATGGATATTCCTCCAACTTTCCGATTGTCCAACATAAGCCGAACGACGTAAGACCTAATTTAGATTAATAATATCTTACAAGTTTCATTTCATAAAATCACAAACGTTTAAGAACCGAAGGGAGTTGGACGTCGGATATAGCGGAAAAGAGTCGTGACGGATTTTAGTTTGTCACTTGCTTTCGCATGATGGGTCTTGTTTTATCAGGATATCCTCCCTAGCAGGACGACTAGATAATTTAGATTAATAATATCTAAGTTTCATTTTATAAAATCAAAAAGTTTAAGAACCGAAGGGAGTTGGACGTCGGATATAGCAGATCGTGGGATTTTAGTTTGTCACTGCTTTCGGCATCGATTAAGTAAGGTTCGAAAAGTGATAACTTGATAGGTTATACATAAGTGGATAATATACAGTTGGGATCATCGTAAAACATATGGGTTGATCCAGTTTGACACTTGGTTTAACATGGTTACCATAAGTGAATGAAGTTTCCCATATTATGGGCTAGTATAGCTAATTGTAATACTCCATTTCTCAATATCCTCCAACTATACCAACAAAAACTAATAAAAAAATCACAATCAAAAAATCACAAAAGTAAGAACGAAGGGAGTTGACGTCATATGGCAAAGTCGTGTCGGATTTTAGTTTGTCACTTGCTTTCGGGCATCGATTAAGTAAGGTTCTTGTGAAAAGTGATAACTTGATAGTGTGTTAGGGCTTACATAACGTGGATGATAATATTACGGAGTTGGGGGATCATCTGTAAAAGTATTCGTGAGGTGTTCCCTAAGTTTGACACTCGTGTTTTAAATCATTGTTTCCGTGAAGTGAATGAAAGTGCCCATATTATGGCGCAATGTATAGCTAATTGGAATATTCCAATGGTCTTAATGGATATTCCTCTTATCTCTTTGATTGACCATCTTAAGCTGGCCGGTGTAAGACCTACTTCAGATTAAAAATATCCGGTAGGGTTCAATTAAAAAAATCATATAATTTTAAGAACCGAAGGGAGTTGGATGTCGGATATGGTAGAAGCAGTCGTGGTGGAGTTCGGTTTGTAGCTTGTTGTCGGCCATCGATTTACTAAGGTTCTTATGGAAAGTGCTAATTTGATGGCGTGGTAGGGCTTACATGATGTGGATAATAATATTATGGAGTTGGGAATCATACGTAATAAACATTCGTGGGTTGCTCCCTAAATTTGACACTTGTGTTTGGAATCATAGTTACCGTAAAGTGAATGAAGTTTCCCATATTATGGCGTATAGTATAGCTAATTGTAATACTCCCATTGTCATCATGGATATTCCTCCAACTTTCCGATTGACCAACATAAGGTGAACGACGTAAGACGTAATTTAGATTAATAATATCTTACAAGTTTCATTTTATAAAATCACAAAAGTTTAAGAACCGAAGGAAGTTTGACGTCGGATATAGCAGAAGCAGTCGTGACGGATTTTAGTTTGTCACTTGCTTTCAGGCATCGATTAAGTAAGGTTCTTGTGAAAAGTTATAACTTGATAGTGTGTTAGGGATTACATGATGTGGATAATAATATTATGGAGTTGGGAATCATCCGTAACAAGTATTTTTGAGGTTTTCCTTAAGTTTGACACTCGTGTTTTAAATCATTGTTACCGTGAAGTGAATGAAGGTGCCCATATTGTGGCGCATTGTATAGCTAATTGGAATATTCCAATGGTCTTAATGGATATTCCTCTTATCTCTCTGATTGACCATCTTAAGTAGACGGTGTAAGACCTACTTGGATTAAAAATATCCGGGGGGTTCAATTAAAAAAATCATATAATTTTAAGAACCGAAGGGAGTTGGATGTCGGATATGGTAGAAGCGATCGTGGTGGTGTTCGGTTTGTAGCTTTTTGTCGGCCATCGATTTAATAAGGTTCTTATGGAAAGTGATAATTTGAATGCGTGGTAGGGCTTACATGAGGTGGATAATAATATTATGGAGTTGGTAATTATATGTAATAACATTCGTGGGTTGCTCCCTAAGTTTGACACTTGTGTTTGGAATCATGGTTACCATAATGTGAATGAAGTTTCCCATATTATGGCGCATAGTATAGCTAATTGTAATACTCCCATTGTCATCATGGATATTCCTCCAACTTTCGTATTGACCAACATAAGGTGAACGACTTAAGACCTAATTTAGATTAATAATATCTTACAAGTTTCATTTTATAAAATCACAAAAGTTTAAGAACCGAAGGGAGTTGGACGTCGGATATGGCGAAGAAGTCGTGTCGGATTTTAGTTTGTCACTTGCTTTCGGCATCGATTAAGTAAGGTTCTTGTGAAAGGTGATAACTTGATAGTGTGTTAGGGATTACATAACATGGATGATAATATTACGGAGTTGGGGATCATCGGTAAAAGTATTCGTGAGTCGTTCCCTAAGTTTGACACTCGTGTTTTTAATCATGGTTTCCGTGAAGTGAATGAAGGTGCCCATATTAAGGCGCATTATATAGCTAATTGGAATATTCCAATGGTCTTAATGGATATTCCTCTTATCCCTTTGATTGACCATCTTAAGCTGGCCGGTGTAAGACCTACTTCAGATTAAAAATATCCGGCAGGGTTCAATTAAAAAAATCATATAATTTTCAGAACCGAAGGGATTTGGATGTTGGCTATGGTAGAAGCAGTCGTGGTGGAGTTCGGTTTGTAGCTTGTTGTCAGCCATCGATTTACTAAGGTTCTAATGGAAAGTGCTAATTTGATGGCGTGGTAGGGCTTACATGATGTGGATAATAATATTAAGGAGTTGGGAGTCATCTTGTAAAAACATTCGTGGGTTGCTCCCTAAGTTTGACACTTGTGTTTGGAATCATGGTTACAGTAAAGTGAATGAAGTTTCCCATATTATGGCGCACGGTATAGCTAATTGTAATACTCCCATTGTCATCATGGATATTCCTCCAACTTTCTGATTGACCGACATAAGCTGAACGACTTAAGACTTAATTTAGATTAATAATATCTTACAAGTTTCATTTTATAAAATCACAAAAGTTTAAGAACCGAAGGGAGTTGGACATCGGATATAGGAGAAGAAAGTCGTGATGGATTTTAGTTTGTCACTTGCTTTCGGCATCGATTAAGTAAGGTTCTTGTGAAAAGTGATAACTTGATAGTGTGTTAGCGCATACATAACGTGGATGATAATATTACGGAGTTGGGGATGATACGTAAAAGTATTTTGAGGTTTTCCCTAAGTTTGACACTCGTGTTTTAAATCATTGTTACCGTGAAGTGAATGAAGGTGCCCATATTGTGGCGCATTGTATAGCTAATTGGAATATTCCAATGGTCTTAATGGATATTCCTCTTATCTCTACGATTGACCATCTTAAGCTGGACGGTGTAAGACCTACTTCGGATTAAAAATATCCAGCGAGGGTTCAATTAAAAAAATCATATAATTTTAAGAACTGAAGGGAGTTGGATGTCGGATATGGTAGAAACGGATCGCGGTGGTGTTCGGTTTGTAGCTTTTTGTCGGCCATCAATTTACTAAGGTTCTTATGGAAAGTGATAATTTGATTGCGTGGTAGGGCTTACATGAGGTGGATAATAATATTATGGAGTTGGGAATTATAATTTGTAATAACATTCGTTGGTTGCTCCCTAAGTTTGACACTATTGTTTGGAATCATGGTTACCATAATGTGAATGAAGTTTCCCATATTATGGCGCACGTATAGCTAATTGTAATACTCCCATTGTCATCATGGATATTCCTCCAACTTTACGATTGACCAACATAAGCTGAACGACTTAAGACCTAATTTAGATTAATAATATCTTACAAGTTTCATTTTATAAAATCACAAAAGTTTAAGAACCGAAGGGAGTTGGACGTCGGATATGGCAGAAGAAGTCGTGTCGGATTTTAGTTTGTCACTTGCTTTCAGGCATCGATTAAGTAAGGTTCTTGTGAAAAGTGATAACTTGATAGTGTGTTAGGGATTACATAACGTGGATGATAATATTACGGAGTTGGGGATCATATGTAAAAGTATTCGTGAGTCGTTCCCTAAGTTTGACACTCGTGTTTTTAATCATGGTTTCCGTGAAGTGAATGAAGGTGCCCATATTATGGCGCATTGTATAGCTAATTGGAATATTCCAATGGTCTTAATGGATATTCCTCTTATCCCTTTGATTGGCCATCTTAAGCTGGCCGGTGTAAGACCTACTTCAGATTAAAAATATCCGGCAGGGTTCAATTAAAAAAATCATATAATTTTCAGAACCGAAGGGATTTGGATGTTGGCTATGGTAGAAGCAGTCGTGGTGCAGTTCCGTTTGTAGCTTGTTGTCAGCCATCGATTTACTAAGGTTCTAATGGAAAGTGCTAATTTGATGGCGTGGTAGGGCTTACATGATGTGGATAATAATACTATGGAGTTGGGACTCATACGTAAAAACATTAGTGGGTTGCTCCCTAAGTTTGACACTTGTGTTTGGAATCATGGTTACCGTAAAGTGAATGAAGTTTCCCATATTATGGCGCACGGTATAGCTAATTGTAATACTCCCATTGTCATCATGGATATTCCTCCAACTTCCTGATTGACCAACTTAAGGTGAACGACTTAAGACCTAATTTAGATTAATAATATCTTACAAGTTTCATTTTATAAAATCACAAAAGTTTAAGAACCGAAGGGAGTTGGACGTCGGATATAGCGAGCGATCGTGTCGGATTTTAGTTTGTCACTTGCTTTCAGGCATCGATTAAGTAAGGTTCTTGTGAAAAGTGATAACTTGATAGTGTGTTAGCGCATACATAACGTGGATGATAATATTACGGAGTTGGGGATGATCTGTAAAAGTATTTTTGAGGTTTTCCCTAAGTTTGACACTCGTGTTTTAAATCATTGTTACCGTGAAGTGAATGAAGGTGCCCATATTGTGGCGCATTGTATAGCTAATTGGAATATTCCAATGGTCTTAATGGATATTCCTCTTATCTCTCGATTGACCATCTTAAGTTTGGACGGTGTAAGACCTACTTCAGATTAAAAATATCCATCAGGGTTCAATTAAAAAATTCATATAATTTTAAGAACCGAAGGGAGTTGGATGTCGGATATGGTAGAAGCAGTCGCGGTGGTGTTCGGTTTGTAGCTTTTTGTCAGCCATCAATTTACTAAGGTTCTTATGGAAAGTGATAATTTGATTGCGTGGTAGGGCTTACATGAGGTGGATAATAATATTATGGAGTTGGGAATTATACGTAATAACATTCGTTGGTTGCTCCCTAAGTTTCACACTATTGTTTGGAATCATGGTTACCATAATGTGAATGAAGTTTCCCATATTATGGCGCACAGTATAGCGAATTGTAATACTCCCATTGTCATCATGGATATTCCTCCAACTTTCTGATTGACCAACATAAGCTGAACGACTTAAGACCTAATTTAGATTAATAATATGTTATAAGTTTCATTTTATAAAATCACAAAAGTTTAAGAACCGAAGGGAGTTGGACGTCGGATATGGGAGAAGCGATCGTGTCGGATTTTAGTTTATCACTTGCTTTCGAGCATCGATTAAGTAAGGTTCTTGTGAAAAGTGATAACTTGATAGTGCGTTAGGGCTTACATAACGTGGTTGATAATACTACGGAGTTGGGGATCATATGTAATAATATTCATGGGTTGATCCCTAAGTTTGACACTTGTGTTTGGAATCATGGTTACCATAATGTGAATGAAGTTTCCCATATTATGGCGCATAGTATAGCTAATTGTAATACTCCCATTGTCATCATGGATATTCCTCCAACTTTCTCGATTGACCAACATAAGTCGAACGACTTAAGACCTAATTTAGATCAATAATATCTTACAAGTTTCATTTTATAAAATCACAAAAGTTTAAGAACCGAAGGGAGTTGGACGTCGGATATGGCAGAAGAAGTCGTGTCGGATTTTAGTTTATCACTTGCTTTCAGGCATCGATTAAGTAAGGTTCTTGTGAAAAGTGATAACTTGATAGTGCGTTAGGGCTTACATAAATGGTTGATAATATTACGGAGTTGGGGATCATCTGTAAAAGTATTCGTGAGTCGTTCCCTAAGTTTGTCACTCATCTTTTTCAATCATGGTTACTTTGAAGTGAATGAAGGTGCCCATATTATTGCGTATTATATAGCTAATTGGAATATTCCAATGGTCTTAATGGATATTCCTCTTATCCCTTTGATTGACCATCTTAAGGCTGGCCGGTGTAAGACCTACTTCATATTAAAAATATCCGGCGGGGGTTCAATTAAAAAAATCATATAATTTTCAGAACCGAAGGGATTTGGATGTTGGCTATGGTAGAAGCGATCGTGGTGGAGTTCGGTTTGTAGCTTGTTGTCAGCCATCGATTTACTAAGGTTCTAATGGAAAGTGCTAATTTGATGGCGTGGTAGGGCTTACATGATGTGGATAATAATACTATGGAGTTGGGACTCATCTGTAAAAACATTAGTGGGTTGCTCCCTAAGTTTGACACTTGTGTTTGGAATCATGGTTACCGTAAAGTGAATGAAGTTTCCCATATTATGGCGCACAGTATAGCTAATTGTAATACTCCCATTGTCATCATGGATATTCCTCCAACTTTCTGATTGACCAAAATAAGCTGAACGACTTAAGACCTAATTTAGATTAATAATATGTTATAAGTTTCATTTTATAAAATCACA
Source organism: Linum usitatissimum (assembly GCA_030674075.2). Taxonomy (NCBI): domain Eukaryota; kingdom Viridiplantae; phylum Streptophyta; class Magnoliopsida; order Malpighiales; family Linaceae; genus Linum; species Linum usitatissimum. The sequence goes on along the minus strand of JAUJYP020000559.1, from coordinate 2,291 downwards.
AAAGTTTAAGAACCGAAGGGAGTTGGACGTCGGATATGGGAGAAGCAGTCGTGTCGGATTTTAGTTTATCACTTGCTTTCAGGCATCGATTAAGTAAGGTTCTTGTGAAAAGTGATAACTTGATAGTGCGTTAGGGCTTACATAACGTGGTTGATAATATTACGGAGTTGGGGATCATCTGTAATAATATTCATGGGTTGATCCCTAAGTTTGACACTTGTGTTTGGAATCATGGTTACCATAATGTGAATGAAGTTTCCCATATTATGGCGCATAGTATAGCTAATTGTAATACTCCCATTGTCATCATGGATATTCCTCCAACTTTCTGATTGACCAACATAAGCTGAACGACTTAAGACCTAATTTAGATCAATAATATCTTACAAGTTTCATTTTATAAAATCACAAAAGTTTAAGAACCGAAGGGAGTTGGACGTCGGATATGGTAGAAGAAGTCGTGTCGGATTTTAGTTTATCACTTGCTTTCAGGCATCGATTAAGTAAGGTTCTTGTGAAAAGTGATAACTTGATAGTGCGTTAGGGCTTACATAAATGGTTGATAATATTACGGAGTTGGGGATCATCTGTAAAAGTATTCGTGAGTCGTTCCTAAGTTTGTCACTCATCTTTTTCAATCATGGTTACTTTGAAGTGAATGAAGGTGCCCATATTATTGCGTATTATATAGCTAATTGGAATATTCCAATGGTCTTAATGGATATTCCTCTTATCCCTTTGATTGACCATCTTAAGCGGCCGGTGTAAGACCTACTTCGGATTAAAAATATCCGGCAGGGGTTCAATTAAAAAAATCATATAATTTTCAGAACCGAAGGGATTTGGATGTTAGCTATGGTAGAAGCTCGTGGTGGAGTTCGGTTTGTAGCTTGTTGTCGCCCATCGATTTACTAAGGTTCTAATGGAAAGTGCTAATTTGATGGCGTGGTAGGGCTTACATGATGTGGATAATAATACTATGGAGTTGGGACTCATCTGTAAAAACATTAGTGGGTTGCTCCCTAAGTTTGACACTTGTGTTTGGAATCATAGTTACCGTAAAGTGAATGAAGTTTCCCATATTATGGCGTATAGTATAGCTAATTATAATACTCCCATTGTCATCATGGATATTCCTCCAACTTTCTGATTGTCCAACATAAGTTGAACGACGTAAGACCTAATTTAGATTAATAATATCTTAAAAGTTTCATTTCATAAAATCACAAACGTTTAAGAACAGAAGGGAGTTTGACGTCGGATATAACGGAAGGCGCTACGTGACGGATTTTAGTTTGTCACTTTGCTTTCGAGCATCGATTAAGTAAGGTTCTTGTGAACCGTGTTAACTTGATAGTGTGTTAGCGCATACATAACGTGGATGATAATATTACGGAGTTGGGGATGATCTGTAAAAGTATTTTTGAGGTTTTCCCTAAGTTTGACACTCGTGTTTTAAATCATTATTACCGTGAAGTGAATGAAGATGCCCATATTGTGGCGCATTGTATAGCTAATTGGAATATTCCAATGGTCTTAATGGATATTCCTCTTATCTCTTTTGGTCGACCATCTTAAGCCGGACGTAAGACCTACTTGATTAAAATATCAGCTGATTGATTTAAAATCTATATTTTTCAGAATAGAGGATTTGAGATGTGCTTCTATAGTAAACTTGATCGTGGTGAAGTTCGGTTTGGAGCTTGTTGTCGGCCATCGATTTACTAAGGTTAATGGAAAGTGCTAATTTGATCTGGCGTGGTAGGAGGTTACATGTAAGACCTATAAAAAATGACTCAGATTAAAAGTATCCATCGTGATCATCTAATTAAACTCCATTGTCATCATGGATATTCCTCCATATAATTTTAATTTAGATTAATAATATCTTACAAGAAGGGAGTTGGACGTCGGATATGGTAGAAGCGGTCGTGTGGTGTTCGGTTTGTACTTTTTGTCGCCCATCAATTAACTAAGGTTCTTGTGAAACTTGATAACTTGATTGTGTGTTAGGCATACATGACGTGGATAATAATATTACGGAGTTGGGGATGATCCGTAATAAGTATTTTGAGGTTTTCCCTAAGTTTGACACTCGTGTTTTAAATCATTTATTACCGTGAAGTGAATGAAGGTGCCCGTATTGTGGCGCGTTGTACAGCTAATTGGAATATTCCAATGGTCTTAATGGATATTCCTCTTATCTCTCTAATTGACCATCTTAAGCTCGACGGTGTAAGACCTACTTGATTAAACTATCCATCGGGGTTGATTAAAAATCATATAATTTT
>JAUJYP020000558.1:0-23921 GCA_030674075.2 Linum usitatissimum | reverse complement strand
AACCTCAACTCAAGACCTGTAATAAAAGCAATAACACAAGCATTCAAAGCTGCACTGGAATACTTTAAATAAATTGACCAACAATGATCTTAGAATCCTAAATGAAAATACCACAAAAGAAGATACAACTGCAGTTCTTAAATATATCGAAAATGGATATCATCCGATATCGAAACGCCGACAAACTCTCTCTCCACCATCACTCCAAGACCTATGATCGAAATACAGAGATACACAAGGGAAAAAATGTCTAATGGGGTCATCGATAAGCACTGATGGCTATCTATACTCGTGTAGAATTGAGATTGTACCGAGAATTTAACATGGAAGTCTATCTAATCACCGCATCTAGTAATGTGACCCTATGGTCCGTATAGGCATCTCCTAGCATCGCCCACCCGTAATTGTGTGGACAACCTCGCCGTTCATAAAACCATGAACTACCTCGAAATGATCCGTGTGAGAAGCATTTGTACGCATACTCTACACGTCCTACTAGAACCCGAATATCACTTGAGGGATTGCGCAATCCGGGTGGTCGACCAACACATAATCATCGCAAGTACCCTAAATAGGCATATCTTGTCCTAACATGGAAGATGAATCACACGCCACGCTTTAAGGCCAAGAGCTTATGCTTGAAATTTATCGCTTGCCCGTACAGAGATCACACGATGTATAACCCGAGAGCCCTCGCTCTAGGCACAACAACACATTTATACAGAGATCACACACTATTGTATTATGAAACCTTAACCTAGGAGTCCCGGTCGAACCACTAGTTCGACACAAGAAGCCTACTTGGGTTCCAAGCCGAACCAACCTCAACTCAAGACTCGTAATAAAAGCAATAACACAAGCATTCAAAGCCGCACTGGAATACTTTAAATAAATTGACCAACAATGATCTTAGAATCCTAAATGAAAATACCACAAAAGAAGATACAACTCCAGTTCTTAAATATATCAAAAACGGATATCATCTGATATCGAAATTCCGATAAACTCTCTCTCCGCCATCATCCGTACCTATGAAAATAGAGATACACAAGGGAAAAAATGTCTAATGGGGTCATCGATAAGCATCGATCGGCTATCTATACTCGTGTAGAATTGAGATTGTACCGAGAATTTAACATGGAAGTCTATCTAATCACCGCATCTAGTAATGTGACCCTATGGTCCGTATAGGCATCTCCCTAGCATCGCCCACCCGTAATTGTGTGGACAACCTCGCCGTTCATAAAACCATGAACTACCGAAATGATCCGTGTGTGAAGCATTTGTACGCATACTCTACACGTCCTACTAGAACCCGAATATCTTTGAGGAATTGCGCAATCCGGGGGTGGTCGACCAACACATAATCATCGCAAGTACCCTAAATAGGCATATCTTGTCCTAACATGGAAGATGAATCACACGCCACAGCTTTTAAGGCCAAGAGCTTATGCTTGAAATTTATGCTGCTCGTACAAGATCACACGATGTATAACCCGAGAGCCCTCGCTCTAGGCACATCAACACATTTATACAAGTAGATCACACACTATTGTATTATGAAACCTTAACCTAGGAGTCCCGGTCGAACCACTAGTTCGACACAAGAGGCCTACTTGGGTTCCAAGCCGAACCAACCTCAACTCAAGACCCGTAATAAAAGCAATAACACAAGCATTCAAAGCTGCACCGGAATACTTTAAATAAATTGACCAACAATGATCTTAGAATCCTAAATGAAAATACCACAAAAGAAGATACAACTCCAGTTCTTAAATATATCGAAAACGGATATCATCCGATATCGAAACGCCGACAAACTCTCTCCACCATCGCTCCAAGACCTATGACCGAAATACGAGATACACAAGGGAAAAAATGTCTAATGGGGTCATCGATAAGCACCGACCGGCTATCTATACTCGTGTAGAATTGAGATTGTACCGAGAATTTAACATGGAAGTCTATCTAATCACCGCATCTAGTAATGTGACCCTATGGTCCGTATAGGCATCTCCCGCATCGCCCACCCGTAATTGTGTGGACAACCTCGCCGTTCATAAAACCATGAAACTACCCGAAATGATCCGTGTGAGAAGCATTTGTACGCATACTCTACACGTCCTACTAGAACCCGAATATCTTTGAGGGATTGCGCAATCCGGGGTGGTCGACCAACACATAATCATCGCAAGTACCCTAAATAGGCATATCTTGTCCTAACATGGAAGATGAATCACACGCCACGCTTTTAAGGCCAAGAGCTTATGCTTGAAATTTATCGCCCGTACAGATCACACGATGTATAACCCGAGAGCCCTCGCTCTTTGCACACAACACATTTATACAGTAGATCACACACTATTGTATTATGAAACCTTAACCTAGGAGTCCGGTCGAACCACTAGTTCGACACAAGAAGCCTACTTGGGTTACAAGCCGAACCAACCTCAACTCAAGACCCGTAATAAAACCAATAACACAAGCATTCAAAGCTGCACTGGAATACTTTAAATAAATTGACCAACAATGATCTTAGAATCCTAAATGAAAATACCACAAAAGAAGATACAACTCTAGTTCTTAAATATATCAAAAACGGATATCATCTGATATCGAAACGCCGACAAACTCTCTCTCCACCATCACCAGTACCTATGACGAAATACGAGATACACAAGGGAAAAAATGTCTAATGGGGTCATCGATAAGCACCGGCGGCTATCTATACTCGTGTAGAATTGAGATTGTACCGAGAATTTAACATGGAAGTCTTTCTAATCACCGCATCTAGTAATGTGACCCTATGGTATATAGGCCTCTAGCATCACCACCCGTAATTGTGTGGACAACCTCGCCGTTCATAAAACCATGAAACTACGAAATGATCCGTGTGTGAAGCATTTGTACGCATACTCTACACGTCCTATTAGAACCCGAATATCACTTGAGGAATTGCGCAATCCAGGTGGTCGACCAACACATAATCATCGCAAGTACCCTAAATAGGCATATCTTGTCCTAACATGGAAGATGAATCACACGCCACAATTTTAAGGCCAAGAGCTTATGCTTGAAATTTTATCGCTTGCTCGTACAGATCACACGATGTATAACCCGAGAGCCTCGCTCTAGGCACATCAACACATTTATACAAGAGATCACACACTATTGTATTATGAAACCTTAACCTAGAGTCCCGGTCGAATCACTAAGCCTGACACAAGAGACATAATGGTTCCAAGCCGAACAAACCTCAACTCAAGACCCGTAATAAAAGCAATAACACAAGCATTCAAAGCCGCACCGGAATACTTTAAATAAATTGACCAACAATGATCTTAGAATCCTAAATGAAAAATACTATAAAAGAAGATACAACTCATAGCTTCTTAAATATATCGAAACTATATCATTTGATATCGAAACACCGACAAACTCTCTCTCCACCATCACCAGCATCTATGACTCGAAATACACGATACACAAGGGAAAAAATGTCTAATGGGGTCATCAATAAGCACCGACCGGCTATCTATACTCGTGTAGAATTGAGATTGTACCGAGAATTTAACATGGAAGTCTATCTAATCACCGCATCTAGTAATGTGACCCTATGGTCCGTATAGGCATCTCCCTAGCATCGCCCACCCGTAATTGTGTGGACAACCTCGCCGTTCATAAAACCATGAAACTACCCGAAATGATCCGTGTGTGAAGCATTTGTACGCATACTCTACACGTCCTACTAGAACCCGAATATCACTTGAGGGATTGCGCAATCCGGGTGGTCGACCAACACATAATCATCGCAAGTACCCTAAATAGGCATATCTTGTCCTAACATGGAAGATGAATCACACGCCACGCTTTAAGGCCAAGAGCTTATGCTTGAAATTTATCGCTTGCCTGTACAGAGATCACACGATGTATAACCCGAGAGCCCTCGCTCTAGGCACAACAACACATTTATACAAGAGATCACACACTATTGTATTATGAAACCTTAACCTAGGAGTCCCGGTCGAACCACTAGTTCGACACAAGAAGCCTACTTGGGTTACAAGCCGAACCAACCTCAACTCAAGACCCGTAATAAAAGCAATAACACAAGCATTCAAAGCCGCACTGGAATACTTTAAATAAATTGACCAACAATGATCTTAGAATCCTAAATGAAAATACCACAAAAGAAGATACAACTCCAGTTCTTAAATATATCGAAAACGGATATCATTTGATATCGAAACGCCGACAAACTCTCTCTCCACCATCACTCCGTACCTATGATCAAATACGAGATACACAAGGGAAAAAATGTCTAATGGGGTCATCGATAAGCACCGACCGGCTATCTATACTCGTGTAGAATTGAGATTGTACCGAGAATTTAACATGGAAGTCTATCTAATCACCGCATATAGTAATGTGACCCTATGGTCCGTATAGGCATCTCCCTAGCATCACCACCCGTAATTGTGTGGACAACCTCGCCGTTCATAAAACCATGACACTACCCGAAATGATCCGTGTGTGAAGCATTTGTACGCATACTCTACACGTCCTATTAGAACCCGAATATCACTTGAGGAATTGCGCAATCCGGGTGGTCGACCAACACATAATCATCGCAAGTACCCTAAATAGGCATATCTTGTCCTAACATGGAAGATGAATCACACGCCACGCTCTAAGGCCAAGAGCTTATGCTTGAAATTTATCGCCCTCGTACAGATCACACGATGTATAACCCGAGAGCCCTCGCTCTAGGCACAACAACACATTTATACAAGTAGATCACACACTATTGTATTATGAAACCTTAACCTAGGAGTCCCGGTCGAACCACTAGTTCGACACAAGAGGCCTACTTGGGTTCCAAGCCGAACCAACCTCAACTCAAGACCCGTAATAAAAGCAATAACACAAGCATTCAAAGCCGCACCGGAATACTTTAAATAAATTGACCAACAATGATCTTAGAATCCTAAATGAAAATACCACAAAAGAAGATACAACTCCAGTTCTTAAATATATCAAAATGGATATCATTTGATATCGAAACGCCGACAAACTCTCTCTCCACCATCGCTCCAAGACCTATGATCGAAATACGAGATACACAAGGGAAAAAATGTCTAATGGGGTCATCGATAAGCACCGACCGGCTATCTATACTCGTGTAGAATTGAGATTGTACCGAGAATTTAACATGGAAGTCTATCTAATCACCGCATCTAGTAATGTGACCCTATGGTCCGTATAGGCATCTCCTAGCATCGCCCACCCGTAATTGTGTGGACAACCTCGTTCATAAAACCATGACACTACTCGAAATGATCCGTGTGTGAAGCATTTGTACGCATACTCTACACGTCCTATAGAACTCAATATCACTTGAGGAATTGCGCAATCCGGGGTGGTCGACCAACACATAATCATCGCAAGTACCCTAAATAGGCATATCTTGTCCTAACATGGAAGATGAATCACACGCCAGGTTCTAAGGCCAAGAGCTTATGCTTGAAATTTATCGGTTCATACAGATCACACGATGTATAACACGAGAGCCCTCGCTCTAGGCACATCAACACATTTATACGGTAGATCACACACTATTGTATTATGAAACCTTAACCTAGGAGTCCGGTCGAACCACTAGTTCGACACAAGAGGCCTACTTGGGTTACAAGCCGAACAAACCTCAACTCAAGACCGTAATAAAAGCAATAACACAAGCATTCAAAGCCGCACCGGAATACTTTAAATAAATTGACCAACAATGATCTTAGAATCCTAAATGAAAATACCACAAAAGAAGATACAACTCCAGTTCTTAAATATATCGAAAATGGATATCATTTGATATCGAAACGCCGACAAACTCTCTCTCCACCATCAGCTCCAGTACCTATGACTGAAATACGAGATACACAAGGGAAAAAATGTCTAATGGGGTCATCGATAAGCGACCGGCTATCTATACTCGTGTAGAATTGAGATTGTACCGAGAATTTAACATGGAAGTCTATCTAATCACCGCATCTAGTAATGTGACCCTATGGTCCGTATAGGCATCTCCCTAGCATCGCCACCCGTAATTGTGTGGACAACCTCGCCGTTCATAAAACCATGACACTACCCGAAATGATCCGTGTGTGAAGCATTTGTACGCATACTCTACACGTCCTATTAGAACATGAATATCACTTGAGGAATTGCGCAATCCGGGGTGGTCGACCAACACATAATCATCGCAAGTACCCTAAATAGGCATATCTTGTCCTAACATTGAAGATGAATCACACGCCACGCTTTAAGGCCAAGAGCTTATGCTTGAAATTTATCGGTTCACTGTACAGAGATCACACGATGTATAACCCGAGCCCTCGCTCTAGGCACATCAACACATTTATACGGTAGATCACACACTATTGTATTATGAAACCTTAACCTAGGAGTCCCGGTCGAACCACTAGTTCGACACAAGAGGCCTACTTGGGTTACAAGCCGAACCAACCTCAACTCAAGACCCGTAATAAAAGCAATAAAACAAGCATTCAAAGCTGCACAGGAATACTTTAAATAAATTGACCAACAATGATCTTAGAATCCTAAATGAAAATACCACAAAAGAAGATACAACTCCAGTTCTTAAATATATCGAAAACGGATATCATCCGATATCGAAACGCCGACAAACTCTCTCTCCACCATCACCGGTACCTATGACCGAAATACGGAGATACACAAGGGAAAAAATGTCTAATGGGGTCATCGATAAGCACCGACCGGCTATCTATACTCGTGTAGAATTGAGATTGTACCGAGAATTTAACATGGAAGTCTTCTAATCACCGCATATAGTAATGTGACCCTATGGTCCGTATAGGCATCCCCTAGCATCGGCCACCCGTAATTGTGTGGACAACCTCGCCGTTCATAAAACCATGACACTACCCGAAATGATCCGTGTGTGAAGCATTTGTACGCATACTCTACACGTCCTATTAGAACCTGAATATCACTTGAGGAATTGCGCAATCCGGGGTGGTCGACCAACACATAATCATCGCAAGTACCCTAAATAGGCATATCTTGTCCTAACATTGAAGATGAATCACACGCCACAGCTTTAAGGCCAAGAGCTTATGCTTGAAATTTATCGCCACTACAGAGATCACACGATGTATAACACGAGAGCCCTCGCTCTAGGCACATCAACACATTTATACGGTAGATCACACACTATTGTATTATGAAACCTTAACCTAGGAGTCCTGGTCGAATCACTAGTTCGACACAAGAAGCCTACTTGGGTTAGCTGAACCAACCTCAACTCAAGACCGTAATAAAACAATAACACAAGCATTCAAAGCCGCACGGAATACTTTAAATAAATTGACCAACAATGATCTTAGAATCCTAAATGAAAATACCACAAAAGAAGATACAACTCCGTTCTTAAATATATCGAAAACGGATATCATCGATATCGAAACGCCGACAAACTCTCTCTCCACCATCACCTAGTGACTATGATCGAAATACGTAGATACACAAGGGAAAAATGTCTAATGAGGTCATCGATAAGCACCGGGATCGGCTATCTATACTCGTGTAGAATTGAGATTGTACTCGAGAATTTAACATGGAAGTCTTTCTTAATCACCGCATATAGTAATGACACACTGGTCCGTATAGGCATCTCCCTAGCATCGCCCACCCGTAATTGGGTGGACAACTCCGCCGTTCATAAAACTATGACACTACTCAAAATGATCCGTGTGTGAAGCATTCGTACGCATACTCTACACGTCTTATTAGAACTCCGAACAAGACTTGAGGAATTGCACAATCCAGGGGTGGTCGACCAACACATAATCATCGCAAGTACCCTACATAGGCATATCTTGTCCTATCAATTGAAGATAACTCACACGCCACAGCTTTAAGGCCAAGAGCTTATACTTGAAATTTAATGCTTGCCTATACAGAGATCACATGATGTATAACCCGAGAGCCTCTGCACAAAGAATACATTTATATAAGAGATCACACACTATTGTATTATGAAACCTTAACCTAGGAGTCCCGGTCGAATCACTAGTTTGACACAAGAGGCCTACTTGGGTTACAAGCCGAACAAACCTAGACTCGCACCGTAATAAAAAGTTAACAACACAAGCATTCAAAGCCGCATCGGAATACTTTAAATAAATTGACCAACAATGATCTTAGAATCCTAAGTGAAAATACCATAAAAGAAGATACAACTCCAGCTCTTAAATATATCGAAAACGGATATCAATGGATATCGAAACACCGAAAAACTTCCTTCTCTCCACCATCAGCTCCAAAGAGACGAAGGATCGAAATACGAGATACACAAGGGGAAAATGTCTAATGGAGTCATCGATAAGCACTGATCGGTTATCTATACTGCGGTGTAATTGAGATTGTATCGAGAACTTAACATGGAAGTCTTTCTAATCACCGCATATAGTAATGTGTGACCTATGGTCTGTATAGGCATCTCCCTACCATCACCACCCGAAATTGTGTGGACACCTCGCCGTTCATAAAACCATGACACTACCCGAAATGATCCGTGTCCGAAGCATATGTACGCCTACTCTACACGTCCTATTAGAACCCGAATAGCACTTGAGGAATTGCGAATCCAGGTTGTCGACCAACACAGACTCATCGCACATTCTTAACATAGAAGCATCCCTGTCCTAACATCAAGATGAATCACACGCCACACTTTTAAGGCCAAGAGCTTATGCTTGAAATTTACTTCCTTGCACTCCGTACGATCACACGATGTATACCTGAGAGCCCGCTCTAGGCACAAATACGTTTATACAAGAGATCACACACCATTGTATTATGAAACCATAACCTAGAGTCCCGGGTCGAATCACTAGCTCGACACAAGAGGCCTACTTGGCTTACAAGTCGAACAAACCTCAACTCAAGACCTCGAATAAAGAATAACACAAGCATTCAAAGCCGCACCGGAATACTTTAAATAAATTGACCAACAATGATCTTAGAATCCTAAGTGAAAATACCATAAAAAGAAGATACAATCGTAGTTCTTAAATATATCAAAAACGGATATCATTTGTTATCGAAACACCGACAAACTCTCTCTCCACCATCACCCAAGATTATGATCGAAATACGAGATACACAAGGGAAAAAATGTCTAATGGGGTCATCGATAAGCACCGATCGGCTATCTATACCGTGTAGAATTGAGATTGTACCGAGAACTTAACATGGAAGTCTTTCTAATCACCGCATATAGTAATGTGACCCTATGGTCTGTATAGGCATCTCCCCTAGCAGCCCACCCGAAATTGTGTGGACAACCTCGCCGTTCATAAAACCATGACACTACTTCGAAATGATCCGTGTGTGAAGCATTTGTACGCATACTCTACACGTCCTATTAGAACCCGAATAGCACTTGAGGAATCGCGCAATCCAGGGTGGTCGACCAACACATAATCATCGCAAGTACCCTACATAGGCATATCTTGTCCTAACATTGAAGATGAATCACACGCCTACGCTTTTAAGGCCAAGAGCTTATGCTTGAAATTTATCTCCGTACAGAGATCACACGATGTATAACCCGAGAGCCCTCGCTCTAGGCACAAGAACACATTTATACAAGAGATCACACACTATTGTATTATGAAACCATAACCTAGGAGTCCCGGTCGAATCACTAGTTCGACACAAGAGGCCTACTTGGGTTACAAGCCGAACAAACCTCAACTCAAGACCCGTAATAAAAGCAATAACACAAGCATTCAAAGCCGCACCGGAATACTTTAAATAAATTGACCAACAATGATCTTAGAATCCTAAGTGAAAATACCATAAAAGAAGATACAACCGTAGTTCTTAAATATATCAAAAACGGATATCATTTGATATCGAAACACCGACAAACTCTCTCTCCACCATCACCTCCAGATCTATGACCGAAATACAGAGATACACAAGGGAAAAAATGTCTAAATGGGGTCATCGATAATCGACCGGCTATCTATACTCGTGTAGAATTGAGATTGTACTGAGAATTTAACATGGAAGTCTTTCTAATCACTGCATATAGTAATGTGACCCTATGGTCTGTATAGGCATCTCCCTAGCATCAGCCACCCGAAATTGTGTGGACAACCTCGCCGTTCATAAAACCATGACACTACCTGAAATGATCCGTGTGTGAAGCATTTGTACGCATACTCTACACGTCCTATTAGAACCTGAATAGCATTTGAGGAATTGCGCAATCCAAAGGTGGTCGACCAACACATAATCATCGCAAGTACCCTACATAGGCATATCTTGTCCTAACATTGAAGATGAATCACACGCCACGCTTTTAAGGCCAAGAGCTTATGCTTGAAATTTATCGCTTCCTCATACAGAGATCACACGATGTATAACCCGAGAGCCCTCGCTCTAGGCACAAGAACACATTTATACAAGAGATCACACACTATTGTATTATGAAACCATAACCTAGGAGTCCCGGTCGAATCACTAGTTCGACACAAGAGGCCTACTTGGGTTACAAGCCGAACAAACCTCAACTCAAGACCTCGTAATAAAAGCAATAACACAAGCATTCAAAGCCGCACCGGAATACTTTAAATAAATTGACCAACAATGATCTTAGAATCCTAAGTGAAAATACCATAAAAGAAGATACAACCGTAGTTCTTAAATATATCAAAAACGGATATCATTTGATATCGAAACACCGACAAACTCTCTCTCCACCATCACTCCAAAGACCTATGATCGAAATACAGAGATACACAAGGGAAAAAATGTCTAATGGGGTCATCGATAAGCACCGACCGGCTATCTATACTCGTGTAGAATTGAGATTGTACTGAGAATTTAACATGGAAGTCTTTCTAATCACTGCATATAGTAATGTGACCCTATGGTCTGTATAGGCATCTCCCTAGCATCAGCCACCCGAAATTGTGTGGACAACCTCGCCGTTCATAAAACCATGACACTACCTGAAATGATCCGTGTGTGAAGCATTTGTACGCATACTCTACACGTCCTATTAGAACCTGAATAGCACTTGAGGAATTGCGCAATCCAGGGGTGGTCGACCAACACATAATCATCGCAAGTACCCTACATAGGCATATCTTGTCCTAACATTGAAGATGAATCACACGCCACAGTTTTAAGGCCAAGAGCTTATGCTTGAAATTTATCAGTTCCCTATACGGAGATCACACGATGTATAACTCGAGAGCCCTCGCTCTAGGCACAAGAACACATTTATACAGTAGATCACACACTATTGTATTATGAAACCTTAACCTAGGAGTCCCTGGTCGAATCACTAGTTCGACACAAGAGGCCTACTTGGGTTACAAGCCGAACAAACCTCAACTCAAGACCACGTAATAAAAGCAATAACACAAGCATTCAAAGCCGCACCGGAATACTTTAAATAAATTGACCAACAATGATCTTAGAATCTTAAGTGAAAATACCATAAAAGAAGATACAACCGGAGTTCTTAAATATATCGAAAACGGATATCATTTGATATCGAAACACCGACAAACTCTCTCTCCACCATCAGCTCCAGTACCTATAATCGAAATACAGGAGATACACAAGGGAAAAAATGTCTCAATGGGGTCATCGATAAATCGACCGGCTATCTATACTCGTGTAGAATTGAGATTGTACCAAGAATTTAACATGGAAGTCTTTCTAATCACCGCATATAGTAATGTGACCCTATGGTCTGTATAGGCATCTCCCTAGCATCAGCCACCCGAAATTGTGTGGACAACCTCGCCGTTCATAAAACCATGACACTACCTGAAATGATCCGTGTGTGAAGCATTTGTACGCATACTCTACACGTCCTATTAGAACATGAATAGCACTTCGAGGAATTGCGCAATCCGAAGGTGGTCGACCAACACATAATCATCGCAAGTACCCTACATAGGCATATCTTGTCCTAACATCAAGATGAATCACACGCCACAATCTTAAGGCCAAGATCTTATGCTTGAAATTTATCGCTCCCGTACAGAGATCACACGATGTATAACCCGAGAGCCCTCGCTCTACGCACATCAACACATTTATACAATAGATCACACACTATTGTATTATGAAACGATAACCTAGGAGTCCCGGTCGAACCACTAGGTTCGACACAAGAGGCCTACTTGGGTTACAAGCCGAACAAACCTCGACTCAAGACTCGTAATAAAACAAATAACACAATCATTCAAAGCCGCACCGGAATACTTTAAATAAATAGACCAACAATGATCTTAGAATCCTAAATGAAAATACCACAAAAGAAGATAGAACTCCTAGTTCTTAAATATATCAAAAATTGATATCATCCGATATCAAAACGGCAGACAAACTCTCTCTCCACCATCAGCTCCAGTACATATGATTGAAATACGAGAGGAGATACACAAGGGAAAAAATGTCTAATGGGGTCATCAATAAGCACTGACTGGCTATTTATACTCGTGTAGAATTGAGATTGTACTGAGTATTTAACATGGAAGTCTATCTAATCACTGCATATAGTAATGTGACCCTATGGTCTGTATAGGCATCTCCCTAGCATCAGCAACCCGTAATTGTGTGGACAACCTCGCCGTTTATAAAACCATGACACTACCTGAAATGATCCGTGTGTGAAGCATTTGTACGCATACTCTACACGTCCTATTAGAACCTGAATATCACTTGAGGAATTGCGTAATCCAGGGGTGGTCGACCAACACATAATCATCGTAAGTACCCTAAATAGGCATATCGTGTCCTAACATTGAAGATGAATCACACGCCACGGTTTAAGGCCAAGAGCTTATGCTTGAAATTTATCGGTCGCATGCAGAGATCACTAGATGTATAACACGAGAGCCCTCGCCTGCAGGCACAGCAACACATTTATAGAGTAGATCACACACTATTGTATTATGGAACCTTAAACTAGGAGTCCTGGTCGAATCACTAGTTCGACACAAGAGGCCTACTTGGGTTACAAGCTGAACAAACCTGAACTAAAGACCTGTAATAAAAGCAATAACACAAGCATTCAAAGCTGCACTGGAATACTTTAAATAAATTGACCAACAATGATCTTAGAATCCTAAGTGAAAATACCATAAATGAAGATACAACTGCAGTTCTTAAATATATCGAAAACGGATATCATTTGATATCAAAACACCGACAAACTCTCCCTCGACCATCAGCTCCGAGTACCTATAATCGAAATACAGAGATACACAAGGGAAAAAAATGTCTAATGGGGTCATCGATAAGCAGATCGGCTATCTATACTCGTGTAGAATTGAGATTGTACCGAGAATTTAACATGGAAGTCTTTCTAATCACCGCATATAGTAATGTGACCCTATGGTACGTATAGGCATACGCGCTAGCATCAACAACCTATAATTGTGTGGACAACCTCGCCGTACATAAAACCATGAAACTACCCGAAATGATACGTGTGAGCCGCATTTGTAGGCATACTCTACTTGTCCTACTAGAACATGAATATCACTTCGGGGATTGTGCAATCCAGGTGGTCGACCAACACATAATCATCACAAGTACCCTCAAAAAGCATATCTTGTCCTTACATGGAAGATGAATCACACGCCACGGCTTTAAGTCCAAGCTCTTATGCTTGAAATTTATCGGTTACTGTTCGTATAGAGATCGGACGATGTATAACACTAAAAGCCCTCGCTCTACTCACATCAACACATTTATACAGTAGATCACACACTATTGTATTATGAAACGTTAACCTAGGAGTCCTGGTCGAACCCTTTGGTTCAACATAAGAAGCCCACTTGGGTTCCAAGGCTGAACCAACCTCGACTCAAGACTGTAATAAAACAAATAACACAATCATTCAAAGCTGCACTTTGGAATCCTTTAAATAAATAGACCAACAATGATCTTAGAATCCTAAATGAAAATACCACAAAAGAAGATAGAACTCCGAGTTCTTAAATATATCGAAAATTGATATCATCTGATATCAAAACGACGACAAACTCTCTCTCCACCATCAGCTCCAGTACCTATGACTGAAATACAGAGATACACAAGGGAAAAAATGTCTAATGGGGTCATCAATAAGCACTGACTGGCTATTTATACTCGTGTAGAATTGAGATTGTACTGAGTATTTAACATGGAAGTCTATCTAATCACTGCATATAGTAATGTGACCCTATGGTCTGTATCGGCATCTCCCTAGCATCAGCAACCCGTAATTGTGTGGACAACCTCGCCGTTCATAAAACCATGACACTACCTGAAATGATCCGTGTGTGAAGCATTTGTACGCATACTCTACACGTCCTATTAGAACCTGAATATCACTTGAGGAATTGCGTAATCCAGGGGTGGTCGACCAACACATAATCATCGTAAGTACCCTAAATAGGCATATCTTGTCCTAACATTGAAGATGAATCACACGCCACAGTTTTAAGGCCAAGAGCTTATGCTTGAAATTTATCAGTTGCCTGTACAGAGATCACTAGATGTATAACCTGAGAGCCCTCGTTCTAGGCATAGCAACACATTTATAGAGTAGATCACACACTATTGTATTATGGAACCTTAAACTAGGAGTCCTGGTCGAATCACTAGTTCGACACAAGAGGCCTACTTGGGTTACAAGCTGAACAAACCTGAACTAAAGACCTGTAATAAAAGCAATAACACAAGCATTCAAAGCCGCACCTTGGAATACTTTAAATAAATTGACCAACAATGATCTTATAATCCTAAGTGAAAATACGATAAAATGAAGATACAACTCCGAGTTCTTAAATATATCGAAAACGGATATCATTTGATATCAAAACACCGACAAACTCTCCCTCGACCATCAGCTCCAGTACCTATAACTGAAATACAGAGATACACAAGGGAAAAAATGTCTAATGGGGTCATCGATAAGCACTGACTGGCTATCTATACTCGTGTAGAATTGAGATTGTACTGAGAATTTAACATGGAAGTCTTTCTAATCACTGCATATAGTAATGTGACCCTATGGTCTGTATAGGCATCTGCCTAGCATCAGCCACCTATAATTGTGTGGACAACCTCGCCGTACATAAAACCATGAAACTACCTGAAATGATCTGTGTGAGCGGCATTTGTAGGCATACTCTACATGTCCTACTAGAACATGAATATCACTTTAGGGATTGTGCAATCCAGAGGTGGTCGACCAACACATAATCATCACAAGTACCCTCAAAAAGCATATCTTGTCCTAACATGGAAGATGAATCACACGCCACAGCTCTAAGTCCAAGAGCTTATGCCTGAAATTTATCAGTTGCCTGTATAGAGATCACACGATGTATAACCTAAAAGCCCTCGCTCTACTCACATCAACACATTTATACAGTATATCACACACTATTGTATTATGAAACGTTAACCTAGGAGTCCTGGTCGAACCATGGTTCAACACAAGAAGCCCACTTGGGTTCCAAGCGGAACCAACCACGACTCAAGACCTGTAATAAAACAAATAACACAATCATTCAAAGCTGCACTGGAATCCTTTAAATAAATAGACCAACAATGATCTTAGAATCCTTAATGAAAATACCACAAAAGAAGATAGAACTCCAGTTCTTAAATATATCGAAAATTGATATCATCTGATATCAAAACGCCGACAAACTCTCTCTCCACCATCAGCTCCAGTACCTATGACTGAAATACAGAGATACACAAGGGAAAAAATGTCTAATGGGGTCATTGATAACCACTGACTAGCTATCTATACTCGTGTAGAATTGAGATTGTACTGAGTATTTAACATGGAAGTCTATCTAATCACTGCATATAGTAATGTGACCCTATGGTCTGTATAGGCATATCCCTAGCATCAGCCACCCGTAATTGTGTGGACAACCTCGCCGTTCATAAAACCATGATACTACCTGAAATGATCCGTGTGTGAAGCATTTCCACGCATACTCTACACGTCCTATTAGAAACTGAATATAACTTGAGGAATTGCGCAATCCAGGGGTGGTCGACGAACACATAATCATCGCAAGTACCCTAAATAGGCATATCTTGTCCTAACATTGAAGATGAATCACACGCCACAGTTTTAAGGCCAAGAGCTTATGCTTGAAATTTATCGGTTACTGTACGAGAGATATCACACGATGTATAACCTGAGAGCCCTCGCTCTAGGCACAGCAACACATTTATACAGTAGATCACACACTATTGTATTATGAAACCTTAACCTAGGAGTCCTGGTCGAATCACTAGTTCGACACAAGAGGCCTACTTGGGTTACAAGCTGAACCAACCTCAACTCAAGACACGTAATAAAAGCAATCACACAAGCATTCAAAGCTGCACTGGAATACTTTAAATAAATTGACCAACAATGATCTTAGAATCCTAAGTGAAAATACCACAAAAGAAGATAGAACTGCAGTTCTTAAATATATCGAAAACGGTTATCATTTGATATCGAAACGCCGACAAACTCTCTCTCCACCATAGGCTCCGGTACCTATGACTGAAATACGGAGATACACAAGGGAAAAAATGTCTAATGGGGTCATCGATAAGCAACGACGGCTATCTATACTCGTGTAGAATTGAGATTGTACTCGAGAATTTAACATGGAAGTCTTTCTAATCACTGCATATAGTAATGTGACCCTATGGTCTGTATAGGCATATCCCTAGCATCAGCCACCCGTAATTCTGTGGACAACCTCGCCGTTCATAAAACCATGACACTACCTGAAATGATCCGTGTGTGAAGGATTTGTACGCATATTCTACACGTCCTATTAGAACCTGAATATCACTTGAGGAATTGCGCAATCCAGGGGTGGTCGACCAACACATAATCATCGCAAGTACCCTAAATAGGCATATCTTGTCCTAACATTGAAGATGAATCACACGCCACGGCTCTAAGGCCAAGAGCTTATGCTTGAAATTTATCGGTTACTTTTGTACAGAGATCACACGATGTATAACACGAGAGCCCTCGCTCTAGGCACATCAACACATTTATACAGTAGATCACACACTATTGTATTATGAAACCTTAACCTAGGAGTCCTGGTCGAATCACTAGTTCGACACAAGAGGCCTACTTGGGTTACAAGCTGAACAAACCTCAACTCAAGACCTGTAATAAAAGCAATGACACAAGCATTCAAAGCTGCACTGGAATACTTTAAATAAATTGACCAACAATGATCTTAGAATCCTAAATGAAAATACCACAAAAGAAGATAGAACTCCAGTTCTTAAATATATCGAAAATGGATATCATCTGATATCGAAACGCCGACAAACTCTCTCTCCACCATCAGCTCCAGTACCTATGATTGAAATACAGATATACACAAGGGAAAAAATGTCTAATGAGGTCATCGATAAGCACTGACTGGCTATCTTTACTCGTGTAGAATTGAGATTGTACTGAGAATTTCACATGGAAGTCTTTCTAATCACTACATATAGTAATGTGACCCAATGGTCTGTATAGGCATATCCCTAGCATCAGCCACCCGTAATTGTGTGGACAACCTCGCCGTTCATAAAACCATGACACTACACGAAATGATCCGTGTGTGAAGGATTTGTACTCATACTCTACACGTCCTATTAGAACCTGAATATCACTTGAGGAATTGCGCAATCCAGGGGTGGTCGACCAACACATAATCATCGCAAGTACCCTAAATAGGCATATCTTGTCCTAACATTGAAGATGAATCACACGCCACAGCTCTAAGGCCATGAGCTTATGCTTGAAATTTATCGGTTGCACATGACGAGAGATCACACGATGTATAACCTGAGAGCCCTCGCTCTAGGCACATCAACACATTTATACAGTAGATCACACACTACTGTATTATGAAACCTTAAATTAGGAGTCCTGGTCGAATCACTGGTTCGACACAAGAGGCCTACTTGGGTTACAAGCTGAACCAACCTCAACTCAAGACTTGTAATAAAAGCAATGACACAAGCATTCAAAGCTGCACTAGAATACTTTAAATAAATTGACCAACAATGATCTTAGAATCCTAAATGAAAATACCACAAAAGAAGATAGAACTCCAGTTCTTAAATATATCGAAAATGGATATCATCTGATATCGAAACGCCGACAAACTCTCTCTCCACCATCGGCTCCGGTACCTATGACTCGAAATACGAGAGATACACAAGGGAAAAAATGTCCAATGGGGTCATCGATAAGCACGACCGGCTATCTATACTCGTGTAGAATTGAGATTGTACTCAGAATTTAACATGGAAGTCTTTCTAATCACTGCATATAGTAATGTGACGCAATGGTCTGTATAGGCATATCCCTAGCATCAGCCACCCGTAATTGTGTGGACAACCTCGTCGTTCATAAAACCATGACACTACCTGAAATGATCCGTGTGTGAAGGATTTGTACGCATATTCTACACGTCCTATTAGAACCTGAATATCACTTGAGGAATTGCGCAATCCAGGGGTGGTCGACCAACACATAATCATCGCAAGTACCCTAAATAGGCATATCTTGTCCTAACATTGAAGATGAATCACACGCCACAGCTCTAAGGCCAAGAGCTTATGCTTGAAATTTATCAGTTGCCTGTACAGAGATCACACGATGTATAACCTGAGAGCCCTCGCTCTAGGCACATCAACACATTTATACATTAGATCACACACCATTGTATTATGAAACCTTAACCTAGGAGTCCTGGTCGAATCACTGGTTCGACACAAGAGGCCTACTTGGGTTACAAGCTCAACAAACCTCAACTCAAGACCTGTAATAAAACAAATAACACAATCATTCAAAGCTGCACTGGAATCCTTTAAATAAATAGACCAACAATGATCTTAGAATCCTAAATGAAAATACCACAAAAGAAGATAGAACTCCAGTTCTTAAATATATCGAAAATTGATATCATCCGATATCGAAACGCCGACAAACTCTCTCTCCACCATCGGCTCCGGTACCTATGATTGAAATACGAGAGATACACAAGGGAAAAAATGTCCAATGGGGTCATCGATAAGCACTGACTGGCTATCTATACTCGTGTAGAATTGAGATTGTACTGAGAATTTAACATGGAAGTCTTTCTAATCACTGCATATAGTAATGTGACCCAATGGTCTGTATAGGCATATCCCTAGCATCAGCCACCCGTAATTGTGTGGACAACCTCGCCGTTCATAAAACCATGACACTACCTGAAATGATCCGTGTGTGAAGGATTTGTACGCATATTCTACACGTCCTATTAGAACCTGAATATCACTTGAGGAATTGCGCAATCCAGGGGTGGTCGACCAACACATAATCATCGCAAGTACCCTAAATAGGCATATCTTGTCCTAACATTGAAGATGAATCACACGCCACGGCTCTAAGGCCAAGAGCTTATGCTTGAAATTTATCAGTTGCCTGTACAGAGATCACACGATGTATAACCTGAGAGCCCTCGCTCTAGGCACAACAACACATTTATACAGTAGATCACACACTACTGTATTATGAAACCTTAAATTAGGAGTCCTGGTCGAATCACTGGTTCGACACAAGAGGCCTACTTGGGTTACAAGCTCAACCAACCTCAACTCAAGACTTGTAATAAAAGCAATGACACAAGCATTCAAAGCTGCACTAGAATACTTTAAATAAATTGACCAACAATGATCTTAGAATCCTAAATGAAAATACCACAAAAGAAGATAGAACTCCAGTTCTTAAATATATCGAAAATGGATATCATCTGATATCGAAACGCCGACAAACTCTCTCTCCACCATCAGCTCCGGTACCTATGATTGAAATACAGAGATACACAAGGGAAAAAATGTCCAATGGGGTCATCGATAAGCACTGACTGGCTATCTATACTCGTGTAGAATTGAGATTGTACTCAGAATTTAACATGGAAGTCTTTCTAATCACTGCATATAGTAATGTGACGCAATGGTCTGTATAGGCATATCCCTAGCATCAGCCACCCGTAATTGTGTGGACAACCTCGTCGTTCATAAAACCATGACACTACCTGAAATGATCCGTGTGTGAAGGATTTGTACGCATATTCTACACGTCCTATTAGAACACGAATATCACTTGAGGAATTGCGCAATCCGGGGGTGGTCGACCAACACATAATCATCGCAAGTACCCTAAATAGGCATATCTTGTCCTAACATTGAAGATGAATCACACGCCACGGCTCTAAGGCCAAGAGCTTATGCTTGAAATTTATCGGTTGCACATGCGTACAGAGATCACACGATGTATAACACGAGAGCCCTCGCTCTAGGCACAACAACACATTTATACAGTAGATCACACACCATTGTATTATGAAACCTTAAATTAGGAGTCCTGGTCGAATCACTGGTTCGACACAAGAGGCCTACTTGGGTTACAAGCTGAACCAACCTCAACTCAAGACCTGTAATAAAACAAATAACACAAGCATTCAAAGCTGCACTGGAATACTTTAAATAAATAGACCAACAATGATTTTAGAATCCTAAATGAAAATACCACAAAAGAAGATAGAACTCCGGTTCTTAAATATATCGAAAATGGATATCATCCGATATCGAAACGCCGACAAACTCTCTCTCCACCATCGGCTCCGGTACCTATGATTGAAATACGGAGATACACAAGGGAAAAAATGTCCAATGGGGTCATCGATAAGCAGCGACTGGCTATCTATACTCGTGTAGAATTGAGATTGTACTCGAGAATTTAACATGGAAGTCTTTCTAATCACTGCATATAGTAATGTGACCCAATGGTACGTATAGGCATATCCCCAGCATCGGCCACCCGTAATTGTGTGGACAACCTCGCCGTTCATAAAACCATGACACTACCCGAAATGATCCGTGTGTGAAGGATTTGTACGCATATTCTACACGTCCTATTAGAACCTGAATATCACTTGAGGAATTGCGCAATCCAGGGGTGGTCGACCAACACATAATCATCGCAAGTACCCTAAATAGGCATATCTTGTCCTAACATTGAAGATGAATCACACGCCACGGCTCTAAGGCCAAGAGCTTATGCTTGAAATTTATCGGTTACAGTACAGAGATCACACGATGTATAACCCGAGAGCCCTCGCTCTAGGCACATCAACACATTTATACATTAGATCACACACCATTGTATTATGAAACCTTAACCTAGGAGTCCCGGTCGAATCACCTGGTTCGACACAAGAGGCCTACTTGGGTTACAAGCTCAACAAACCTCAATTCAAGACCTGTAATAAAACAAATAACACAATCATTCAAAGCTGCACTGGAATAGTTTAAATAAATTGAGCAACAATGATCTTAGAATCCTAAATGAAAATACCACAAAAGAAGATAGAACTCCGGTTCTTAAATATATCGAAAATTGATATCATCCGATATCGAAACGCCGACAAACTCTCTCTCCACCATCGGCTCCGGTACCTATGACTGAAATACAGAGATACACAAGGGAAAAAATGTCCAATGGGGTCATCGATAAGCACTGACTCGCTATCTATACTCGTGTAGAATTGAGATTGTACTCAGAATTTAACATGGAAGTCTTTCTAATCACTGCATATAGTAATGTGACCCAATGGTCTGTATAGGCATATCCCTAGCATCAGCCACCCGTAATTGTGTGGACAACCTCGCCGTTCATAAAACCATGACACTACCTGAAATGATCCGTGTGTGAAGGATTTGTACGCATATTCTACACGTCCTATTAGAACCTGAATATCACTTGAGGAATTGCGCAATCCAGGGGTGGTCGACCAACACATAATCATCGCAAGTACCCTAAATAGGCATATCTTGTCCTAACATTGAAGATGAATCACACGCCACAGCTCTAAGGCCAAGAGCTTATGCTTGAAATTTATCAGTTGCCTGTACAGATCACACGATGTATAACCTGAGAGCCCTCGCTCTAGGCACAACAACACATTTATACAGTAGATCACACACTACTGTATTATGAAACCTTAAATTAGGAGTCCTGGTCGAATCACTGGTTCGACACAAGAGGCCTACTTGGGTTACAAGCTGAACCAACCTCAACTCAAGACTTGTAATAAAAGCAATGACACAAGCATTCAAAGCTGCACTAGAATACTTTAAATAAATTGACCAACAATGATCTTAGAATCCTAAATGAAAATACCACAAAAGAAGATAGAACTCCGAGTTCTTAAATATATCGAAAATGGATATCATCCGATATCGAAACGCCGACAAACTCTCTCTCCACCATCGGCTCCGATACAGATGGAAAATACGAGAGATACACAAGGGAAAAAATGTCCAATGGGGTCATCGATAAGCACCGACCGGCTATCTATACTCGTGTAGAATTGAGATTGTACTCGAGAATTTAACATGGAAGTCTTTCTAATCACTTTTGCATATAGTAATGTGACGCAATGGTCCGTATAGGCATATCCCTAGCATCGGCCACCCGTAATTGTGTGGACAACCTCGTCGTTCATAAAACCATGACACTACACAAAATGATCCGTGTGTGAAGGATTTGTACGCATATTCTACACGTCCTATTAGAACTCCGAATATCACTTGAGGAATTGCGCAATCCAGGGGTGGTCGACCAACACATAATCATCGCAAGTACCCTAAATAGGCATATCTTGTCCTAACATTGAAGATGAATCACACGCCACAGCTCTAAGGCCAAGAGCTTATGCTTGAAATTTATCAGTTGCCTGTACAGAGATCACACGATGTATAACCTGAGAGCCCTCGCTCTAGGCACATCAACACATTTATACATTAGATCACACACCATTGTATTATGAAACCTTAACCTAGGAGTCCTGGTCAAATCACTGGTTCGACACAAGAGGCCTACTTGGGTTACAAGCTCAACAAACCTCAACTCAAGACCTGTAATAAAACAAATAACACAATCATTCAAAGCTGCACTGGAATCCTTTAAATAAATAGACCAACAATGATCTTAGAATCCTAAATGAAAATACCACAAAAGAAGATAGAACTCCAGTTCTTAAATATATCGAAAATTGATATCATCTGATATCGAAACGCCGACAAACTCTCTCTCCACCATCAGCTCCGGTACCTATGATTGAAATACGAGAGATACACAAGGGAAAAAATGTCCAATGGGGTCATCGATAAGCAACGGTCGGCTATCTTTACTCGTGTAGAATTGAGATTGTACTGAGAATTTCACATGGAAGTCTTTCTAATCACTACATATAGTAATGTGACGCAATGGTCTGTATAGGCATATCCCTAGCATCAGCCACCCGTAATTGTGTGGACAACCTCGCCGTTCATAAAACCATGACACTACCTGAAATGATCCGTGTGTGAAGGATTTGTACGCATATCCTACACGTCCTATTAGAACCTGAATATCACTTGAGGAATTGCGCAATCCAGGGGTGGTCGACCAACACATAATCATCGCAAGTACCCTAAATAGGCATATCTTGTCCTAACATTGAAGATGAATCACACGCCACGCTCTTAAGGCCAAGAGCTTATGCTTGAAATTTATCGGCTCTGCCTGTACAGAGATCACACGATGTATAACCCGAGAGCCCTCGCTCTAGGCACATCAACACATTTATACAGTAGATCACACACCATTGTATTATGAAACCTTAACCTAGGAGTCCCGGTCGAATCAATCGGTTCGACACAAGAGGCCTCTTAGTTACAAGCTCAACAAACCTCAACTCAAGACCTGTAATAAAACAAATAACACAATCATT
>JAUJYP020000557.1:0-23662 GCA_030674075.2 Linum usitatissimum | reverse complement strand
AGTTCGG
The DNA here is from genome assembly GCA_030674075.2 of Linum usitatissimum. Taxonomy (NCBI): domain Eukaryota; kingdom Viridiplantae; phylum Streptophyta; class Magnoliopsida; order Malpighiales; family Linaceae; genus Linum; species Linum usitatissimum. The sequence continues at coordinate 23,655 of JAUJYP020000557.1, read as the reverse complement.
GCTGAATTCATTATGCATAGGTAATTTTAAAAAAGGCGGACTCCAAATTTTTCTCGGCTACCTACGTACCAAATATTTTCAATCAAAGTCAGTGTAGTTGGGGTTCGAGATTGATTATTAATAGGTATTTTTTATTAAAGGAGGATTCGAGCCTTTCTTAGTTTGCCTACGTTCCCAATACTTTTGGGATCAAAGTCCGCGTAGTTTGGGGTTGGACATTAGTTATCCATAGGTATCTTTTTTAATAGGTCGACTCGAGCCTTTCACAATAGTGTACGTACTGAATACTTTGCGATCAAAGTCCGCGTAGTTCGGGTTGGGATTGATTATTAATAGGTAATTTTTAAAAATGGTGGACTCAAATTTTTCTCGGCTACGTACGTACCAAATATTTTGTAATCAAAGTCCGTGTAGTTGGGGTTCGAGAGTGATTATTAATAGGTATTTTTTATTAAAGGCAGACTCGAGCCTTTCTTTGTTGCCTATGTGCCCAATATTTTGGGCTCAAAGTCCGCGTATTTTGGGGTTGGACATTGGTTATCCATAGGTATCTTTTTTAATAGGTCGACTCAAGCCTTTCCAACTGTCTACGTAACGAATACTTTGTAATCAAAGTCCGCGTAGTTCGGGTTGTGATTGATTATTCATAGGTAATTTTAAAAAAAGGTGGACACAAATTTTTCTCGGCTACGTACGTACCAAATATTTTCTAATCGAAGTCCGTGTAGTTGGGGTTCGAGATTGATTATTAATAGGTATTTTTTATTAAAGGCGGACTCGATCCTTTCTTTATTGCCTATGTACCCAATATTTTGGGATCAAAGTCCGCGTAGTTTGGGGTTGGACATTGGTTATCCATAGGTATCTTTTTTAAAAGGTCGACTCAAGCCTCTTTCCCTCTCTCACAGTCTGTGTACGTACCGAATACTTTGCGATCAAAGTCCACGTAGTTCGGGTTGGGATTGATTATTAATAGGTAATTTTAAAAAAGGTGGACACAAATTTTTCTCGGCTACCTACGTACCAAATAATTTATAATCAAAGTTCGTGTAATTGGGGTTCGAGATTGATTATTAATAGGTATTTTTTATTAAAGGCTGACTCGATCCTTTCTTTGTTGCCTATGTACCCAATATTTTGGGATCAAAGTCCAAGTAGTTTGGGGTTGGACATTGGTTATCCATAGGTGTCTTTTTTAAAAGGTCGACTGAAGCCTTTCACGATTGTGTACGTACCGAATACTTTGCGATCAAAGTCCGCGTAGTTCGGGTTGGGATTGATTATTAATAGGTAATTTTAAAAAAGACCGACTCAAATTTTTTCTCGGCTACCTACGTACCAAATATTTTGTAATCAAAGTTCGTGTAGTTGGGGTTCGAGATTGACTATTAATAGATATTTTTTATTAAAAGCGGACTCGAGCCTTTCTCGGCTACCTATGTTCCTAATACTTAGGGATCAAAGTCCGCGTAGTTTGGGGTTGCACATTGGTTATCCATACGTATCTTTTTTAATAGGTCGACTCAAGCCTTTCACAGCTGTGTACGTACCGAATACTTTGCGATCAAAGTCCGCGTAATTTGGGTTGGGATTCATTATGCATAGGTAATTTTAGAAAAGGCGGACTCAAATTTTTCTCGGCTACCTACGTACCAAATATTTTGCAATCAAAGTCCGTGTAGTTGGGGTTCGAGATTGATTATTAATAGGTATTTTTTATTAAAAGAGGACTCGAGCCTTTTTTTATTCGCCTACGTACCCAATAATTTGGGATCAAAGTCCGCGTAGTTTGGGGTTGGACATTGGTTATCCATAGGTATCTTTTTTAAAAGGTCGACTCAAGCCTTTCACAGCTGCGTACGTACCGAATACTTTGCGATCAAAGTCCACGTAGTTCGGGTTGGGATTGATTATTAATAGGTAATTTTAAAAAAGGCGGACCCAAATTTTTCTTGGCTACCTACGTACCAAATATTGTAATCAAAGTCCGTGTAGTTGGGGTTCGAGATTGATTATTAATAGATATTTTTTATTAAAGGCGGACTCGATCCTTTCTTTGTTGCCTATGTATCCAATATTTTGGGATCAAAGTCCAAATAGTTTGGGGTTGGACATTGGTTATCCATAGGTATCTTTTTTAAAAGGTCGACTGAAGCCTTTCACAGCTGTGTACGTACCGAATACTTTGCGATCAAAGTCAGCGTAGTTCGGGTTGGGATTGATTATTAATAGGTAATTTTAAAAAGACCGACTCAAATTTTTCTCGGCTACCTACGTACCAAATATTTTGTAATCAAAGTCCGTGTAGTTGGGGTTCGAGATTGACTATTAATAGGTATTTTTTATTAAAAGCGGACTCGAGCCTTTCTTTGCTACCTATGTTCCCAATACTTAGGGATCAAAGTCCGCGTAGTTTGGGGTTGGACATTGGTTATCCATACGTATCTTTTTTAATAGGTCGACTCAAGCCTTTCACATTATACGTACCGAATACTTTGCGATCAAAGTCCGCGTAATTCGGGTTGGGATTGATTATGCATAGGTAATTTTAGAAAAGGCGGACTCAAATTTTTCTCGGCTACCTACGTACCAAATATTTTTACAATCAAAGTCCGTGTAGTTGGGGTTCGAGATTGATTATTAATAGGTATTTTTTATTAAAAGAGGACTCGAGCCTTTCTTTGATGCCTACGTTCCCAATACTTAGGGATCAAAGTCCACGTAGTTTGGGGTTGGACATTGGTTATCCATAGGTATCTTTTTTAAAAGGTCGACTCAAGCCTTTCACAGCTGTGTACGTACCGAATACTTTGCGATCAAAGTCCGCGTAGTTCGGGTTGGGATTGATTATTAATAGGTAATTTTAAAAAAGGCGGACACAAATTTTTCTCGGCTACGTACGTACCAAATATTTTGTAATCAAAGTCCGTGTAGTTGGGGTTCGAGATTGATTATTAATAGGTATTTTTTATTAAAGGCGGACTCGATCCTTTCTTTGTTGCCTATGTACCCAATATTTTGGGCTCAAAGTCCGCGTAGTTTGGGGTTGGACATTGGTTATCCATAGGTATCTTTTTTAATAGGTCGACTCAAGCCTTTCACAGCTGTGTACGTACCGAATACTTTGCGATCAAAGTCCACATAGTTCGGGTTGGGATAGATTATTCATAGGTAATTTTAAAAAAGGTGGACTCAAATTTTTCTCGGCTACGTACGTACCAAATATTTTCTAATCAAAGTCCGTGTAGTTGGGGTTCGAGATTGATTATTAATAGGTATTTTTTATTAAAAGCGGACTCGAGCCTTTCAAGGCTACCTATGTTCCCAATACTTAGGGATCAAAGTCCACGTAGTTTGGGGTTGGACATTGGTTATCCATAGGTATCTTTTTTAAAAGGTCGACTCAAGCCTTTCACAGCTGTGTACGTACCGAATAGTTTGCGATCAAAGTCCGCGTAGTTCGGGTTGGGATTGATTATTAATAGGTAATTTTAAAAAAGGCGGACTCAAATTTTTCTCGGCTACGTACGTACCAAATATTTTGTAATCAAAGTCCGTGTAGTTGGGGTTCGAGATTGATTATTAATAGGTATTTTTTATTAAAGGCGGACTCGATCCTTTCTTAATTGCCTATGTACCCAATATTTTGGGCTCAAAGTCCGCGTAGTTTGGGGTTGGACATTGGTTATCCATAGGTATCTTTTTTAATAGGTCGACTCAAGCCTTTCACAGCTGCGTACGTACCGAATACTTTGCGATCAAAGTCCACGTAGTTCGGGTTGGGATTGATTATTAATACGTAATTTTAAAAAAGGCGGACCCAAATTTTTCTTGGCTACCTACGTACCAAATATTGTAATAAAAGCCCGTGTAGTTGGGGTTCGAGATTGATTATTAATAGATATTTTTTATTAAAGGCGGACTCGATCCTTTCTTTGTTGCCTATGTACCCAATATTTTGGGATCAAATTCCAAATAGTTTGGGGTTGGACATTGGTTATCCATAGGTATATTTTTTAAAAGGTCGACTGAAGCCTTTCACAGCTGTGTACGTACCGAATACTTTGCGATCAAAGTCAGCGTAGTTCGGGTTGGGATTGATTATTAATAGGTAATTTTAAAAAAGGCGGACTCAAATTTTTCTCGGCTACCTACGTACCAAATATTTTGTAATCAAAGTCCGTGTAGTTGGGGTTCGAGATTGACTATTAATAGGTATTTTTTATTAAAAGCGGACTCGAGCCTTTCTCTGGCTACCTATGTTCCCAATACTTAGGGATCAAAGTCCGCGTAGTTTGGGGTTGCACATTGGTTATCCATACGTATCTTTTTTAATAGGTCGACTCAAGCCTTTCACAGCTGTGTACGTACCGAATACTTTGCGATCAAAGTCCGCGTAATTCGGGTTGGGATTCATTATGCATAGGTAATTTTAGAAAAGGCGGACTCAAATTTTTCTCGGCTACCTACGTACCAAATATTTTGCAATCAAAGTCCGTGTAGTTGGGGTTCGAGATTGATTATTAATAGGTATTTTTTATTAAAGGAGGACTCGAGCCTTTCTTAATTGCCTACGTTCCCAATACTTAGGGATCAAAGTCCACGTAGTTTGGGGTTGGACATTGGTTATCCATAGATATCTTTTTTAAAAGGTCGACTCAAGCCTTTCACGAGTCTGGTACGTACCGAATACTTTGCGATCAAAGTCCGCGTAGTTCGGGTTGGGATTGATTATTAATAGGTAATTTTAAAAAAGGCGGACTCAAATTTTTCTCGGCTACGTACGTACCAAATATTTTGTAATCAAAGTCCGTGTAGTTGGGGTTCGAGATTGATTATTAATAGGTATTTTTTATTAAAGGCGGACTCGATCCTTTCTTTGTTGCCTATGTACCCAATATTTTGGGCTCAAAGTCCGCGTAGTTTGGGGTTGGACATTGGTTATCCATAGGTATCTTTTTTAATAGGTCGACTCAAGCCTTTCACAAATTTGTGTACGTACCGAATACTTTGCGATCAAAGTCCACGTAGTTCGGGTTGGGATAGATTATTCATAGGTAATTTTAAAAAAGGTGGACTCAAATTTTTCTCGGCTACGTACGTACCAAATATTTTCTAATCAAAGTCCGTGTAGTTGGGGTTCGAGATTGATTATTAATAGGTATTTTTTATTAAAAGCGGACTCGAGCCTTTCTCTGCTGCCTAAGTTCCCAATACTTTGGGATCAAAGTCCGCGTATTTAGGGGTTGGACATTGGTTATCCATAGGTATCTTTTTTAAAAAGTAGACTCAAGCCTTTCACAACTGTGTACGTAACGAATACTTTGTGATCAAAGTCCGCGTAGTTCGGGTTGCAATTAATTTTTCATAGGTAATTTTACAAATGGTTGACACAAATTTTTCTCGGCTACCTACGTACCAAATAAGTTGTAATCAAAGTCCGTGTAGTTGGGGTTCGAGATTGATTATTAATAGGTATTTTTTATTAAAGGCGGACTTTATCCATTCTTTGTTGCCTATGAACCCAATATTTTGGGATCAAAGTCCGCGTAGTTTGGGGTTGGACATTGGTTATCCATAGGTATCTTTTTTAATAGGTCGACTCAAGCCTTTCACAGCTGTGTACGTACCGAATACTTTGCGATCAAAGTCCACGTAGTTCGGGTTGGGATTGATTATTAATAGGTAATTTTAAAAAAGGTGGACTCAAATTTTTCTCGGCTACCTACGTACCAAATATTGTAATCAAAGTCCGTGTAGTTGGGGTTCGAGATTGATTATTAATAGGTATTTTTTATTAAAGGCGGACTCGAGCCTTTCTTTGTTTCCTATGTACCCAATATTTTGGGCTCAAAGTCCGCGTAGTTTGGGGTTGGACATTGGTTATCCATAGGTATCTTTTTTAATAGGTCGACTCAAGCCTTTCACAGCTGTGTACGTACCGAATACTTTGCGATCAAAGTCCGCGTAGTTCGGGTTGGGATTGATTATTCATAGGTAATTTTAAAAATGGTGGACTCAAATTTTTCTCGGCTACCTACGTACCAAATATTTTGTAATCAAAGTCCGTGTAGTTGGGGTTCGAGATTGATTATTAATAGGTATTTTTTATTAAAAGCGGACTCGAGCCTTTCTTTATTGCCTATGTTCCCAATACTTAGGGGATCAAAGTCCGCGTAGTTTGGGGTTGGACATTGGTTATCCATAGGTATCTTTTTTAAAAGGTCGACTCAAGCCTTTCACAATTGTACGTACCGAATACTTTGCGATCAAAGATCAAAGTCCGCGTAGTTCGGGTTGGGATTGATTATTCATAGGTAATTTTAAAAATGGTGGACTCAAATTTTTCTCGGCTACCTACGTACCAAATAATTTGTAATCAAAGTCCGTGTAGTTGGGGTTCGAGATTGATTATTAATAGGTATTTTTTATTAAAGGCGGACTCGATCCTTTCTTTATTGCCTATGTACCCAATATTTTGGGATCAAAGTCCGCGTAGTTTGGGGTTGGACATTGGTTATCCATAGGTATCTTTTTTAAAAGGTCGACTCAAGCCTTTCACAACCTTGTGTACGTACCGAATACTTTGCGATCAAAGTCCACGTAGTTCGGGTTGGGATTGATTATTAATAGGTAATTTTAAAAATGGTGGACTCAAATTTTTCTCGGCTACCTACGTACCAAATAATTGTAATCAAAGTCCGTGTAGTTGGGGTTCGAGATTGATTATTAATAGGTATTTTTTATTAAAGGCGGACTCGAGCCTTTCTTTGTTTCTTATGTACCCAATCTTTTGGGCTCAAACTCCGCGTAGTTTGGGGTTGGACATTGGTTATCCATAGGTATCTTTTTTAATAGGTCGACTCAAGCCTTTGAAAGTCGTGTACGTACCGAATACTTTGCGATCAAAGTCCGCGTAGTTCGGGTTGGGATTGATTATTCATAGGTAATTTTAAAAATGGTGGACTCAAATTTTTCTCGGCTACCTACGTACCAAATATTTTGTAATCAAAGTCCGTGTAGTTGGGGTTCGAGATTGACTATTAATAGGTATTTTTTATTAAAAGCGGACTCGAGCCTTTCTCGGCTACCTATGTTCCCAATACTTAGGGATCAAAGTCCGCGTATTTAGGGGTTGGAGATTGATTATCCATAGGTATCTTTTTTAAAAAGTAGACTCAAGCCTTTCACAACCGTCTACGTAACGAATACTTTGTAATCAAATTCCGCGTAGTTCGGGTTGTGATTGATTATTCATAGGTAATTTTAAAAAAGGTGGACACAAATTTTTCTCGGCTACCTACGTACCAAATAAGTTATAATCAAAGTTCGTGTAGTTGGGGTTCGAGATTGATTATTAATAGGTATTTTTTATTAAAGGCGGACTCGATCCTTTCTTTATTGCCTATGTACCCAATATTTTGGGATCAAAGTCCGCGTAGTTTGGGGTTGGACATTGGTTATCCATAGGTATCTTTTTTAAAAGGTCGACTCAAGCCTTTCACAACTGTGTACGTACCGAATACTTTGCGATCAAAGTCCACGTAGTTCGGGTTGGGATTGATTATTAATAGGTAATTTTAAAAAAGGCGGACTCAAATTTTTCTTGGCTACCTACGTACCAAACATTGTAATCAAAGTCCGTGTAGTTGGGGTTCGAGATTGATTATTAATAGGTATTTTTTATTAAAGGCGGACTCGAGCCTTTCTTTGTTGCCTATGTACCCAATATTTTGGGCTCAAAGTCCGCGTAGTTTGGGGTTGGACATTGGTTATCCATAGGTATCTTTTTTAATAGGTCGACTCAAGCCTTTCAAAAGCTGTGTACGTACCGAATACTTTGCGATCAAAGTCCGCGTAGTTCGGGTTGGGATTGATTATTCATAGGTAATTTTAAAAAAGGTGGACTCAAATTTTTCTCGGCTACGTACGTACCAAATATTTTCTAATCGAAGTCCGTGTAGTTGGGGTTCGAGATTGATTATTAATAGGTATTTTTTATTAAAAGCGGTCTCGAGCCTTTCTCGGCTGCCTACGTTCCCAATACTTAGGGATCAAAGTCCGCGTATTTAGGGGTTGGAGATTGATTATCCATAGGTATCTTTTTTAAAAAGTAGACTCAAGCCTTTCACAATCGTCTACGTAACGAATACTTTGTAATCAAATTCCGCGTAGTTCGGGTTGTGATTGATTATTCATAGGTAATTTTAAAAAAGGTGGACACAAATTTTTCTCGGCTACCTACGTACCAAATAAGTTATAATCAAAGTTCGTGTAGTTGGGGTTCGAGATTGATTATTAATAGGTATTTTTTATTAAAGGCGGACTCGATCCTTTCTTTATTGCCTATGTACCCAATATTTTGGGATCAAAGTCCGCGTAGTTTGGGGTTGGACATTGGTTATCCATAGGTATCTTTTTTAAAAGGTCGACTCAAGCCTTTCACAGCTGTGTACGTACCGAATAGTTTGCGATCAAAGTCCACGTAGTTCAGGTTGGGATTGATTATTAATAGGTAATTTTAAAAAAGGCGGACTTAAATTTTTCTTGGCTACCTACGTACCAAATATTGTAATCAAAGTCCGTGTAGTTGGGGTTCGAGATTGATTATTAATAGGTATTTTTTATTAAAGCCGGACTCGAGACTTTCTTTGTTTCTTATGTACCCAATCTTTTGGGCTCAAACTCCGTGTAGTTTGGGGTTGGACATTGGTTATCCATAGGTATCTTTTTTAATAGGTCGACTCAAGCCTTTGAAAGCTGTGTACGTACCGAATACTTTGCGATCAAAGTCCGCGTAGTTCGGGTTGGGATTGATTATTCATAGGTAATTTTAAAAATGGTGGACTCAAATTTTTCTCGGCTACCTACGTACCAAATATTTTGTAATCAAAGTCCGTGTAGTTGGGGTTCGAGATTGATTATTAATAGGTATTTTTTATTAAAAGCGGACTCGAGCCTTTCTTTGTTGCCTATGTACCCAATATTTTGGGCTCAAAGTCCGCGTAGTTTGGGGTTGGACATTGGTTATCCATAGGTATCTTTTTTAAAAAGTAGACTCAAGCCTTTCACAACCGTCTACGTAACGAATACTTTGTAATCAAATTCCGCGTAGTTCGGGTTGTGATTGATTATTCATAGGTAATTTTAAAAAAGGTGGACACAAATTTTTCTCGGCTACCTACGTACCAAATAAGTTATAATCAAAGTTCGTGTAGTTGGGGTTCGAGATTGATTATTAATAGGTATTTTTTATTAAAGGCGGACTCGATCCTTTCTTTATTGCCTATGTACCCAATATTTTGGGATCAAAGTCCGCGTAGTTTGGGGTTGGACATTGGTTATCCATAGGTATCTTTTTTAAAAGGTCGACTCAAGCCTTTCACAGCTGTGTACGTACCGAATAGTTTGCGATCAAAGTCCACGTAGTTCAGGTTGGGATTGATTATTAATAGGTAATTTTAAAAAAGGCGGACTTAAATTTTTCTTGGCTACCTACGTACCAAATATTGTAATCAAAGTCCGTGTAGTTGGGGTTCGAGATTGATTATTAATAGGTATTTTTTATTAAAGCCGGACTCGAGACTTTCTTTGTTTCTTATGTACCCAATCTTTTGGGCTCAAACTCCGTGTAGTTTGGGGTTGGACATTGGTTATCCATAGGTATCTTTTTTAATAGGTCGACTCAAGCCTTTGAAAGTCGTGTACGTACCGAATACTTTGCGATCAAAGTCCGCGTAGTTCGGGTTGGGATTGATTATTCATAGGTAATTTTAAAAATGGTGGACTCAAATTTTTCTCGGCTACCTACGTACCAAATATTTTGTAATCAAAGTCCGTGTAGTTGGGGTTCGAGATTGACTATTAATAGGTATTTTTTAGTAAAGGCGGACTGAAGCCTTTCTTTGTTGCCTATTTACCCAATATTTTGGGCTCAAAGTCCGCGTAGTTTGGGGTTGGACATTAGTTATCCATAGGTATCATTTTTAAAAAGTAGACTCAAGCCTTTCACAATCGTCTACGAAACGAATACTTTGTAATCAAATTCCGCGTAGTTCGGGTTGTGATTGATTATTCATAGGTAATTTTAAAAAAGGTGGACACAAATTTTTCTCGGCTACCTACGTACCAAATAAGTTATAATCAAAGTTCGTGTAGTTGGGGTTCGAGATTGATTATTAATAGGTATTTTTTATTAAAGGCGGACTCGATCCTTTCTTTATTGCCTATGTACCCAGTATTTTGGGATCAAAGTCCGCGTAGTTTGGGGTTGGACATTTGTTATCCATAGGTATCTTTTTTAAAAGGTCGACTCAAGCCTTTCACAGCTGTGTACGTACCGAATAGTTTGCGATCAAAGTCCACGTAGTTCAGGTTGGGATTGATTATTAATAGGTAATTTTAAAAAAGGCGGACTCAAATTTTTCTTGGCTACCTACGTACCAAATATTGTAATCAAAGTCCGTGTAGTTGGGGTTCGAGATTGATTATTAATAGGTATTTTTTATTAAAGGCGGACTCGATCCTTTCTTTATTGCCTATGTACCCAGTATTTTGGGATCAAAGTCCGCGTAGTTTGGGGTTGGACATTTGTTATCCATAGGTATCTTTTTTAAAAGGTCGACTCAAGCCTTTCACAGCTGTGTACATACCGAATAGTTTGCGATCAAAGTCCACGTAGTTCGGGTTGGGATTGATTATTAATAGGTAATTTTAAAAAAGGCGGACTCAAATTTTTCTTGCCTACCTACGTACCAAATATTGTAATCAAAGTCCGTGTAGTTGGGGTTCGAGATTGATTATTAATAGGTATTTTTTATTAAAGGCGGACTCGAGCCTTTCTTTGTTTCTTATATACCCAATCTTTTGGGCTCAAACTCCGCGTAGTTTGGGGTTGGACATTGGTTATCCATAGGTATCTTTTTTAATAGGTCGACTCAACCCTTTGAAAGTTTGTGTACGTACCGAATACTTTGCGATCAAAGTCCGCGTAGTTCGGGTTGGGATTGATTATTCATAGGTAATTTTAAAAATGGTGGACTCAAATTTTTTCTCGGCTACCTACGTACCAAATATTTTGTAATCAAAGTCCGTGTAGTTGGGGTTCGAGATTGATTATTAATAGGTATTTTTTATTAAAGGCGGACTCGAGCCTTTCTTTGTTTCTTATGTACCCAATCTTTTGGGCTCAAACTCCGCGTAGTTTGGGGTTGGACATTGGTTATCCATAGGTATCTTTTTTAATAGGTCGACTCAAGCCTTTGAAAGTTACGTACGTACCGAATACTTTGCGATCAAAGTCCGCGTAGTTCGGGTTGGGATTGATTATTCATAGGTAATTTTAAAAATGGTGGACTCAAATTTTTCTCGGCTACCTACGTACCAAATATTTTGTAATCAAAGTCCGTGTAGTTGGGGTTCGAGATTGACTATTAATAGGTATTTTTTAGTAAAGGCGGACTCAAGCCTTTCTTTGTTGCCTATTTACCCAATATTTTGGGCTCAAAGTCCGCGTAGTTTGGGGTTGGACATTAGTTATCCATAGGTATCATTTTTAAAAAGTAGACTCAAGCCTTTCACAACTGTCTACGAAACGAATACTTTGTAATCAAATTCCGCGTAGTTCGGGTTGTGATTGATTATTCATAGGTAATTTTAAAAAAGGTGGACACAAATTTTTCTCGGCTACCTACGTACCAAATAAGTTATAATCAAAGTTCGTGTAGTTGGGGTTCGAGATTGATTATTAATAGGTATTTTTTATTAAAGGCGGACTCGATCCTTTCTTTATTGCCTATGTACCCGATATTTTGGGATCAAAGTCCGCGTAGTTTGGGGTTGGACATTTGTTATCCATAGGTATCTTTTTTAAAAGGTCGACTCAAGCCTTTCACAGCTGTGTACGTACCGAATAGTTTGCGATCAAAGTCCACGTAGTTCAGGTTGGGATTGAGTATTAATAGGTAATTTTAAAAAAGGCGGACTCAAATTTTTCTTGGCTACCTATGTACCAAATATTATAATCAAAGTCCGTGTAGTTGGGGTTCGAGATTGATTATTAATAGGTATTTTTTATTAAAGGCGGACTCGATCCTTTCTTTATTGCTTCTATGTACCCAATATTTTGGGATCAAAGTCCGCGTAGTTTGGGGTTGGACATTTGTTATCCATAGGTATCTTTTTTAAAAGGTCGACTCAAGCCTTTCACAGCTGTGTACATACCGAATAGTTTGCGATCAAAGTCCACGTAGTTCAGGTTGGGATTGATTATTAATAGGTAATTTTAAAAAAGGCGGACTCAAATTTTTCTTGCCTACCTACGTACCAAATATTGTAATCAAAGTCCGTGTAGTTGGGGTTCGAGATTGATTATTAATAGGTATTTTTTATTAAAGGCGGACTCGAGCCTTTCTTTGTTTCTTATATACCCAATCTTTTGGGCTCAAACTCCGCGTAGTTTGGGGTTGGACATTGGTTATCCATAGGTATCTTTTTTAATCGGTCGACTCAACCCTTTGAAAGCTGTGTACGTACCGAATACTTTGCGATCAAAGTCCGCGTAGTTCGGGTTGGGATTGATTATTCATAGGTAATTTTAAAAATGGTGGACTCAAATTTTTCTCGGCTACCTACGTACCAAATATTTTGTAATCAAAGTCCGTGTAGTTGGGGTTCGAGATTGATTATTAATAGGTATTTTTTATTAAAGGCGGACTCGAGCCTTTCTTTGTTTCTTATGTACCCAATCTTTTGGGCTCAAACTCCGCGTAGTTTGGGGTTGGACATTGGTTATCCATAGGTATCTTTTTTAATAGGTCGACTCAAGCCTTTGAAAGCTGTGTACGTACCGAATACTTTGCGATCAAAGTCCGCGTAGTTCGGGTTGGGATTGATTATTCATAGGTAATTTTAAAAATGGTGGACTCAAATTTTTCTCGGCTACCTACGTACCAAATATTTTGTAATCAAAGTCCGTGTAGTTGGGGTTCGAGATTGACTATTAATAGGTATTTTTTATTAAAAGCGGACTCGAGCCTTTCTCGGCTACCTATGTTCCCAATACTTAGGGATCAAAGTCCGCGTAGTTTGGGGTTGGACATTGGTTATCCATACGTATCTTTTTTAAAAGGTCGACTCAAGCCTTTCACGAGTTTGTGTACGTACCGAATACATTGCGATCAAAGTCCGCGTAATTCGGGTTGGGATTGATTATTCATAGGTAATTTTAAAAAAGGCGGACTCAAATTTTTCTCGGCTACCTACGTACCAAATATTTTGCAATCAAAGTCCGTGTAGTTGGGGTTCGAGATTGATTATTAATAGGTATTTTTTATTAAAAGCGGACACGAGCCTTTCTCGGCTACCTACGTTCCCAATACTTAGGGATCAAAGTCCGTGTACTTTGGGGTTGGACATTGGTTATCCATAGGTATCTTTTTTAAAAGGTCGACTCAAGCCTTTCACAGTTTGTGTACGTACCGAATACTTTGCGATCAAAGTCCGTGTAGTTGGGGTTCGAGATTGATTATTAATAGGTTTTGTTTATTAAAAGAGGACTCGAGCCTTTTTAGGCTGCCTACGTTCCCAATACTTAGGGAACAAAGTCCGCTTAGTTTGGGGTTGGACATTGGTTATCCATATGTATCTTTTTTAAAAGGTCGACTCAAGCCTTTCACAACTGTGTACGTACCGAATACTTTGCGATCAAAGTCCGCGTAGTTTGGGTTGGGATTGATTATTAATAGGTAATTTTAAAAAAGGCGGACTCAAATTTTTCTCGGCTACATACGTACCAAATATTTTGTAATCAAAGTCCGTGTAGTTGGTGTTCGAGATTGATTATTAATAGGTATTTTTTATTAAAGGAGGACTCGAGCCTTTCTTTGTTGCCTATGTACCCAATATTTTGGGCTCAAAGTCCGCGTAGTTTGGGGTTGGACATTGGTTATCCATAGGTATCTTTTATAATAGGTCGACTCAAGCCTTTCACAGTTTGTGTACGTACCGAATACTTTGCGATCAAAGTCCGCGTAGTTCGGGTTGGGATTGATTATTCATAGGTAATTTTAAAAAAGGTGGACTCAAATTTTTCTCGGCTACGTATGTACCAAATATTTTGTAATCAAAGTCCGTGTAGTTGGGGTTTGAGATTGATTATTAATAGGTATTTTTTATTAAAAGCGGACTCGAGCCTTTCTCGGCTGCCTACGTTCCCAATACTTAGGGATCAAAGTCCGTGTACTTTGGGGTTGGAGATTGATTATCCATAAGTATCTTTTTTTAAAAGTAGACTCAAGCCTTTCACAATCGTGTACGTAACGAATACTTGTGATCAAAGTCCGCGTAGTTCGGGTTGCGATTAATTATTCATAGGTAATTTTAAAAATGGTGGACACAAATTTTTCTCGGCTACCTACGTACCAAATAAGTTATAATCAAAGTTCGTGTAGTTGGGGTTCGAGATTGATTATTAATAGGTATTTTTTATTAAAGGCGGACTCGAGCCTTTCTTTGTTGCCTATGTACCCAATATTTCGGGCTCAAAGTCTGCGTAGTTTGGGGTTGGACATTGGTTATCCATAGGTATCTTTTTTAAAAGGTCGACTCAAGCCTTTCACAGCTGTGTACGTACCGAATACTATGCGATCAAAGTCCGTGTAGTTGGGGTTCGAGATTGATTATTAATAGGTATTTTTTATTAAAGGAGGACTCGAGCCTTTCTTTGTTGCCTATGTACCCAATATTTTGGGCTCAAAGTCCGCGTAGTTTGGGGTTGGACATTGGTTATCCATAGGTATCTTTTATAATAGGTCGACTCAAGCCTTTCACGAAATTTGTGTACGTACCGAATACTTTGCGATCAAAGTCCGCGTAGTTCGGGTTGGGATTGATTATTCATAGGTAATTTTAAAAAAGGTGGACTCAAATTTTTCTCGGCTACGTACGTACCAAATATTTTGTAATCAAAGTCCGTGTAGTTGGGGTTTGAGATTGATTATTAATAGGTATTTTTTATTAAAAGCGGACTCGAGCCTTTCTCGGCTGCCTACGTTCCAAATACTTAGGGATCAAAGTCCGTGTACTTTGGGGTTGGAGATTGATTATCCATAAGTATCTTTTTTAAAAAGTAGACTCAAGCCTTTCACAACTCGTGTACGTAACGAATCTTGTGTGATCAAAGTCCGCGTAGTTCGGGTTGCGATTAATTATTCATAGGTAATTTTAAAAATGGTGGACACAAATTTTTCTCGGCTACCTACGTACCAAATAAGTTATAATCAAAGTTCGTGTAGTTGGGGTTCGAGATTGATTATTAATAGGTATTTTTTATTAAAGGCGGACTCGAGCCTTTCTTTGTTGCCTATGTACCCAATATTTCGGGCTCAAAGTCTGCGTAGTTTGGGGTTGGACATTGGTTATCCATAGGTATCTTTTTTAAAAGGTCGACTCAAGCCTTTCACAGCTGTGTACGTACCGAATACTATGCGATCAAAGTCCGTGTAGTTGGGGTTCGAGATTGATTATTAATAGGTTTTGTTTATTAAAAGAGGACTCGAGCCTTTTTAGGCTGCCTACGTTCCCAATACTTAGGGAACAAAGTCCGCTTAGTTTGGGGTTGGACATTGGTTATCCATATGTATCTTTTTTAAAAGGTCGACTCAAGCCTTTCACAACTGTGTACGTACCGAATACTTTGCGATCAAAGTCCGCTTAGTTTGGGTTGGGATTGATTATTAATAGGTAATTTTAAAAAAGGCGGACTCAAATTTTTCTCGGCTACATACGTACCAAATATTTTGTAATCAAAGTCCGTGTAGTTGGTGTTCGAGATTGATTATTAATAGGTATTTTTTATTAAAGGAGGACTCGAGCCTTTCTTTGTTGCCTATGTACCCAATATTTTGGGCTCAAAGTCCGCGTAGTTTGGGGTTGGACATTGGTTATCCATAGGTATCTTTTATAATAGGTCGACTCAAGCCTTTCACGAATTTGTGTACGTACCGAATACTTTGCGATCAAAGTCCGCGTAGTTCGGGTTGGGATTGATTATTCATAGGTAATTTTAAAAAAGGTGGACTCAAATTTTTCTCGGCTACGTACGTACCAAATATTTTGTAATCAAAGTCCGTGTAGTTGGGGTTCGAGATTGACTATTAATAGGTATTTTTTATTAAAAGCGGACTCGAGCCTTTCTCGGCTACCTACGTTCCCAATACTTAGGGATCAAAGTCCGCGTAGTTTGGGGTTGGACATTGGTTATCCATAAGTATCTTTTTTAAAAAGTAGACTCAAGCCTTTCACAACTGTGTACGTAACGAATACTTTGTAATCAAAGTCCGCGTAGTTCGGGTTGTGAATGATTATTCATAGGTAATTTTAAAAAAAGGTGGACACAAATTTTTCTCGGCTACCTACGTACCAAATAAGTTATAATCAAAGTCCGTGTAGTTGGGGTTCGAGATTGATTATTAATAGGTATTTTTTATTAAAGGCGGACTCGAGCCTTTCTTTGTTGCCTATGTACCCAATATTTCGGGCTCAAAGTCTGCGTAGTTTGGGGTTGGACATTGGTTATCCATAGGTATCTTTTTTAATAGGTCGACTCAAGCCTTTCAAAGGTTGTGTACGTACCGAATACTTTGCGATCAAAGTCCGCGTAGTTCGGTTTGGGATTGATTATTATTAAGTAATTTTAAAAAAGGCGGACTCAAATTTTTCTCGGCTATCTACGTACCAAATATTTTGTAATCAAAGTCCGTGTAGTTGGGGTTCGAGATTGATTATTAATAGGTATTTTTTATGAAAACCGGACTTGAGCCGTTCTCGGCTACCTATGTTCCCAATACTTAGGGATTAAAGTCCGCGTAGTTTGGGGTTGGACATTGGTTATCCATAGGTATCTTTTTTAAAAGGTTGAGTCAAGCCTTTCACGGCTACGTACGTATCGAATACTTTGCGATCAAAGTCCGCGTAGTTTGGGTTGGGATTGATTATTATTAGGTAATTTTAAAAAAGGCGGACTCAAATTTTTCTCGGCTACCTACGTACCAAATATTTTGTAATCAAAGTCCGTGTAGTTGGGGTTCGAGATTGGTTATTAATAGGTATTTTTTATTAAAAGCGGACTCGAGCCGTTCTCGGCTACCTATGTTCCCAATACTTAGGGATTAAAGTCCGCGTAGTTTGGGGTTGGACATTGGTTAACCATAGGTATCTTTTTTAATAGGTCGACTCAAGCCTTTCACAGTTGTAAACGTACCGAATACTTTGCGATCAAAGTCCGCGTAGTTCGGGTTGGGATTGATTATTCATAGGTAATTTTAAAAATGGTGGACTCAAAATTTTCTCGGCTACATACGTACCAAATATTTTGTAATCAAAGTCCGTGTAGTTGGGGTTTGAGATTGATTATTAATAGTTATTTTTTATTAAAAGCGGACTCGAGCCTTTCTCGGATGCCTACGTTCCCAATACTTAGGGATCAAAGTCCGCGTATTTATGGGTTGGAGATTGATTAATGATAGGTATCTTTTTTAAAAAGTAGACTCAAGCCTTTCACAACTTGTGTACGTAACGAATACTTTGTGTGATCAAAGTCCGCGTAGTTCGGGTTGCGATTGATTATTCATAGGTAATTTTAAAAATGGTGGACACAAGTTTTTCTCGGCTACCTACGTACCAAATAAGTTATAATCAAAGTCCGTGTAGTTAGGGTTCGAGATTGATTATTAATAGGTATTTTTTATTAAAGGCGGACTCGATCCTTTCTTTGTTGCCTATGTACCCAATATTTTGGGATCAAAGTCCGCGTAGTTTGGGGTTGGACATTGGTTATCCATAGGTATCTTTTTTAAAAGGTCGACTCAAGCCTTTCACGGTTGTGTACGTATCGAATACTTTGCGATCAAAGTCCACGTAGTTCGGGTTGGGATTTATTATTAATAGGTAATTTTAAAACAGGCGGACTCAAATTTTTCTCGGCTACCTACGTACCAAATATTGTAATCAAAGTCTGTGTAGTTGGGGTTCGAGATTGATTATTAATAGGTATTTTTTATTAAAAGCGGACTCGAGCCTTTCTCGGCGCCTACGTTCCCAATACTTAGGGATCAAAGTCCGCGTATTTAGGGGTTGGAGATTGATTAATCATAGGTATCTTTTTTAAAAAGTAGACTCAAGCCTTTCACAACTGTGTACGTAACGAATACTTTGTAATCAAAGTCCGCGTAGTTCGGGTTGTGAATGATTATTCATAGGTAATTTTAAAAAAAGGTGGACACAAATTTTTCTCGGCTACCTACGTACCAAATAAGTTATAATCAAAGTCCGTGTAGTTGGGGTTCGAGATTGATTATTAATAGGTATTTTTTATTAAAGGCGGACTCGAGCCTTTCTTTGTTGCCTATGTACCCAATATTTCGGGCTCAAAGTACGCGTAGTTTGGGGTTGGACATTGGTTATCCATAGGTATCTTTTTTAATAGGTCGACTCAAGCCTTTCAAAGTTTGTGTACGTGCCGAATACTTTGCGATCAAAGTCCGCGTAGTTCGGTTTGGGATTGATTATTATTAAGTAATTTTAAAAAAGGCGGACTCAAATTTTTCTCGGCTATCTACGTACCAAATATTTTGTAATCAAAGTCCGTGTAGTTGGGGTTCGAGATTGATTATTAATAGGTATTTTTTATTAAAACCGGACTTGAGCCGTTCTCGGCTACCTATGTTCCCAATACTTAGGGATTAAAGTCCGCGTAGTTTGGGGTTGGACATTGGTTATCCATAGGTATCTTTTTTAAAAGGTTGAGTCAAGCCTTTCACGGCTACGTACGTATCGAATACTTTGCGATCAAAGTCCGCGTAGTTTGGGTTGGGATTGATTATTATTAGGTAATTTTAAAAAAGGCGGACTCAAATTTTTCTCGGCTACCTACGTACCAAATATTTTGTAATCAAAGTCCGTGTAGTTGGGGTTCGAGATTGGTTATTAATAGGTATTTTTTATTAAAAGCGGACTCGAGCCGTTCTCAGCTACCTATGTTCCCAATACTTAGGGATTAAAGTCCGCGTAGTTTGGGGTTGGACATTGGTTAACCATAGGTATCTTTTTTAATAGGTCGACTCAAGCCTTTCACGAGTTGTAAACGTACCGAATACTTTGCGATCAAAGTCCGCGTAGTTCGGGTTGGGATTGATTATTCATAGGTAATTTTAAAAATGGTGGACTCAAAATTTTCTCGGCTACATACGTACCAAATATTTTGTAATCAAAGTCCGTGTAGTTGGGGTTTGAGATTGATTATTAATAGTTATTTTTTTATTAAAAGCGGACTCGAGCCTTTCTACGTTGCCTACGTTCCCAATACTTAGGGATCAAAGTCCGCATATTTATGGGTTGGAGATTGATTAATGATAGGTATCTTTTTTAAAAAGTAGACTCGAGCCCTTTCTAGCTTGTGTACGTAACGAATACTTTGTAATCAAAGTCC
Organism: Linum usitatissimum; assembly: GCA_030674075.2. Lineage (NCBI taxonomy): Eukaryota > Viridiplantae > Streptophyta > Magnoliopsida > Malpighiales > Linaceae > Linum > Linum usitatissimum. The sequence continues at coordinate 4,169 of JAUJYP020000557.1, read as the reverse complement.
GCGTAGTTCGGGTTGTGATTGATTATTCATAGGTAATTTTAAAAAAGGTGGACACAAATTTTTCTCGGCTACCTACGTACCAAATAAAAGTTATAATCAAAGTTGGAAATTATGAATTTAAGGGTTCGAGATTGATTATTAATGGGTATTTTTTATTAAAGGCGGACTCGAGCCTTTCTTTGTTGCCTATGTACCCAATATTTTGGGCTCAAAGTCCGCGTAGTTTGGGGTTGAACATTGGTTATCCATGGGTATCTTTTTAATAGGTCGACTCCAAGCCTTTTAAAGGTTTGTGTACGTACCGAATACTTTGCGATCAAAGTACGCGTAGTTCGGGTTGGGATTGATTATTATTAAGTAATTTTAAAAAGGCGGACTCAAATTTTTCTCGGTTACCTACGTGCCAAATATTTTGTAATCAAAGTCCGTGTAGTTGGGGTTCGAGATTGATTATTAATAACTATTTTTTATTAAAACCGGACTTGAGCCATTCTAGAAGCTACCTATGTTCCCAATACTTGAGAGGATTAAAGTCCGCGTAGTTTGGGGTTGGACATTGGTTATCCATAGGTATCTTTTTTAAAAGGTTGAGTCAAGCCTTTCACGTAACCGTGTACGTAACGAATACTTTGTAATCAAAGTCCGCGTAGTTCGGGTTGTGAATGATTATTCATAGGTAATTTTAAAAAAGGTGGACACAAATTTTTCTCGGCTACCTACGTACCAAATAAGTTATAATCAAAGTCCGTGTAGTTGGGGTTCGAGATTGATTATTAATAGGTATTTTTTATTAAAGGCGGACTCGAGCCTTTCTTTGTTGCTTATGTACCCAATATTTGGGCTCAAAGTCCGTGTAGTTTGGGGTTGGACATTGGTTATCCATAGGTATCTTTTTAATAGGTCGACTCAAGCCTTTCAAAGCCGTGTACGTACCGAATACTTTGCGATCAAAGTCCGCGTAGTTCGGTTTGGGATTGATTATTATAGGTAATTTTAAAAAATGGCGGACTCAAATTTTTCTCGGCTATCTACGTACCAAATATTTTGTAATCAAAGTCCGTGTAGTTGGGGTTCGAGATTGATTATTAATAGGTATTTTTTATTAAAACCGACTTGAGCCGTTCTCGGTACCTATGTTCCCAATACTTAAGGATCAAAGTCCGCGTATTTAGGGGTTAGACATTGGTTATCCATAGGTATCTTTTTTAAAAGTTGAGTCAAGCCTTTCTCTACAACCGTACGTATCGAATACTTTGTAATCAAAGTCCGCGTAGTTCGGGTTGGGATTGATTATTCATAGGTAATTTTAAAAAAGGTGGACACAAATTTTCTCTACCTACGTACCAAATAAGTTATAATCAAAGTCCGTGTAGTTGGGGTTCGAGATTGGTTATTAATAGGTATTTTTTATTAAAGGCGGACTCGATCCGTTCTCGGCTGCCTATGTACCCAATATTTTGGGATTAAAGTCCGCGTAGTTTGGGGTTGGACATTGGTTAACCATAGGTATCTTTTTAAAAGGTCGACTCAAGCCTTTCACAAACTGTACGTACCGAATACTTTGCGATCAAAGTCCGCGTAGTTGAGGTTGGGATTGATTATTCATAGGTAATTTTTAAATGGTGGACTCAAAATTTTCTCGGCTACATACGTACCAAATATTTTGTAATCAAAGTCCGTGTAGTTGGGGTTTGAGATTGATTATTAATAGTTATTTTTTATTAAAAGCGGACACGAGACTTTCTTTGTTGCCTACGTTCCCAATACTTAGGGATCAAAGTCCGCGTAGTTTGGGGTTGGACATTGATTATCCATAGGTATCTTTTTTAAAAAAGTCGACTCAAGCCTTTGAAAGTCGTGTACCAAGATTAATACTCGTGTGATCAAAGTCCGCGTAGTTCTAGTTGGGATTGATTATTCATAGGTAATTTTAAAATGGTGGACTCAAGTTTTTCTCGGCTACTCACGTACCAAATATTTTGTAATCAAAGTCCGTGTAGTTGGGGTTCAAGATTGACTATTAATAGGTATTTTTTATTAAAGGCGGACTCGATCCTTTCTTTGTTGCCTATGTACCCAATATTTTGGGATCAAAGTCCGCGTAGTTTGGGGTTGGACATTAGTTATCCATAGGTATCATTTTTAAAAGGTCGACTCAAGCCTTTCACAATCGTCTACGAAACGAATACTTTGCGATCAAAGTCCACGTAGTTCGGGTTGTGATTTATTATTAATAGGTAATTTTTAAAAAAAGGTGGACTCAAATTTTTCTGCTACCTACGTACCAAATAAGTTATAATCAAAGTTCGGTAGTTGGGGTTCGAGATGATTATTAATAGGTATTTTTTATTAAAGGCGGACTCGATCCTTTCTTTATTGCCTATGTTCCCAATATTTTAGATCAAAGTCCGCGTATTTGGGGTTGGACATTTGATTATCCATAGGTATCTTTTTCAACAAGTAGAGTCAAGCTTTTTCACAGGCGTATGCGTACGGAATTCTTTGTGATCAAAGTCCGCGTAGTTCGGGTTGTGATTGATTATTCATAGGTAATTTTAAAAAGTGGAGACTCAAATTTTCTCGGCTACCTACGTACCAAATAAGTTGTAATCAAAGTCGAGTGTAGTTGGGGTTCGAGTTTGATTATTAATAGGTATTTTTTATTAAAGGCGGACTCGAGCCTTTTCTTTGTTGCCTATGTACCCAATCTTTTTAGCTCAAACTCCGCGTAGTTTGGGGTTGGAGATTGGTTATCCATAGGTATCTTTTAATAGGTCGACCAAGCCTTTGAAAGTCGGTACGTACTGAATACTTTGCGATCAAAGTCCGCGTAGTTCGGTTTGGGATTGATTATTATTAAGTAATTTTAAAAAGGTGGACTCAAATTTTTCTCGCTATCTACGTACCAAATATTTTGTAATCAAAGTCCGTGTAGTTGGGGTTCGAGATTGATTATTAATAGGTATTTTTTATTAAAACCGGACTTGAGCCGTTCTCGGCTACCTATGTTCCCAATACTTAGGGATTAAAGTCCGCGTAGTTTGGGGTTGGACATTGGTTATCCATAGGTATCTTTTGAAAGGTTGAGTCAAGCCTTTCACAAACTCTCCGTACGTATCGAATACTTTGCGATCAAAGTCCGCGTAGTTTGGGTTGGGATTGATTATTCATAGGTAATTTTAAAAAGTGGACTCAAATTTTTCTCGGCTACCTACGTACCAAATATTTTGTAATCAAAGTCCGTGTAGTTGGGGTTCGAGATTGATTATTAATAGGTATTTTTTATTAAAGGCGGACTCGAGCCTTTCTTTGTTGCCTATGTACCCAATATTTTGGGATCAAAGTCCGCGTAGTTTGGGGTTGGACATTGGTTATCCATAGGTATCTTTTTTAATAGGTCGACTCAAGCCTTTCACAGCTGTGTACGTACCGAATACTTTGCGATCAAAGTCCGCGTAGTTCGGGTTGGGATTGATTATTCATAGGTAATTTTAAAAATGGTGGACTCAAATTTTTCTGGCTACCTACGTACCAAATATTTTGTAATCAAAGTCCGTGTAGTTGGGGTTCGAGATTGATTATTAATAGGTATTTTTTATTAAAAGGCGGACTCGAGCCTTTCTCGGTTGCCTACGTTCCCAATACTTAGGGATCAAAGTCCGCGTATTTGGGGTTGGACATTGGTTATCCATAGGTATCTTTTTTAAAAAGTCGACTCAAGCCTTTCACAATCGTGTACGTAACGAATACTTTGCGATCAAAGTCCGCGTAGTTCGGGTTGGGATTGATTATTCATAGGTAATTTTAAAAAGGTGGACACAAATTTTTCTCGGCTACCTACGTACCAAATAAGTTGTAATCAAAGTCCGTGTAGTTGGGGTTCGAGATTGATTATTAATAGGTATTTTTTATTAAAGGCGGACTCGAGCCTTTCTTTGTTGCCTATGTACCCAATATTTTGGGATCAAAGTCCGCGTAGTTTGGGGTTGGACATTGGTTATCCATAAGTATCTTTTTTAAAAGGTCGACTCAGGCCTTTCACAGCTGTGTACGTACCGAATACTTTGCGATCAAAGTCCTCGTAGTTTGGGGTTGCGATTGATTATTATTAGGTAATTTTTAAAAAGGCGGACTCAAATTTTTCTCGGCTACCTACGTACCAAATATTT
>JAUJYP020000556.1:0-23431 GCA_030674075.2 Linum usitatissimum | reverse complement strand
AAGGAGGGAAAATGAAGGGAGGAAGTAGTAAAAGACTAGTTCATGTACATATGAGCGTGAGAACTAGGAGGGTTAGATCATACTAGCACTATTTCACCGGGTCCCATCATCACTTCGAACATAAACGTACTTGGCCGAGAGTAGTACTAAGATAGGTGACCTCTTCATCCATCGTCCTATTGCACCCCTTCGTTTTTTCATTTTTTGATGCTATTTTTTCCTCGAGGAGTAATGGAAATGTTTGACTAGACAACATCTTCTAGCAGAACTTACGTATTTACGCCGGGGAACCGAGAGTGCGGGTTAGTTCTCGGCCCCGACGGAAACCAGACCAAGACATAGTAAAAAGTAAGAGAAAGGTGGGAAAATGAAGGGAGGAACTATTGAAAGACTAGTTAATCTACATATGAGCGTGAGAAGCATAAGGGTGAGATCATACCAGCACTAATTCACTGGGTCCCATCATCACTGCGAACATAAACGTACTTGGCCGAGAGTAGTAGTAAGATAGGTGACCTCTTCATCTATCGTCCTATTGCACCCCTTCGTTTTTTTATTTTTTGATGCTATTTTTTTCCTCGAGGTGTAATGGAAATGTTTAACTAGACAACATCTTTTTTTAGAACTTACATAATAACGCCGGGTAACCGAGAGCGCGTGTTAGTTTGAGGCCCTGGCGGAAACCAGACTAAGACAAAATAAAAAGTAAGAGAAAGGAGTGAGAATGAAGGGAGGAAGTAGTGAAAGACTAGTTCATGTACATATGAACGTGAGAAGCAGTAGGGTGAGATCATACCAACACTAATTCACCGGGTCCCATCATAACTCCGAACATAAACGTACTTGGCTGAGAGTAGTACTATGATGGGTGACATCGTGATCCGTCCTCCTATTGCACTATTTCGTTTTTCTATTTTTATGCTATTTTTTTCTTCGAGGTGTAATGGAAACGTTTAACTAGACAACATCCTCTAGCAGAACTTACATAATGACGCCGGGGTACCAAGAGTGCATATTAATTTCAGGCCCCGACGGACGCCATACCAAGATATAGTAAAAAGTAAGAAAAACGAGTGAAAATGAAGGGAGGGCGTAGTGAAAGACTAGTTTATGTACATATGAGCGTGAGAAGTAGAAGGGTGAGATCAGACCAGCACTTATTCACCGGGTCCTATCATAACTTCAAACAAACACGTACATGGCTGAGAGTAGTACTAAGATTGGTGACCTCTTGATCCGTCCTCCTATTGCGGTCCTTCGTTTTTTTATTTTTCTGTTATTCCGTTCCTCGAGGTGTAATGGAAACGTTTAACTAGACAACATCCTCTAGCAGAACTTACGTAACGATGCTAGGGAACAGAGAGTGCGGGTTAGTTCTAGAAGCCGACGAAAACCAGACCAAGACATAGTAAAAAGTAAGAGAAAGGAGTGAATATGAAGGGAGGAAGTAGTGAAAGACTAGTTCATGTACATATGAGCGTGAGAAGCAGAAGGGTGAGATCATACCAAGACTAATTCACCGGGTCCTATCATAACTTCGAACAGATACGTACTTGGCTGAGAGTAGTACTAAGATAGGTGACCTCTTCATCCATCCTCCTATTGCACCCCTTCATTTTTCTATTTTTTGATGCTATTTTTTTCCTTGATGTGTAATGGAAACGTTTAACTAGACAACATCTTCTAGCAGAACTTACGTAATAACGACGGGGAACCGAGAGTGCGGGTTAGTTCGAGGCCCTGGCGGAAAGTAGACCAAGACAAAGTAAAAATTAAGAGAAAGGAGTGAAAATTAAGGGAGGAAGTAGTGAAAGACTAGTTCATGTACATAAGAACGTGAGAAGCAGAAGGGTCAGATCATACCAACACTAATTGACCGGGTCCCATCATAACTCCGAACATAAACGTACTTGGCTGAGAGTAGTACTATGATGGGTGACCTCTTGATCCGTCCTCCTATTACACTCTTTCGTTTTTCTATTTTTATGCTATTTTTTTCCTCAAGGTGTATTGGAAACGTTTAACTAGACAGCATCCTCTAGCAGAACTTACGTAATGACGCCGGGGAACCGACAGTGTGGGTTAGTTTGAGGCCCCGACGAACGCCATACCAAGATATAGTAAAAAGTAAGAAAAACGAGTGAAAATGAAGGGAGGGCGTAGTGAAAGACTAGTTTACGTACATATGAGCGTGAGAAGTAGAAGGGTGAGATCAGACCAGCACTTATTCACCGGGTCCTATAATAACTTCAAACAGACACGTACATGGCTGAGAGTAGTACTAAGATTTGTGACCTCTTGATCCGTCCTCCTATTGCAGTCCTTTGTTTTTTTATTTTCCTGATATTCTTTTCCTCGAGGTGTAATGGAAACGTTTAACTAGACAACATCCTCTAGCACAACTTATGTAATGATGCTAGGGAACCGTGAGTGCGGGTTAGTTCTAGAAGCCGACGAAAACCAGACCAAGACATAGTAAAAAGTAAGAGAAACGAGTGAAAATGAAGAGAGGAAGTAGTGAAAGACTAGTTCATGTACATATGAGCGTGAGATCATACCATCACTAATTCACCGTATCCTATCATAACTTCGAACAGATACATACTTGGCTGATTGTAGTACTAACATAGGTGACCTCTTCATCCGTCCTCCTATTGCACCCCTTCGTTTTTCTATTTTTTGATGCTATTTTTTTCCTCGAGGTGTAATGGAAATGTTTAACTAGACAACATCTTCTAGCAGAACTTACGTAATAACGCCGGGGAACCGAGAGTGCGGCTTAGTTACAGGCCCCGACGAAAACCAGACCAAGACATAGTAAAAAGTAAGAGAAGGGAGGGAAAATGAAGGGAGGAAGTAGTAAAAGACTAGTTCATGTACATATGAGAGTGAGAACTAGGAGGGTTAGATCATACTAGCACTATTTCACCGGGTCCCATCATCACTTCGAACATAAACGTACTTGGCCGAGAGTAGTACTAAGATAGGTGACCTCTTCATCCATCGTCCTATTGCACCCCTTCGTTTTTTTATTTTTTGATGCTATTTTTTTCCTCGAGGTGTAATGGAAATATTTAACTAGACAACATCTTCTAGTAGAACTTATATAATAATGCCGGGGATCCGAGAGTGCGGGTTAGTTCGAGGTCCTGGCGGAAACCAGAAAAAGACAAAGTAAAAAGTAAGAGAAAGGAGTGAAAATGAAGGAAGGAAGTAGTGAAAGACTAGTTCATGTACATATGAACGTGAGAAGCAGAAGGGTGAGATCATACCAACACCAATTCACCGGGTCCCATCATAACTCCGAACATAAACGTACTTGGCTGAGAGTAGTACTATGATGGGTGACCTCTTGATCCGTCCTCCTATTGCACTCTGTCGTTTTTCTATTTTTATGCTATTTTTTCCCTCGAGGTGTAATGGAAACGTTTAACTAGACAACATCTTCTAGCAGAACTTACATAATAACGCCGGGGAACCGAGAGTGCGGGTTAGTTCCAGGCCCCGACGGAAACCAGACCAAGACATAGTAAAACGTAAGAGAAAGGAGGGAAAATGAAGTGAGGAAGTAGTGAAAGACTAGTTAATCTACATATGAGCGTGAGAAGCAGAAGGGTGAGATCATTCCAACACAAATTCACTGGGTCCCATCACCACTGCGAACATAAACGTACTTGGGCGAGAGTAGTACTAAGATAGGTGACCTCTTCATCCATCGTCCTATTGCACCCCTTCGTTTTTATATTTTTTGATGCTATTTTTTTCCTCGAGGTGTAATGGAAATGTTTAACTAGAGAACATCTTCTAGTAGAACTTACATAATAACGCCGAGGAACCGAGAGCGCGGGTTAGTTCGAGGCCTTGACGGAAACCAGACCAAGACAAAGTAAAAAGTAAAAGAAAGGAGTGGAAACGAAGGGAGGAAGTAGAGAAAGACTAGTTCATGTACATATGAACGTGAGAAGCAGAAGGGTGAGATCATACCAGCACTAATTCACCGGGTCCCATCATAACTCCGAACAAAAACGTACTTGGCTGAGAGCAGTACTATGATGGGTGACCTCTTGATCCGTCCTCCTATTGCACTCTTTCGTTTTTCTATTTTTATGATATTTTTTCCCTCGAGGTGTAAAGGAAACGTTTAACTAGACAACATCTTCTAGCAGAACTTACGTAATAACGCCGGGGAACCGAGAGTGCGGGTTAGTTCCGGGCCCCGACGGAAACCGTACCAAGACATAGTAAAAAGTAAGAGAAAGGAGGGAAAATGAAGTGAGGAAGTAGTGAAAGACTAGTTAATCTACATATGAGCGTGAGAAGCAGAAGGGTGAGATCATACCGGCACTAATTCACCGGGTCCCATCATAACGCCGAACATTAACGTACTTGGCTGAGAGTAGTACTAAGATAGGGGACCTCGTCATCCGTCCTCCTATTGCACCCCTTCGTTTTTCTATTTTTGATGCTATTTTTTTCCTCGAGGTGTAATTGAAACGTTTAACTAGACAACATCTTCTAGCATAACTTACGTAATAACGCCGGGGAACCGAGAGTGCGGGTTAGTTCTAGGCCCCGACGGAAACCAGACCAAGACATAGTAAAAAGTAACAGAAAGGAGGGAAAATGAAGGGAGGAAGTTGTGAAAGACTAGTTAATCTACATATGAGCGTGAGAAGCAGAAGGGTGAGATCATACCAGCACTAATTCACCGGGTCCTATCATAACATCAAACATAAACGTACTTGGCCGAGAGTAGTACTAAGATAGGTGACCTCTTGATCTTGCCTGCTATTGCACCCCTTCATTTTTTTATTTTTGATGCTATTTTTTCCTCGAGGTGTAATGGAAATGTTTGACTAGACAACATCTTCTAGCAAAACTTACGTAATTACGCCAAGGAACCGAGAGTGCGGGTTAGTTCCAGGCCCCAGCGGAATCTAGACCAAGCTACAGTAAAAAGTAAGAGAAAGGCGTGAAAATGAAGGGAGGAAGTAGTGAAATACTAGTTCAGGTACATATGAGCGTGGGAAGCGGGAGGGTGAGATCATACCAAAGACTAATTCACCGGGTCCCATCATCACTCAGAACATAAACATACTTGGCTGAGAGTAGTACTGAGATAGGTGACCTCTTCATCCGTCCTCCTATTGCACACATTCGTTTTTCTATTTTTTGATGCTATTTTTTTCCTCGAAGTGTGATTGAAACGTTTAACTAGACCACATCTTCTAGCAGAACTTACGTAATAACGCCGGGGAACCAAGAGTGCGGGTTAGTTCGAGGCCCAGGCGGAAACCAGACCAAGAGAAGGTAAAAAGAAAGAGAAAGGAGTGAAAATGAAGGGAGGAAGTAGTGAAAGACTAGTTAATCTAGATATGAGCGTGAGAAGCAGAAGCGTGAGATCATACCAAAGACTAATTCACTGGGTCCCATCATCACTGCGAACATAAATGTACTTGGCCGCGAGTAGTACTAAGATAGGTGACCTCTTCATCCGTCCTCCTATTGCACCCCTTCGTTTTTCTATTTTTTGATGCTATTTTTTTCCTCGAGGTGTAATGGAAACGTTTAACTAGACAACATCTTCTAGCATAACTTACGTAATAACGCCGGGGAACCGAGAGTGCGGGTTAGTTCCAGGCCCCGACGGAAACCAGACCAAGACATAGTAAAAAGTAAGGGAAAAGAGTGAAAATTAAGGGAGGAAGTAGTGAAAGACTAGTTCATGTACATATGAACGTGAGAAGTAGAAGGGTGAGATCATACCAGCACTAATTCACCGGGTCCCATCATAACTCCGAACATAAACGTACTTGGCTGAGAGTAGTACTAAGATAGGGGACCTCGTCATCCGTCCTCCTATTGCACCCCTTTGTTTTTTTATTTTTGATGCTATTTTTTTCCTCGAGGTGTAATTAAAACGTTTAACTAGACAACATCTTCTAGCATAACTTACGTAATAACGACGGGGAACCAAGAGTGCGGGTTAGTTCCAGGCCCCGACGGAAACCAGACCAAGACATAGTAAAAAGTAAGAGAAAGGAGGGAAAATGAAGGGAGGAAGTTGTGAAAGACTAGTTAATCTACATATGAGCATGAGAAGCAGAAGGGTGAGATCATACCAGCACTAATTAACCGGGTCCCATCATAACTCCGAACATAAACGTACTTGGTTGAGAGTAGTACTAAGATAGGGGACCTCGTCATCCGTCCTCCTATTGCACCCCTTCGTTTTTCTATTTTTGATGCTATTTTTTTCCTCGAGGTGTAATTGAAACGTTTAACTAGACAACATCTTCTAGCAGAACTTACGTAATAACGCCGGGGAACCAAGAGTGCGGGTTAGTTCGAGGCCCAGGCGAAAACCACACCAAGACATAGTAAAAAGTAAGAGAAAGGAGGGAAAATGAAGGGAGGAAGTAGTGAAAGACTAGTTAATCTAGATATGAGCGTGAGAAGCAGAAGCGTGAGATCATACCAGCACTAATTCACTGGGTCCCATCATCACTGCGAACATAAATGTACTTGGCCGCGAGTAGTACTAAGATAGGGGACCTCGTCAACCGTCCTCCTATTGCACCCCTTTGTTTTTCTATTTTTTGATGCTATTTTTTTCCTCGAGGTGTAATGGAAACGTTTAACTAGACAACATCTTCTAGCATAACTTACGTAATAACGCCGGGGAACCGAGAGTGCGGGTTAGTTCCAGGCCCCGACGGAAACCAGACCAAGACATAGTAAAAAGTAAGGGAAAGGAGTGAAAATTAAGGGAGGAAGTAGTGAAAGACTAGTTCATGTACATATGAACGTGAGAAGCAGAAGGGTGAGATCATACCAGCACTAATTCACCGGGTCCCATCATAACTCCGAACATAAACGTACTTGGCTGAGAGTAGTACTAAGATAGGGGACCTCGTCATCCGTCCTCCTATTGCACCCCTTCGTTTTTTTATTTTTGATGCTATTTTTTTGCTCGAGGTGTAATTAAAATGTTTAACTAGACAACATCTTCTAGCATAACTTACGTAATAACGACGGGGAACCGAGAGTGCGGGTTAGTTCCAGGCCCCGACGAAAACCAGACCAAGACATAGTAAAAAGTAAGAGAAAGGAGGGAAAATGAAGGGAGGAAGTTGTGAAAGACTAGTTAATCTACATATGAGCATGAGAAGCAGAAGGGTGAGATCATACCAGCACTAATTCACCGGGTCCCATCATAACTCTGAACATAAACTTACTTGGCTGAGAGTAGTACTATGATGGGTGACCTCTTGATCCGTCCTTCTATTGCACTGTTTCGTTTTTCTATTTTTCTGCTATTTTTTTCCTCGAGGTGTAATGGAAACGTTTCACTACACAACATCCTCTAGCAGAACTTACGTAATGACTCCGGGGAACCCAGAGTGCGAGTTAGTTTCAGGCCCCAGCGGAAGCCAGGCCAAGATATAATAAAAAGTAAGATACACGAGTGAAAATGAAGGAAGGGCGTAGTGAAAGACTAGTTAATGTACATATGAGCGTGAGAAGTAGAGGGGTGAGATCATACCAGCACTTATTCACCGGGTCCTATCATAACTTCAAACAGAAACGTACATGGCTGAGAGTAGTACTAAGATTAGTGACTTCTTGATCCGTCCTCCTATTGCACTCCTTCATTTTTCTATTTTTCTGCTATTCTTTTCCTCGAGGTGTAATGGAAACGTTTAACTAGACAACAACCTCTAGCAGAACTTACGTAATAATGCCAGGGAACCGACTGCGGGTTAGTTCTAGAAGCCGACAAAACACAGACCAAGACATAGTAAAAAGTAAGAGAAAGGAGTGAAACTGAAGGGAGGAAGTAGTGAAAGACTAGTTCATGTACATATGAGCGTGAGAAGCAGAAGGGTGAGATCATACCAGCACTAATTCACCGGGTACCATCATAACTCCAAACATAAACGTACTTGGCTGAGAGTAGTACTAAGATAGGGGACCTCGTAATCCGTCCTCCTATTGCACCCCTTCGTTTTTCTATTTTTGATGCTATTCTTCTCCTCGAGGTGTAATGGAAACGTTTAACTAGACAACATCCTCTAGCAGAACTTACGTAATGATGCCAGGGAACCGAGAGTGTGGGTTTGTAACAGAAGCCGACGAGAAAAAGACCAAGACATAGTAAAAACTAAGAGAAAGGAGTGAAAATGAAGGGAGGAAGTAGTGAAAGACTAGTTCATGTACATATGAGCGTGAGAAGCAGAAGGGTGAGATAATAGCACCACTAATTCACCGGGTCCTATCATAACTTTGAACAGAAACGTAATTGGCTAAGAGTAGTATTAAGATAGGTGACCTCTTCATCTGTCCTCCTATTGCACCCCTTCGTTTTTCTATTTTTTGAAGCTATTTTTTTCCTCGAGGTGTAATGGAAACGTTTAACTAGACAACATATTCTAACAGAACTTACGTAATAACACCGGGGAACCAAGAGTGCGGGTTAGTTCGAGGCCCAGGCGGAAACCAAGACCAAGACAAAGTAAAAAGAATGAGAAAGGATTGAAAATGAAGGGATGAAGTAGTGAAAGACAAGTTCATGTACATATAAATGTGAGAAGCAGAAGAGTGAGATCATACCGGCACTAATTCACCGGGTCCCATCATAACTCCGAACATAAACGTACTTGGCTGACAGTAGTACTATGATGGGTGACCTCTTGATCCGTCCTCCTATTGCACACTTTCGTTTTTCTATTTTTCTGCTTTTTTTTTCCTCGAGGTGTAATGTATACGTTTAACTAGACAACATCCTCTAGCAGGACTTACGTAATGACGCCGGGGAACCAGGAGTGCGGGTTAGTTTCAGGCCCCGACGGAAGCCAGACCAATATATAGTAAAAAGAAAGAAAAACGAGTGAAAATGAAGGAAGGGCGTAGTGAAAGACTAGTTTATGTACATATGAGCGTGAGAAGTAGAAGGGTGAGATCATACCAGCACTTATTCACCGGGTCCTACCATAACTCTGAACATAAACGTACTTGGCTGAGAGTAGTACTATAATGGGTGACCTCTTGATCCGTCCTCCTATTGCACTCTTTCGTTTTTCTATTTTTCGGCTATTTTTTTCCTCGAGGTGTAATGGAAACGTTTAACTAGACAACATCCTCTAGCAGATTTTATGTAATGACACCGGGGAACCAAGAGTGCGAGTTAGTTTCAGGCCCCGACGGAAGCCAGACCAAAATATAGTAAAAATTAAGGGAAAGGAGTGAAAATGAAGGGAGGAAGTAGTGAAATACTAGTTCATGTACATATGAGCGTGAGAAGTAGAAGGGTGAGATCATACCAGCACTTATTCACCGGGTCCTAGCATAACTTCAAACAGAAACGTACATGGCTGAGAGTAGTACTAAGAGTGGTGACCTCTTGATCCGTCCTCCTATTGCACTCTTTCGTTTTTCTTTTTTTTCTGCTATTTTTTTCCTCGAGGTGTAATGGAAACGTTTAACCAGACAATATCCTCTAGCAGAACTTACGTAATGACGTTGGGGAACCAAGAGTGCGGGTTAGCTTCAGGCCCCGACGGAAGTCAGACCAAGATATAGTAAAAAGTAAGAAAAACGAGTGAAAATGAAGGGAGGGCGTAGTGAAAGACCTGTTTATGTACATATGAGCGTGAGAAGTAGAAGGGTGAGATCATACCAGCACTTATTCACCGGGTCCTAGCATAACTTCAAACAGAAACGTCCATGGCTGAGAGTAGTACTTAGATTGGTGACCTCTTGATCCGTCCTCCTATTGCACTCCTTCGTTTTTCTATTTTTCTGCTATTCTTTTCATCGAGGTGTAATGGAAACGTTTAACTAGACGACATCCTCTAGCAGAACTTACGTAATGATGCCACGGAACCGAGAGTGCGGGTTAGTTCTAGAAGCCGACGAAAACCAGACCAAGACATAGTAAAAAGTAAGAGAAAGGAGTGAAAATGAAGGGAGGAAGTAGTGAAATACTAGGTCATGTACATATGATCGTGAGAAGTAGAAGGGTGAGATCATACCAGCACTAATTCACCGGGTCCTATCATAACTTCGAACAGAAACGTACTTGGCTGAGAGTAGTATTAAAATAGGTGACCTCTTCATCCGTCCTCCTATTGCACCCCTTCGTTTTTCTATTTTTTTATGCTATTTTTTTCCTCGAGGTGTAATGGATACGTTTAACTAGACAACATCTTCTAGCAGAACTTACGTTATAACACCGGGGAACCGAGAGTGCGGGTTAGTTCGAGGCCCAGGCGGAAACAAAGACCAAGACAAAGTAAAAAGTAAGAGAAAGGAGTGAAAATAAGGGGATGAAGTAGTGAAAGACAAGTTCATGTACATATGAACGTGAGAAGCAGAAGGGTGAGATCATACCAGCACTAATTCACGGGGTCCCATCATAACTCCGAACATAAACGTACTTGGCTGAGAGTAGTACTATGATGGGTGACCTCTTGATCCGTCCTCTCATTGCAGTCTTTCGTTTTTCTATTTTTCTGCTATTTTTTTCCTCGAGGTGTAATGGAAACGTTTAACTAGACAACATCCTCTAGCAGAACTTACGTAATGACGCCGGGGAACCAAGAGTGCGGGTTAGTTTCAGGCCCCGACGGAAGCCAGACCAAGATATAGTAAAATGAAAGAAAAACGAGTGAAAATGAAGGAAGGGCGTAGTGAAAGACTAGTTTATGTACATATGAGCGTGAGAAGTAGAAGGGTGAGATCATACCAACACTTATTCACCGGGTCCTATCATAACTTCAAACAGAAACGTACATGGCTGAGAGTAGTACTAAGATTGGTGACCTCTTGATCCGTCCTCCTATTGCACTCCTTCATTTTTCTATTTTTCTGCTATTCTTTTCCTCGAGGTGTAATGGAAACGTTTAACTAGACAACATCCTCTAGCAGAACTTACGTAATGATGCCAGGGAACCGAGAGTGCGGGTTAGTTCTAGAAGCCGACGAAAAACAGACCAAGACATAGTAAAAAGTAAGAGAAAGGAGTGAAAGTGAAGGGAGGAAGTAGTGAAAGACTAGTTCATGTACATATGAGCGTGAGAAGTAGAAGGGTGAGATAATACCAGCACTAATTCACCGGGTCCTATCATAACTTTGAACAGAAACGTACTTGGCTGAGAGTAGTATTAAGATAGGTGACCTCTTCATCCGTCCTCCTATTGCACCCCTTCGTTTTTCTATTTTTTTATGCTATTTTTTTCCTCGAGGTGTAATGGAAACGTTTAACTAGACAACATCTTCTAGCAGAACTTACGTAATAACACCGGGGAACCGAGAGTGCGGGTTAGTTCGAGGCCCAGGCGGAAACGAGACCAAGACAAAGTAAAAAGTAAGAGAAAGGAGTGAAAAATGAAGGGACGAAGTAGTGCAAGACTAGTTCATTTACATATGAGCGTGAGAAGCAGAAGGGTGAGATCATACCAGCACTAATTCACCGGGTGCTATCATAACTTCGAACAAAACGTACTTGGCTGAGAGTAGTATTAAGATAGGTGACCTCTTCATCCGTCCTCCTATTGCACCCCTTCGTTTTTCTATTTTTTTATGCTATTTTTTTCCTCGAGGTGTAATGGAAACGTTTAACTAGACAACATCTTCTAGCGTAACTTACGTAATAACACCGGGGAACCGAGAGTGCGGGTTAGTTCGAGGCCCAGGCGGAAACCAGACCAAGACAAAGTAAAAAATAAGAGAAAGGAGTGAAAATGAAGGGAGGAAGTAGTGAAAGACTAGTTCATGTACATATGAACGTGAGAAGAGGAAGGGTGAGATCATACCACCACTAATTCACGGGGTCCCATCATAACTCCGAACATAAACGTACTTGGCTGAGAGTAGTACTATGATGGGTGACCTCTTCATCCGTCCTCTCATTGCAGTCTTTCGTTTTTCTATTTTTCTGCTATTTTTTTCCTCAAGGTGTAATGGAAACGTTTAACTAGACAACATCCTCTAGCAGAACTTACGTAATGACGCCGGGGAACCAAGAGTGCGGGTTAGTTTCAGGCCCCGACGGAAGCCAGACCAAGATATAGTAAAAAGAAAGAAAAACGATTGAAAATGAAGGAAGGGCGTAGTGAAAGACTAGTTTATGTACATATGAGCGTGAGAAGTAGAAGGGTGAGATCATACCAGCACTTATTCACCGGGTCCTATCATAACTTCAAACGAAACGTACATGGCCGAGAGTAGTACTAAGATTGGTGACCTCTTGATCCGTCCTCCTATTGCACTCCTTCATTTTTCTATTTTTCTCGCTATTCTTTTCCTCGAGGTGTAATGGAAACGTTTAACTAGACAACATCCTCTAGCAGAACTTACGTAATGATGCCGGGGAACCGAGAGTGCGGGTTAGTTCTAGAAGCCGACGAAAAACAGACCAAGACATAGTAAAAAGTAAGAGAAAGGAGGGAAAGTGAAGGGAGCAAGTAGTGAAAGACTAGTTCATGTACATATGAGCGTGAGAAGCGAGAAGGGTGAGATAATACCAGCACTAATTCACCGGGTCCTATCATAACTATGAACAGAAACGTACTTGGCTGAGAGTAGTATTAAGATAGGTGACCTCTTCATCCGTCCTCCTATTGCACCCCTTCGTTTTTCTATTTTTTTATGCTATTTTTTTCCTCGAGGTGTAATGGAAACGTTTAACTAGACAACATCTTCTAGCAGAACTTACGTAATAACACCGGGGAACCGAGAGTGCGGGTTAGTTCGAGGCCCAGGCGGAAACGAGACCAAGACAAAGTAAAAAGTAAGAGAAAGGAGTGAAAAATGAAGGGACGAAGTAGTGCAAGACTAGTTCATTTACATATGAGCGTGAGAAGCAGAAGGGTGAGATCATACCAGCACTAATTCACCGGGTGCTATCATAACTTCGAACAGAAACGTACTTGGCTGAGAGTAGTATTAAGATAGGTGACCTCTTCATCCGTCCTCCTATTGCACCCCTTCGTTTTTCTATTTTTTTATGCTATTTTTTTCCTCGAGGTGTAATGGAAACGTTTAACCAGACAACATCTTCTAGCAGAACTTACGTAATAACACCGGGGAACCGAGAGTGCGGGTTAGTTCGAGGCCCAGGCGGAAACCAGACCAAGACAAAGTAAAAAATAAGAGAAAGGAGTGAAAATGAAGGGAGGAAGTAGTGAAAGACTAGTTCATGTACATATAAACGTGAGAAGAGGAAGGGTGAGATCATACCAGCACTAATTCACGGGGTCCCATCATAACTCCGAACATAAACGTACTTGGCTGAGAGTAGTACTATGATGGGTGACCTCTTCATCCGTCCTCTCATTGCGCATCTTTCGTTTTTCTATTTTTCTCGCTATTTTTTTCCTCGAGGTGTAATGGAAACGTTTAACTAGACAACATCCTCTAGCGAGAACTTACGTAATGACGCCGGGGAACCAAGAGTGCGGGTTAGTTTCGAGCCCCGACGGAAGCCGACCAAGATATAGTAAAATGAAAGAAAAACGAGTGAAAATGAAGGAAGGGCGTAGTGAAAGACTAGTTTATGTACATATGAGCGTGAGAAGTAGAAGGGTGAGATCATACCAACACTTATTCACCGGGTCCTATCATAACTTCAAACGAAAACGTACATGGCCGAGAGTAGTACTAAGATTGGTGACCTCTTGATCCGTCCTCCTATTGCACTCCTTCATTTTTCTATTTTTCTCGCTATTCTTTTCCTCGAGGTGTAATGGAAACGTTTAACTAGACAACATCCTCTAGCAGAAACTTACGTAATGATGCCGGGGAACCGAGAGTGCGGGTTAGTTCTAGAAGCCGACGAAAAACGAGACCAAGACATAGTAAAAAGTAAGAGAAAGGAGGGAAAGTGAAGGGAGGAAGTAGTGAAAGACTAGTTCATGTACATATGAGCGTGAGAAGCGAAGGGTGAGATAATACCGGCACTAATTCACCGGGTCCTATCATAACTTTGAACGAAAACGTACTTGGTCGAGAGTAGTATTAAGATAGGTGACCTCTTCATCCGTCCTCCTATTGCACCCCTTCGTTTTTCTATTTTTTTATGCTATTTTTTTCCTCGAGGTGTAATGGAAACGTTTAACTAGACAACATCTTCTAGCAGAACTTACGTAATAACACCGGGGAACCGAGAGTGCGGGTTAGTTCGAGGCCCAGACGGAAACGAGACCAAGACAAAGTAAAAAGTAAGAGAAAGGAGTGAAAAATGAAGGGACGAAGTAGTGCAAGACTAGTTCATTTACATATGAGCGTGAGAAGCAGAAGGGTGAGATCATACCAAGACTAATTCACCGGGTGCTATCATAACTTCGAACAGAAACGTACTTGGCTGAGAGTAGTATTAAGATAGGTGACCTCTTCATCCGTCCTCCTATTGCACCCCTTCGTTTTTCTATTTTTTTATGCTATTTTTTTTCCTCGAGGTGTAATGGAAACGTTTAACTAGACAACATCTTCTAGCAGAACTTACGTAATAACACCGGGGAACCGAGAGTGCGGGTTAGTTCGAGGCCCAGGCGGAAACCAGACCAAGACAAAGTAAAAAATAAGAGAAAGGAGTGAAAATGAAGGGAGGAAGTAGTGAAAGACTAGTTCATGTACATATGAACGTGAGAAGAGGAAGGGTGAGATCATACCAGCACTAATTCACGGGGTCCCATCATAACTCCGAACATAAACGTACTTGGCTGAGAGTAGTACTATGATGGGTGACCTCTTCATCCGTCCTCTCATTGCAGTCTTTCGTTTTTCTATTTTTCTGCTATTTTTTTCCTCGAGGTGTAATGGAAACGTTTAACTAGACAACATCCTCTAGCAGAACTTACGTAATGACGCCGGGGAACCAAGAGTGCGGGTTAGTTTCAGGCCCCGACGGAAGCCAGACCAAGATATAGTAAAAAGAAAGAAAAACGATTGAAAATGAAGGAAGGGCGTAGTGAAAGACTAGTTTATGTACATATGAGCGTGAGAAGTAGAAGGGTGAGATCATACCAGCACTTATTCACCGGGTCCTATCATAACTTCAAACAGAAACGTACATGGCTGAGAGTAGTACTAAGATTGGTGACCTCTTGATCCGTCCTCCTATTGCACTCCTTCATTTTTCTATTTTTCTGCTATTCTTTTCCTCGAGGTGTAATGGAAACGTTTAACTAGACAACATCCTCTAGCAGAACTTACGTAATGATGCCGGGGAACCGAGAGTGCGGGTTAGTTCTAGAAGCCGACGAAAACCGACCAAGACATAGTAAAAAGTAAGAGAAAGGAGTGAAAGTGAAGGGAGGAAGTAGTGAAAGACTAGTTCATGTACATATGAGCGTGAGAAGCAGAAGGGTGAGATAATACCAGCACTAATTCACCGGGTCCTATCATAACTTTGAACAGAAACGTACTTGGCTGAGAGTAGTATTAAGATAGGTGACCTCTTCATCCGTCCTCCTATTGCACCCCTTCGTTTTTCTATTTTTTTATGCTATTTTTTTCCTCGAGGTGTAATGGAAACGTTTAACTAGACAACATCTTCTAGCAGAACTTACGTAATAACACCGGGGAACCGAGAGTGCGGGTTAGTTCGAGGCCCGAGGCGGAAACGAGACCAAGACAAAGTAAAAAGTAAGAGAAAGGAGTGAAAAATGAAGGGACGAAGTAGTGCAAGACTAGTTCATTTACATATGAGCGTGAGAAGCAGAAGGGTGAGATCATACCAAGACTAATTCACCGGGTGCTATCATAACTTCGAACAGAAACGTACTTGGCTGAGAGTAGTATTAAGATAGGTGACCTCTTCATCCGTCCTCCTATTGCACCCCTTCGTTTTTCTATTTTTTTATGCTATTTTTTTCCTCGAGGTGTAATGGAAACGTTTAACCAGACAACATCTTCTAGCAGAACTTACGTAATAACACCGGGAACCGAGAGTGCGGGTTAGTTCGAGGCCCGGGCGGAAACCGACCAAGACAAAGTAAAAAATAAGAGAAAGGAGTGAAAATGAAGGGAGGAAGTAGTGAAAGACTAGTTCATGTACATATGAACGTGAGAAGAGGAAGGGTGAGATCATACCAAGACTAATTCACGGGGTCCCATCATAACTCCGAACATAAACGTACTTGGCTGAGAGTAGTACTATGATGGGTGACCTCTTCATCCGTCCTCTCATTGCAGTCTTTCGTTTTTCTATTTTTCTGCTATTTTTTTCCTCGAGGTGTAATGGAAACGTTTAACTAGACAACATCCTCTAGCAGAACTTACGTAATGACGCCGGGGAACCAAGAGTGCGGGTTAGTTTCAGGCCCCGACGGAAGCCAGACCAAGATATAGTAAAAAGAAAGAAAAACGATTGAAAATGAAGGAAGGGCGTAGTGAAAGACTAGTTTATGTACATATGAGCGTGAGAAGTAGAAGGGTGAGATCATACCAAGACTTATTCACCGGGTCCTATCATAACTTCAAACGAAACGTACATGGCTGAGAGTAGTACTAAGATTGGTGACCTCTTGATCCGTCCTCCTATTGCACTCCTTCATTTTTCTATTTTTCTGCTATTCTTTTCCTCGAGGTGTAATGGAAACGTTTAACTAGACAACATCCTCTAGCAGAACTTACGTAATGATGCCAGGGAACCGAGAGTGCGGGTTAGTTCTAGAAGCCGACGAAAACCAGACCAAGACATAGTAAAAAGTAAGAGAAAGGAGGGAAAGTGAAGGGAGGAAGTAGTGAAAGACTAGTTCATGTACATATGAGCGTGAGAAGCAGAAGGGTGAGATAATACCAGCACTAATTCACCGGGTCCTATCATAACTTTGAACAGAAACGTACTTGGCTGAGAGTAGTATTAAGATAGGTGACCTCTTCATCCGTCCTCCTATTGCACCCCTTCGTTTTTCTATTTTTTTATGCTATTTTTTTCCTCGAGGTGTAATGGAAACGTTTAACTAGACAACATCTTCTAGCAAAGCACTTACGTAATAACACTGGGGAACCGAGAGTGCGGGTTAGTTCGAGGCCCAGGCGGAAACGAGACCAAGACAAAGTAAAAAGTAAGAGAAAGGAGTGAAAAATGAAGGGAGGAAGTAGTGAAAGACTAGTTCATGTACATATGAACGTGAGAAGCAGAAGGGTGAGATCATACCAGCACTAATTCACGGGGTCCCATCATAACTCCGAACATAAACGTACTTGGCTGAGAGTAGTACTATGATGGGTGACCTCTTCATCCGTCCTCTCATTGCAGTCTTTCGTTTTTCTATTTTTCTGCTATTTTTTTCCTCGAAGTGTAATGGAAACGTTTAACTAGACAACATCCTCTAGCGAACTTACGTAATGACGCCGGGGAACCAAGAGTGCGGGTTAGTTTCGAGGCCCCGACGGAAGCCGACCAAGATATAGTAAAAAGAAAGAAAAACGAGTGAAAATGAAGGAAGGGCGTAGTGAAAGACTAGTTTATGTACATATGAGCGTGAGAAGTAGAAGGGTGAGATCATACCAACACTTATTCACCGGGTCCTATCATAACTTCAAACAGAAACGTACATGGCTGAGAGTAGTACTAAGATTGGTGACCTCTTTATCCGTCCTCCTATTGCACTTCTTCATTTTTCTATTTTTCTCGCTATTCTTTTCCTCGAGGTGTAATGGAAACGTTTAACTAGACAACATCCTCTAGCAGAACTTACGTAATGATGCCAGGGAACCGAGAGTGCGGGTTAGTTCTAGAAGCCGACGAAAAACGAGACCAAGACATAGTAAAAAGTAAGAGAAAGGAGTGAAAGTGAAGGGAGGAAGTAGTGAAAGACTAGTTCATGTACATATGAGCGTGAGAAGCGAAGGGTGAGATAATACCAGCACTAATTCACCGGGTCCTATCATAACTTTGAACAGAAACGTACTTGGCTGAGAGTAGTATTAAGATAGGTGACCTCTTCATCCGTCCTCCTATTGCACCCCTTCGTTTTTCTATTTTTTTATGCTATTTTTTTCCTCGAGGTGTAATGGAAACGTTTAACTAGACAACATCTTCTAGCAGAACTTACGTAATAACACCGGGGAACCGAGAGTGCGGGTTAGTTCGAGGCCCAGGCGGAAACGAGACCAAGACAAAGTAAAAAGTAAGAGAAAGGAGTGAAAAATGAAGGGACGAAGTAGTGCAAGACTAGTTCATTTACATATGAGCGTGAGAAGCAGAAGGGTGAGATCATACCAGCACTAATTCACCGGGTGCTATCATAACTTCGAACAGAAACGTACTTGGCTGAGAGTAGTATTAAGATAGGTGACCTCTTCATCCGTCCTCCTATTGCACCCCTTCGTTTTTCTATTTTTTTATGCTATTTTTTTTCCTCGAGGTGTAATGGAAACGTTTAACTAGACAACATCTTCTAGCAGAACTTACGTAATAACACCGGGGAACCGAGAGTGCGGGTTAGTTCGAGGCCCAGGCGGAAACCAGACCAAGACAAAGTAAAAAATAAGAGAAAGGAGTGAAAATGAAGGGAGGAAGTAGTGAAAGACTAGTTCATGTACATATGAACGTGAGAAGAGGAAGGGTGAGATCATACCAAGACTAATTCACGGGGTCCCATCATAACTCCGAACATAAACGTACTTGGCCGAGAGTAGTACTATGATGGGTGACCTCTTGATCCGTCCTCTCATTGCGCTCTTTCGTTTTTCTATTTTTCTCGCTATTTTTTTCCTCGAGGTGTAATGGAAACGTTTAACTAGACAACATCCTCTAGCGAGAACTTACGTAATGACGCCGGGGAACCAAGAGTGCGGGTTAGTTTCGGCCCCGACGGAAGCCGGACCAAGATATAGTAAAAAGAAAGAAAAACGAGTGAAAATGAAGGAAGGGCGTAGTGAAAGACTAGTTTATGTACATATGAGCGTGAGAAGTAGAAGGGTGAGATCATACCAACACTTATTCACCGGGTCCTATCATAACTTCAAACAGAAACGTACATGGCTGAGAGTAGTACTAAGATTGGTGACCTCTTGATCCGTCCTCCTATTGCACTCCTTCATTTTTCTATTTTTCTGCTATTCTTTTCCTCGAGGTGTAATGGAAACGTTTAACTAGACAACATCCTCTAGCAGAACTTACGTAATGATGCCGGGAACCGAGAGTGCGGGTTAGTTCTAGAAGCCGACGAAAAACAGACCAAGACATAGTAAAAAGTAAGAGAAAGGAGTGAAAATGAAGGGAGGAAGTAGTGAAAGACTAGTTCATGTACATATGAGCGTGAGAAGCAGAAGGGTGAGATAATACCAGCACTAATTCACCGGGTCCTATCATAACTTTGAACAGAAACGTACTTGGCTGAGAGTAGTATTAAGATAGGTGACCTCTTCATCCGTCCTCCTATTGCACCCCTTCATTTTTCTATTTTTTTATGCTATTTTTTTCCTCGAGGTGTAATGGAAACGTTTAACTAGACAACATCTTCTAGCAGAACTTACGTAATAACACCGGGGAACCGAGAGTGCGGGTTAGTTCGAGGCCCAGGCGGAAACCAGACCAAGACAAAGTAAAAAGTAAGAGAAAGGAGTGAAAATGAAGGGAGGAAGTAGTGAAAGACTAGTTCATGTACATATGAACGTGAGAAGTAGAAGGGTGAGATCATACCAGCACTAATTCACCGGGTCCCATCATAACTCCGAACATAAACGTACTTGGCTGAGAGTAGTACTATGATGGGTGACCTCTTGATCCGTCCTCCTATTGCACTCTTTCGTTTTTCTATTTTTCTTCTATTTTTCTCCTCGAGGTGTAATGGATACGTTTAACTAGACAACATCCTCTAGCAGAACTTACCTAATGACGCCGGGGAACCAAGAGTGCGGGTTCGTTTCAGGCCCCGACGGATGCTAGACCAAGATATAGTAAAAAGAAAGAAAAACGAGTGAAAATGAAGGAAGGGCGTAGTGAAAGACTAGTTTATGTACATATGAGCGTGAGAAGTAGAAGGGTGAGATCATACCAGCACTAATTCACCGGGTCCCATCATAACTCCGAACATAAACGTACTTGGCTGAGAGTAGTACTAAGATTGGTGACCTCTTGATCCATCCTCCTATTGCACTCCTTCGTTTTTCTATTTTTCTGCTATTCTTTTCCTCGAGGTGTAATGGAAACGTTTAACTAGACAACATCCTCTAGCAGAACTTACGTAATGACGCCGGGGAACCAAGAGTGCGGGTTAGTTTCGAGCCCCGACGGAAGCCAGACCAAGATATAGTAAAAAGAAAGAAAAACGAGTGAAAATGAAGGAAGGGCGTAGTGAAAGACTAGTTTATGTACATATGAGCGTGAGAAGTAGAAGGGTGAGATCATACCAGCACTTATTCACCGGGTCCTATCATAACTTCAAACAGAAACGTACATGGCTGAGAGTAGTACTAAGATTGGTGACCTCTTGATCCGTCCTCCTATTGCACTCCTTCATTTTTCTATTTTTCTGCTATTGTTTTCCTCGAGGGGTAATGGAAACGTTTAACTAGACAACATCCTCTAGCAGAACTTACATAATGATGCCAGGGAACCGAGAGTGCGGGTTCGTTCTAGAAGCCGATGAAAACCAGACCAAGACATAGTAAAAAGTAAGAGAAAGGAGTGAAAATGAAGGGAGGAAGTAGTGAAAGACTAGTTCATGTACATATGAGCGTGAGAAGCGAAAGGGTGAGATCATACCAACACTAATTCACCGAGTCCTATCATAACATCGAACAGAAACGTACTTGGCTGAGAGTAGTATTAAGATAGGTGACCTCTTCATCCGTCCTCCTATTGCACCCCTTCGTTTTTCTATTTTTTTATGCTATTTTTTCCCTGGAGGTGTAATGGAAACGTTTAACTAGACAACATCTTCTAGCCGAACTTACGTAATAACACCGGGGAACCGAGAGTGCGGGTTAGTTCGAGGCCCATGCGGAAACAAGACCAAGACAAAGTAAAAAGTAAGAGAAAGGAGTGAAAATGAAGGGAGGAAGTAGTGAAAGACTAGTTCATGTACGTATGAACGTGAGAAGCATAATGGTGAGATCATACCAAGACAAATTCACCGGGTCCCATCATAACTCCGAACATAAACGTACTTGGCCGAGAGTAGTACTATGATGGGTGACCTCTTGATCCGTCCTCCTATTGCACTCTTTCGTTTTTCTATTTTTCTCGCTATTTTTTTCCGCGAGGTGTAATGGAAACGTTTAACTAGACAACATCCTCTAGCGGAACATACGTAATGACGCCGGGGAACCAAGAGTGCGGGTTAGTTTCGGCCCCGACGGAAGCCAGACCAAGATATAGTAAAAAGAAAGAAAAACGAGTGAAAATGAAGGAAGGGCGTAGTGAAAGACTAGTTTATGTACATATGAGCGTGAGAAGTAGAAGGGTGAGATCATACCAGCACTTATTCACCGGGTCCTATCATAACTTCAAACAGAAACGTACATGGCTGAGAGTAGTACTAAGATTGGTGACCTCTTGATCCGTCCTCCTATTGCACCCCTTCATTTTTCTATTTTTCTGCTATTGTTTTCCTCGAGGGGTGATGGAAACGTTTAACTAGACAACATCCTCTAGCGTAACTTACATAATGATGCAGGGGAACCGAGAGTGCGGGTTCGTTCTAGAAGCCGATGAAAACCCACCAAGACATAGTAAAAAGTAAGAGAAAGGAGTGAAAATGAAGGGAGGAAGTAGTGAAAGACTAGTTCATGTACATATGAGCGTGAGAAGCGAAGGGTGAGATCATACCAACACTAATTCACCGAGTCCTATCATAACATCGAACAGAAACGTACTTGGCTGATAGTAGTATTAAGATAGGTGACCTCTTCATCCGTCCTCCTATTGCACCCCTTCGTTTTTCTATTTTTTTATGCTATTTTTTCCTCGAGGTGTAATGGAAACGTTTAACTAGACAACATCTTCTAGCCGAACTTACGTAATAACACCGGGGAACCGAGAGTGCGGGTTAGTTCGAGGCCCATGCGGAAACAAGACCAAGACAAAGTAAAAAGTAAGAGAAAGGAGTGAAAATGAAGGGAGGAAGTAGTGAAAGACTAGTTCATGTACGTATGAACGTGAGAAGCATAATGGTGAGATCATACCAGCACAAATTCACGGGGTCCCATCATAACTCCGAACATAAACGTACTTGGCTGAGAGTAGTACTATGATGGGTGACCTCTTGATCCGTCCTCCTATTGCACTCTTTCGTTTTTCTATTTTTCTGCTATTTTTTTCCTCGAGGTGTAATGGAAACGTTTAACTAGACAACATCCTCTAGCAGAACTTACGTAATGACGCCGGGGAACCAAGAGTGCGGGTTAGTTTCAGGCCCCGACGGAAGCCAGACCAAGATATAGTAAAAAGAAAGAAAAACGAGTGAAAATGAAGGAAGGGCGTAGTGAAAGACTAGTTTATGTACATATGAGCGTGAGAAGTAGAAGGGTGAGATCATACCAGGACTTATTCACCGGGTCCTAGCATAACTTCAAACAGAAACGTACATGGCTGAGAGTAGTACTAAGATTGGTGACCTCTTGATCCGTCCTCCTATTGCACCCCTTCATTTTTCTATTTTTCTGCTATTGTTTTCCTCGAGGGGTGATGGAAACGTTTAACTAGACAACATCCTCTAGCAGAACTTACATAATGATGCCTGGGAACCGAGAGTGCGGGTTCGTTCTAGAAGCCGATGAAAACCAGACCAAGACATAGTAAAAAGTAAGAGAAAGGAGTGAAAATGAAGGGAGGAAGTAGTGAAAGACTAGTTCATGTACATATGAGCGTGAGAAGCAGAAGGGTGAGATCATACCAACACTAATTCACCGAGTCCTATCATAACATCGAACGGAAAACGTACTTGGTTGATAGTAGTATTAAGATAGGTGACCTCTTCATCCGTCCTCCTATTGCACCCCTTCGTTTTTCTATTTTTTTATGCTATTTTTTCCCTGGAGGTGTAATGGAAACGTTTAACTAGACAACATCTTCTAGCCGAACTTACGTAATAACACCGGGGAACCGAGAGTGCGGGTTAGTTCGAGGCCCATGCGGAAACAAGACCAAGACAAAGTAAAAAGTAAGAGAAAGGAGTGAAAATGAAGGGAGGAAGTAGTGAAAGACTAGTTCATGTACGTATGAACGTGAGAAGCGTAATGGTGAGATCATACCGCACAAATTCACCGGGTCCCATCATAACTCCGAACATAAACGTACTTGGCCGAGAGTAGTACTATGATGGGTGACCTCTTGATCCGTCCTCCTATTGCACTCTTTCGTTTTTCTATTTTTTATCGCTATTTTTTCCGCGAGGTGTAATGGAAACGTTTAACTAGACAACATCCTCTAGCGAGAACATACGTAATGACGCCGGGGAACCAAGAGTGCGGG